>CM024241.1:23934585-23975611 GCA_013421045.1 Propylea japonica | reverse complement strand
TTAAATAATAACTATGAATGAAGAAATAGAGACATATCTCAGAGATTTGGGTATCGTGCTTCCTATATACCTGAAGAATATCCTGAACTTCTCCGGATATGACAACTTTTATCTCCTTCAAAATATCTTCAGAAGATCTTAACTATTTGGAAAATTTGCCAGAGAGGAGCTTCAGGAATTCATAACTAACGAGGATAACCCGGAAAATTTTTATGGATTTTATAAAGATAATCCAAAGAATTTCAAAATTGCTCCTGGCCACAAGAAATTATTATTAGCCGCAGCTCAAAAATTAAAATATTTCAATAATAATATGCCCATGACGAATAACGATCAAAATTTCCAATCATCACGAAATGAAATGAGCGGAAATAACGAATGCGACAATTTTGGAGGGAGAGTGATTTCCAGTCTCTTACTCAACACTCGAAAAAACAAAGTGACATAGAATTGGTAAATAAATACTCACTTCTAAATGCACCTATCAAAGCTCCGATAAAGGAAACAATTCACATGAAAGAGGTCTTGGTTGTTTGTGTACATTCTATAAATTCGATTCAGAAAGAATTCAGAAGTTAAGCTTGAGCTAGCCTCTATTAAATATTCATTTCTGAATATTAAAAATTATGTATGCAATATACCCCCACCAAATATATGTAAGAATGGTAACCTAATCACGAAGAAGTGGTTAGTGGATAAAGTTACAGAGATAATTAAAGATAAAGTAACAAGAGAAAAAAATAAACTTATGCCTCAAATCGAAAAGGAAAGTTCTAGTGAGAGTGACGTGAATGATTCTGAGAATTGGTCATTTGCTGATGAATCAGATGAAGACGTCGTGCTGAATCTTTTTCCGAAGTAGAAGAATTCAAGAAGAAGTATATTGTATGATGTTGAATTTAGAAATAAATAGGTTTTATGCAGTCATTGATGATGTATTTGGCACAAATTAATCGTATCAAAAAGAGATACATTACTCTGTGAAGTGCTTAAAATCTCATCTGAACAGATTTAGATGTGCTATATTTTATTTTGGTTAAAATTTTATCTTTTGTTTTTTTTTGTTAATAAACTGAAATAAGTACGTGAAACATCATATTTTTACTTTAAATGACCTTCCAGAGTTTGTTAATAACCTGATAAACTATATAATAAGCTGATGCTTATCCGAAAATTGAAACTCAGCTTGGAATGATAAAATTGAAATTCCATATTTTGGATGCGTTTCAACAATTTAGCTAATCGATTTAATCAGAAATACTTTGTTGTACTCATTTTCATCTTCTTTTCATCTTTCAATTCAGTCAAATGAGTTCTTAGTATCAACTACAACTGAACTAACCGATTCTACCAAAACTAATCGAGATTTGATTCTGATTGAGTCCCTTCATATGGATATTAATTGAATCCATCAGATTTTCACGTTGAGATTAAGAACGTACCCTATTGCGCTTTCAGCGATTCATGGCATTTTTAATTCTTACCAATAATTCTTTATTTTTATCGTCATTCTGGCTGATTCCAGTGGAAATTTATTTATTGTTCAAAAAATTCAATTGCTGAGGGCAATTCAATGAGAATTTCACCATAATATGATGAGGAACCAGGAAAAAGATCATAAGAAAATTCACGGACTCCCAAGTTCAACCCGAACTCATAGTGCCTCAAGGGTTCGGTTCGTCAACTTCAATTCAAAGAAAAAATGTTCATGGCGTAGAGAAATTACAAGCGTGAATTCAGAATAATGTAACACAGAATTTACAAGAATAAAAAGTCCTGGAGAAGTGGCTATTCATTTTTCGATTTGCATTCTTTTTTCTGGATTTTTAGCTTTGCGATTCCACGCTTTAGTAGGTTTATAGCACAGATATTTGTGGATAAAATTGTGGATATATTGGATATAAATGGATATATTGGATATGAATGGGTATATTGGATAAAAGTACAGGTATTTCCAATTGGATAACAGTTGGATATTACTTGGATAATGTTTGGATAAATTGTACAGAATTTTCGCCTGTGATCACCTCCTCGATGCCTGTACTATTCATGCATGTCATCCAAAGGTTATATTCAAAAATTATCTTTGGTTATGTCACCCAGAGAATCTGCAGAGAGCTGTTTCTGCCTTATTGACCGTCATCAGTGAAGCGAATTCTGAATGACCCAAGGTATTCTAGAAATGGTTATGATTTTTGGCTGTCAACCAGTATTAAGTCTCATCAGTGACACCTCGAACCAATTATTGCGACTACCCACCTCAATAACACAGTATTTTAATTCTATGTCAGTAATGCGGAAATTTAGACAAAAGAAATAGGGGATGCGGTATGTAATGATAAATAATACTACTTTCAGAGCTGAACTAGACGACTGTATTACTACGGATTGGTAATTACGCCAAAATATGCACAACGTTGTCGAGTCTCCGAAGATATCAGATATCATCCAATCGCTTAGAAATACTGGAATAGCAGCTTGGAATACTTACAATCTCAGAGTAAGAAATAAACATAGAGATGCCTTCACGCATTTGTTGACGTCGTCAAGTAAAATTTTTTGGTATGTATAGAGAGCCTGAAAGGTTTGTACATGTATAGGGTCAAAATTCTGAAAAATCTTAAGTATATTCTTACCTACAAGTTATCTCAAGATCATCTAGAAATATTTTTCAGCTGCATTAGAAGCAAAGGAGGATATAATAATAATCCCTCATCTTATCAGTTTCAATCAATTATGAAAAAGTTGCTTATCCACGCTGAAATTTCGGGAAGCAAATGTGCAAATGCTGTTGCTCTTGATAGCACAGCTATTTTACATTGTTCATCTGCTATGCCAGTTGTTGAGGCAGTTGCAGATGATAATATTCTAGATGATTTTGAGAAACAATTCTTAAGATCAAACTTTAATTTGAATTTGACCCCATACTGCCAAGATATAATTGGGTACTTTGCCGGTTTTCTGGTGAGAGAGAAAACTGAGAAAATCATAGTCTGCGAAATTGTTTGAAAATTGTCGAAAGTGATGAAGTACAATCTCAATTACAAATTAGAAAAACATTCGGGGCTTTGACCAAAGCATCACAGTTTGTAATTGAGTATTGTAAATTAATTGAAAAATGTTTTCGAACATATCAGGATCAGTTCACCATGAAAACAAAAACGTTAGGCATATAGTTCACTGCATTAAAGTAAAAACAAAATGAACATACCGAAAAATTTAGTTGAGCTTTTTTCGGATCACATATTTGATGATGAACCCTTGAGTAATCATTTCAGTGTAATCACTGATCTCATTTTTGATAAATATTTCGAGTTGAGGTTTCATCATCAAATATCTGAGTTCAATAAAGAAAAGGAAAGGGTTAGATCTCGCCTTACAAAACCCATTATTCAGGAGCCAGTGAAACTTTTTTATATGTGTACAGAAATCTTTTTATATCCCTTGTTTTTTTTACACTTATTGTTTATATATTCAAAAATGTATTTTTTAATTGATAATTATTATTGTATAACATTATTCATTAGATTATTTTATTTAATCTAATCATCTATATATAGGTGATGGGTTGAGTTATATTTATATTATAATTTTATCTTATGTATTTATTTCATTTTATTATATTGTTATTATTACAGAGCTCTGATGTAGTTAAGATTTGGCAGTTAAGTTATATTCATAATATCACATTCATGATACTGTTAATTTTTCAATATTCAATGTATCATACTTGCCTTTGTTTGAGAACAAAATTATATATTTGAAACTATAAATGTTGATTCATTCCCTACAATTTCATCATCTGACATTGACAATAGTAAAGCTCATAACAAGAAGAAAACTCTTCTTCGTGCTCTGAGTAGTAAAGTGTATTTTCTGAAAACACGTTTTGGAACTTCGCACAATTATAAGGAACAATAAATATTGCTGAATATGAGCATTATGAAAAGATGATGGAAGTGAATGTTTACTTGCCAGTAAACATTCACTTCCATCTTACATAAGAATTCCTTTATCAAAGATTATTTCGAAATATTTATTTCAACCTCAAAATGATTCATTTCCAAATATTGAGCTTAATGAGTTCTTGTATTATGCACAGAGAATTCATAATAATAATAAATTATTTATAACATGGAACGAGCGAATATGTTCAATATATCGCAATTTGTTCATAATTGAATTAATTTCATGAATTCCGACAGTAATATTGGTTTTCTGAATTCTTATGTATGATGGAAGTGAATGTTTACTGGCAAGTAAACCTTCCTTTATCGAAGATTATTTCGAAATATTTATTTCAACCTCAACAACCCACAATAATCCACGCCACTGAATTGTTTTGGTAATGTTGTTTACTTCACCTCAGTGCGGCAGTAAAATGCTTTCCATCTCACTCTTATGCTTGGTTGATTACAATAGGTGTGTTCTTTTATTCACCGATGGATTCACCCGGATGGAAACCAGATGAAATGTCAGATGTCTCATCTGATGTCGAATAAAAGAACCAGTTGATGTTATCTGCTGTTTAGTTGAGTCGTGACAGTAACATTGACGTATCTGCCATACAAATTTACCCCCTCCACTTGATTCATCACATTCACCGGCTCTGAAAGTCGATGGAACCGATGAGCCACCGATGAAAACATCGGTGATTAAACGAACGAGTGACAGTTTCCATCGTTGAATAAACGAACGGTTTGATGCAACCGTGATGACAGCGGTGAATCCATCTGGTGAATAAAAGAACACACCTAATGCAGTACTATTCACGCGTAGGGGCATCTCTATGTTTATTTCTTACTCTGAGCTTACAATTATTTAGATACTGATAAATGATATTGATATTGTAATCGTACGAAATGAGTACTATTATAATGAAATTTTAAGAGTTTCAATGAATTTCACAAACAACCACAAACTACATCCACAGAGTTGGTCCTTTCGGTGGAATTTCATCCCCTCTTAAAACCTTTATCCACAGAATGGGGTAAAATCATAAGAGAGGTAGTAAATACCCAAACTCAACCTATTCGAAGTATTTTCGACCGAACCTTCAAGGCAGTAAGAACAGACGAATTCGCAGTAACAACCAAATTCAAGGATTGTTTTAACTATCTATTTTACACGTGACAACACCGGTTTTCCCAGTTTCATTCATCAATTGTTTCGCGGCCGATCTAGATATCTCTTAGCCAAACAGGTGAATTTGCTCCGATTTGACATTTGATGTTTGATTACACCGTTGCCGGCACGATTCGGACGATTCTGTCAACAGCCTACTCGAGTTCTTAGTTGAAAAAGTGTTTTTCGGAGTTAAGATTTCCTTATGATATTGGGAGAAGGAATATATTATGGATTTCAAATTTGGACTTGCCACAGAATAGTTTCTTATATTCGGAACATTTTGAACCAAAAGACAGTTTTCGAGTAAATGGTACCAAACCCAATAATGATGCCAATCCTATTCCTGTGAAACCATTTTTCGGACTAACGTCTTCAAGGTAAGATTACAGGAGCTTCCTGGAATTTCAATTCAACCAATTGAATAGAGATTATCTGAGGAATTTTTTCAACATTATTATACATACAATAGGTATAAGAGTAATGTTTCGAATAATCAGAATTGTATAACTTGATGAAATAGAGAAATAGGACTGTTATATGTATGCAGAAATCATTGGGCATAATTTCATTACATCAATTGCTAACTCTTTTGCAGCTCCACCTCCACTGCGAATAAAACTCCCACAAGTGCTAAAAGATTATTATAATTCACAATACAAAAGTGAATATTCAAAGATTTATATTTTCGGAGATCAAATTTCATCCATCGATGAAGAAATCTTTCAAAATATTGATGCGCTATTGCCGCTATGCTTGTTCCCTAAAATGAAGGTATTTCTTGTTACATTTCTGACTAACCTATTTTGTGCGATTTTTTTTCATCATTTATTATTGGGCTTTTCTATCCCGCAGGATATTGGAGCCGGGATTGTGACCGAGTGGGCTTCTTTTCGAAGTAGTTCCGTTCCCTGCACTTCCTTTTCATGTGTCCCAGATGAACCCTCTTCTTTTTTTCCAGCGTCCACTTCCATGGCACTGGGGTCATTAGGTTCTGCGGACGCAGACCCTTGGTCCCTCTTGCCTCTTTTGCGGAACTGAACGAAGCCAAACTTATAATTGACCTTCAATTTGTTGGCTTCTAGTTTCTTCATCGTCAGGGTATCAACCGAGACGGTGAATTCTAAGCTGGAGCCCGAAGGGTTCCTTCTCAGGACCTTCCAGCTCCTTGCTTTGAGGTCATTTTGTGCCTCTATCAGTTCCAAGATTGATTCGTTGGAATCACTTGGCTGGCTGGTAGGTAACCAACCAGGATTTCTGGGTGAGGCAAATCCTTATCCTCTACAACCCTTAACTGAGCCCCTTTCCAGGGACTCAATTTACTGCCCAGGTTTTTTAGCCAGTCAGCTGTCTGCCTGTCGCAGCAAGTCAGTGCTAACCAACCCGGTCGGTGCTGAGCTTGTTGGAATTTAGGTTGGATGCCGCCTGCATCTTGAGCATGCAGCAATCCCCAACTTCCTTCAGGATGGCATCCTGAACAGCACTCATTTGCTCCGTTGTCAGTAGCTCATCCGGATATTTTTGGGATATTATGCCAATTTTATTCCGCTGACAGCAGCACTGTAGTTAACCCTTTGTCCATCGGTCCCTGACGGGCGCAGTTGGCCGTCGCTTGGCTCTCTTGGACGGGTTGACCTCCGGTGTGCTTCCTGCAGAATAAGGTCTTTTGGAGGTGAAGGGATCCCCAGACATCTTCTGAGAGGGTCTGTTTCATTGCGGGTTTCACAAACGCTTGATTGGCAATCAAATCGTTGATTTTCAATTGAGTCGATGGTTTACGTCAAAAATGAACTGAAAATTGCACAGAAATGATGACATTTCAATAACCAAGCTGATTGGAGTTTGTGAAACCCGGCTTCAACCCTCTTCTTTGGAGGCATAGGCAATAATGCATTTTGCCTCGCTTCCTCCTGGGTAAGACCAGATTTTCTGAGGAATTTATCCTCTTCCTGGCCTTCCTGGCGGCGCCAGATAGACGGATCCTCTTGTCTCCAGTTTTGAGATCATTGAGGTCCCTGGCTAACCTGTCGACGCCCCGTGTCTTTAGGTCTTTTTCAACCTTTGGGTTTGAAGTGGTGGAGCCCCTTGCGTTTGATTTTTTTGATTACTGATGTTCATTTGTTACCACGAGTAGCTAGGGAAGTATCCGTCACCTGAGTAGAGCCCCGCATTGCTCCAGGAAGGCTATTGAAACCTGGGTGTCGCATGGTACCCAGGAGTCCGAATAATAGTGACCATGCTTCTCCATGGCCATGCACCCTTCAGCTTATGCTGTTTTACCTTGGGTTGGGGTATTTTTTTCCAGTGGTTTCCTTTCCACCTCGATTCAGGCGGTAAAGCCAAAATCCTCTAGGCTCGGCATCAGCGAGACAAGACCACTACGATGTCGAGCTCGATTTATCAGGTTTAGGGATGATGAAACACTCCGCCCACCTGGCATCGTTACCCGTGTGCAGGCCCTGCGCCACGATACTACAGCTGGGCACGGACCTGCTTCGTTAGTTCGCCCAGGTCAGGCATACGCCAGCCCTTTGGGTTGAGCCAGGCGGCACCACGTGGAGGTGAAGCTAGGATTTTGCCACCCATCAAATAATTTACAGAACGTATTACAATGAAGATAATTCTCAAGTTAATAATTTTTTTTTCAAATTCAATCCAGCATGTAATCACTTGATAAATGTTGTTAGTTTTCGATGAGCATAGGAGAACCTAAAATTGAAAATTTGATGAATTTTGGGTAAATTTTTGAATTTCGGTGACCAGCAGATTTCGGCCAGATGTTGGTGCCTTGTATTCATTAGTGAACCAACAGGTGGCGGTCTGTCTTAGTTTAGAAGATATGGGCTCCCAAAGTTCCAAAATGTTGCGTCTTCACGTCACTTTTTCCACCATAAAATCACAGAAACACTGCTCTAATTTGATATATAAATCACCCTTGAACATTAACATAACGATTCGAATAGTTTCATTTCAGGTAAATTTAATGATTAATGCAAAATCAAAATTCTTGAGGTACCACGTAACCACACTTTCGAGGGAAAGCGCGCTGTTTGGTACTACCCACAGAACATAAATAGCCTATTCGTTTTGAGATATTTCGTGCTCCTGAGTAACTCAAAAGCTCGAAATACGGCTTGCAATTGACTGCGCACAAGCACTGGTACAACTCAGAAGCACGAAATATCTCAAAACGAATACTATAAAATATAGTACTGTACTACCGCAGGGCGCATTGTCAAACATGTTTATCTGTTGTACGCACGATTCACCAAATGTCATATCAAATGATGGCGTGAACTACATACGTTTCTTAGCGCGATAATTGAAACAGCTGATTGGAAATGTTTATTAGGAAACCAGGATATCGGTATTGTCCATAGCAATTGCGATTTGGGTATGTTGCTATCTGCATATTTAGAGAGGATTTTTAATTTTAATTTAGGTTTAAAAAATCAGACAGGGTTGGGACCTTCGTTAGACCGACAATGGCCATCGACAAAATTTTTCCCATAATTACTTTTTTTTGCCTTCACTCACATCCCAGGGTCTTAGCAATGGTACAGAAGGTCTATCTATTCAAACCATAATAGATTGGAACAATTATTGAGAGAGGTAAATATATGACATAATGAGTTCGAAATCAACAAAAACTGTATTGAAATTTTAACAGGTGTGCCTGAGATTGGTGGACCAAAGTTCTGAACGAAGAAAAATTGGAAACCCTGGTACTGTTGTGGAAGTAGATGAAGCCAAATTTGGAAAGCGAAAATATAATCATGGCAGAATCTGGGAAGGCCAATGGGCGTTTGGGGGAATCGAGAGGGGAAATACAAGGATCTTCCTGGTTTCCGTTCCTGATAGAACGTCAGAAACATTCCTAAGGGTGATACAGGAACATGTGGGACCAGGGGCTACAATTATGTCTGATTGCTGGAGGACCTATAATATTCTGCAAAATTCAGAATATGGGCACCTCACAGTTAATCATTCAATAAATTTTGTGGACCCTGATTCAGGTGATTCATATATTGAAGAAAGCTGGTTCCAATGTAATAATAAATTTTATATATTGTAGGAACCCACCCCAAAACATAGAACGGTTGAGGAAGGATTTTCGCCATGGTATTCCCAGGTTCGGCCGCTCAGAGCGGCATTTCCCTGGATATTTGTCGGAATTCTAATTTAAAAGGGAAATTCCAAATTTGGTCTCATGATGTTTTTAAATTCTGTTTATTTTTTCATTTTTTCATTATTATTGATTTTATAATTTTTTTGGAGTTTATTCATTATTTTTTTTACCAGAATTTAATTTTGTTTTTAAAGATTATTTATTTTATTTTGTTATGGTTTCAGATATTATTCATTTTCATTTATGATAATTAATTTTATTTCCTTAATAATTACTGTGATATTTATTTTTTATGTTCATTTTATAAAGGATAATATTTTGATTTTATAATTATTACATACATATAATCCAATTCTGGTTTTTCATTGATTGCTCTACTATTTACTTTTCATTCCTTTATTTTTCTGCCATTTTACTATTAGGTGATAAATTAAAGAACACAACCCAAAAGCTTCACTTCACTGAAGCTTCGAGCTTTTAGAGATATTAAATTCAATTTAGGTAGTTAGGTATATAATATTTAAATATGGATAAATCACCAATCAACAAAATACAACAACAAAATAGTATTTTATTGATCTAAGAAGAATATGAGGTAATAACATCATATTCTTCTAATAGTTGAAATAAAGTTCAATCAGATATTAATTCATGAATAATGATAATATAAGCATATATGAACCAATTCTCGGTTAATTAAAATCAGATTCAAACCGAAACAGTTTCCGATCAGCTGATTCTAAAACAGCTGTTTTGAAATCATAATATGCCTACCAGTTCCCGCCATCGTTTCCATATGTCACTTACCGAAATACGTAATGTAACGGTAGTGCCAAACTCACCTTGCAGAACGGCGTGCTCTAACTCGAAAGTGTGGTTACGTGGTACCTCTAGAATTTCCATGTTTTTGCATTAATTTTTAAATTTACCTGAAATGAAACTATTCGAATCGTTATGTGAATGTTCAAGGGAGATTTACAGACTAAATTGGAGCAGCGTGCTTGTGTTTTTATAGTGGAAAAAGTGACGTGAAGATGGAACATTTTTGAAACTTTGGGGGTCCATATCTTCTAAACCAATGGTCTCCAAACTACGGCCCGCGGGCCAAATCTGGCCCGCCAGTTTCAAGAATCCGGCCCGCGAAAGCTCATTAGCTTATCAACTTTTGCAGGAGTCCCGAAGCTACTGAATCAAACGGTTGTCGGTTAAATATTTTGGCCCTTCACATTTGCTGAAGTAAACATTGTGGCCCTCAGGCTGAAAAGTTTGGAGACCCCTGTTCTAAACTAAAACAGACCGCTACCTGTTGGTTTTACAAGTGTTGTTCAGGAAGACTCAATGAATAAAATGACATCAAAATCTGGTCGATATCTGCTGGTCACCGAAATTCAAATATTTACCGAAAAAGGTATTTGGGGAGAGACCAGAGAACCAAGCTGAAGAAGAGCGACTAACAGAATTATTTAAAATATCACTTACCAATTTGTCAAGGAGGAATTGATCTCATCTTTCCCAATCAATAGTCCATGGAGCATGAGATATTATAAAATTCAATGAAATAATGCAGAAAACTTCTTTTTACCATGGGGAGGAAGTAAATAAAGAAAAACGAATGGGGAATCGGCAAAAAAATTTGAGAAGTAAGAGATCTGAAAAGAAATTGAATGAATTTCAAGAAAAATCGAGTAAAAACGTACTTACCTGAAACAGAAACCAAGATCTAGTAAAAGGCTGGTTGTGTAAGGTACTAAGAAGTTTCCAGAGGCCAGATCAAGCAAAGGCAGGTTTATTTTTCTGATAATATATACAATTGAGTAATATGATTTTACATCAGAGGGAAGAAGATAATCAGAATAATAAGAATCGAATTTGGACAAGATTGTGAAGAAAATTTAAAGACATAGGTTAGTCAATATTTAATTGTAAGGTTGGAACAAAGAGTAGGAATAGTTAGTACAATTGTTGAGTTTGCGTGAACTTATCTACATTTCTCCAGCCACGGTTTTTGACGTGGAAACTGTCGATGTAGAATTTGGTCACAGAAAGCAAATCGAACAAGACATTTTTTTGGACGCCCGTCGAATTATGAGAAAAAATTAAAAACTGATTAGACACGGTTTTAGCGATTACTGTGTAGGGGGTTATCTGGGGGCTGTGCGTTCTCAATGAAAAATTTTTTGCATTTTTTTAAGCACAGATAGCAAATCAAATGAGACATTTTTTTGGACGCCCGTCGAAGTATGAGAAAAAAATTAAAAATTGAACAGCCACGGTTTTAGGTATTACGGTGTAGGGGGTTATCCGGGGGCGGTGCGTTCTTAACAAATTTTTTTTCGTAGTATTTCAAGCACAGATAGCAAATCAAATAAGACATTTTTTGGGCGCCCGTCGAAGTATAAAAAAAAAATTAAAAACTGACCAGCTACGGTATTAGCGACTATCGTGTAAGGGTTTATCCGGGGGCGGTGCGTTCTCAACCAAATTTTTTTCATAGTATTTCAAGCACAGATAGCAAATCAAATAAGACATTTTTTGGATGCTATTCGAAGTATGAGAAAAAAAATGAAAAACTGACCACTGAGCCACTGTTTTAGCGATTAATAATCTGCACATTGCTGATTCCAGACGTTCCACCAGAGCTTGTCGTTCTTCGTTCGAAATACGACGTGCAGTTTCTTCCAAAGCATTAACCTGAGATGGTACGTGTCCAGTTTGTGCCTCTTTATCGGTGAGGACATCTTGGAGCGGTTATGGAGTTTCTTTAAACTTCCTTCTCTTGTTATTTCGCTGTTGTGATCTCTGTTTCATATATTGTGTGTTATTCATCCTTCGATGTTTATTCATTTACAATTTCATTTTTAATTTTCTGCAGCCAATCTTCTGAGATGAGTTCGTTTCTAAGGATCACGCGATACTTTATCAGCTATCGTCTGTTCAGTTGCTTGTAGGTCCGAAATAAATCGCTTGAATTCATTGAGTAACCGTTTGTTTTATACCCATGTTTATTATTATTATTAATATTATAATATAATCAATTTGATTGTTCTTATCTACATTTGGTAATCCCAATTTGAATGTGATTATTCTCACTTTGTTGCAAAGGTAAAGTGCAAACACCATCCCAGGTATCCCACGCATCTTGATTCGATAATTGGATCTGATCACTCCAGAGTTGCATTCAGAAGCTCAACTGAAGGTAGATTAGGCGTACAGTGACAACCCTAACCTGCCTCAACTCGCCCCTGGCAGAGCAAGGAAATGTACGACGCGCAGGCCGAGCGCCCAAACAGTGGAAATAAAGCGGCGATAACTCCCGCCTCACAGTTTTCCGCGAAGTTTCCACTGTCCAGAAAGATCGCTGTGGAGCGCTCCTACAATCTTGCGTGATCGCATTTTCTTTCGATATCGTGCTGAAGTACCCTTAAAATATTTTTTCGAATAATGAAATATAGAAATGCTGTTATGGCTAAATGAAGGATTTCTTGTGGTAACTTCGTTGAAGTGTTTTCCGTGAATTCTAGCAATAAGTGTTTAGACAATTTTGTGTATTTAGTGCATTCACTGGTTGGAAAATGAGCTGGAGAAACTTTCTTCTATTCATCTTATTATTAGAAGGTAGTTTATTCAAGTTTATATTTGGTACTTATTCACCAATTTCTAGCAGAGTAAAATCAACGATGAAAAAATGATTTTAATGCATAGGATCAGCTATTAACTTGAATAAAATTAGGAATGAGGTGTTTTGATCCAAACCATATTTTCATGGTGTTACATTTGTCATGGAATAATTAAAAAGTCGCTCATTTTTTTGAAAATTTTTAATATTCTGATTTTTTAAACCGCCATGTCCATGGACGAACCTCGAGCTGAAGGGGCTCTAGAGAATAGAAAGAATATGGGGCCTGAGATATTCGAAGAGAACATTCATTTCATCTGACAGATTTTATCCATTAATTCTGTTTTTTGGAGATAAGTTTTAGAGGCACCCATTCCATATTTTGTACTGTAACTTCAGTGTCGCGTGAAGATTGAAAAACGATTTGCTAGTTATACAGGGTGTTGATAGATAAGTGCAACAAACTTCCGGAGGTGATCCTTCATGAGAAAATATTGACAGTTTGTTCTATTGTTTTCTTTTCGAAGATGTTTCATTTTTCGATATAAAACGTGTTTTATTATGTCCAGTAAGATCATTTTTCCGATATCGTGCAGAAGTACCCTCAAAAGAATTTTTCGAATACATATTAAAATGTGATAATGGTGTTATAGTAAGATCATAGATTTCTTGAAATTACTTCCTTGAAGTGTTTTCAGAGAATTCTGCTAATGAGTGTTTGAGAGATTTCGTGTACTCAGTGTATTCTCTGATTGGAAAATGAGCTGGATAAATTTGGTCATTTTCATCTTTTCATTAGAAGTTATTTTATTCACGTTAATATTCGGTATAATCTACTAATCCTAAAGATCGATCAAATTCCGAACAGAGTTTTAACAACGATAAATAAATGATCTTTTCAAAAACATAATCTTATAAAATTCGATCAGTTTTTCATTCGGAAAAAAAGTTTAAGGTTTGTTAACCCAAATCTTCAATGAAATCATTATTCGAATTCTTCTGATGCGATCATAAAATCTTCTTTCAAGACATATAACACAATTGCATTGGTTTAAATTTGGTATGGAATTGATAAAAAACTCCTCATTTTGGAACTGCTATCTCGATGAACGAAACTTGAGCTGAAGAGGCTGTAGAGAGTAGAATACTCGACCTCCAATATTTGAAGAGAACATTCATTTCATCTGGAAACTATTCATCTATTAATTATGATTCCTGAATATAAGTTTCATCGGCACTGATTCTATAGTTTGTACGGTGACTTTAACTGACTTTTTGGTGAAGAAATGCGCTTTAGTATCTGCTGCATAAAATTTGATGATTTCTTTTGCCACTTATTGAAACGGAAATTCAAGAATGATTTTGTGTTTGAGTGACACAGTGGCGTACCAATTCCTTCTATCAAACTTTGGAGACAATACCTACACCTACCATATTCGTGTAAATAAATGAACAATCAACAAAGTATTGCTTCAAAACAACCAAATTTAATTTTCATATCTCGACCGGCTTCAGCTCAATGAATATACAGGGTGAGTCTTTGACTTGTACATATATTTTAACCGTATATTCCTTGGGTCGAAAGAAACACTTTTTTCCTCTACAATTTTTTCAGATTCGGCCTTAATAAGAAGATATAGCCCTTTTTTGTTTTCAGAATGAGCTATGCCGCCACTGGTAAACTAACCACTGAATTTTTGCAAGTACGAGATCTAGCATTCAAACCTTTGAAATAAGCTATTGTATCAAAGAAACGAGTAGATATACCATTCGAAATTTTCAAATAAGCTGCTGTATTAAAGAAAGAAATATGAACTCACTTTTTCAATACCAGTTGTATATTTTCTAATGCAATGATTGATTCATCCAAAATTTTGCTAGTGATGAAAAGCAGAATAATCTCTTCTTGATGTATACTTCATTTTTGATTATATCGGATTAACTTTCAAACCACCTATTCTAGCTATAGCATTCATTTCCAATATCTCTTGAAATCTTCCGTGCAAGAGTTTCCGAAATCAAAACAACAACTCAACCATAACACACATGACATTTCAGGTTCATAAACACCTGTTGGGGCGATTGAATTTCAAGGGGTGTCCGTATGATAGAACAAACTTTTCTCTATGGTCCGCATGGTGAAAGTCACAGACTTGACACTAGATTCTTTGACATCGGTGTTCTGTGGTTAGTTTGTTTTCAATATCATACGACTTCATGAATTATTACTTATTAAGGTCATTTTAGTAGTAATAAATATGATGAATAAATGAGAAATGAACGTATTCTAACGTAATGTAAATTTGGATCAACGTATGTCAAAGCTCGACGAAACAAAATTGCAATAGGTACTTCGAAAGTGGTGTGGAAATTTGCTTGAATAGATAAGGATTTACACTGAAGAAGTATAGAGGTGAGCTTATTCATTGTAACCCCATTTTTAAAGAAAATCCGCTAGTTCTCTTACCATTCATCATTCCAGATAACAAATTCTCGAATTATTCTTGAAATTTGTCAGAGTGACCACATAGGGAAAATTGAATTCTGTGAATATTTTCGACAGAGTTGCATTCAGCCAAAGTACCCAATTTTTCGAATTTCTAAGATTTTTTTTTCTTTCAACATCGAATTACTCGGAATTTTGTAGTCGGGAAAGATTAATCATATTCATGAAAAACTATGTTTCAAAAATCATTTCATTTGAAGGAATCGTTTGCGAGATATTACTGAAAATTTATGCTTTTCATGGATTTTCAACAGCCTGTATCTTTTTAACCAGGCCGAATCGGAAAAAATGGTAGAGGAAAAAAGTGTTTCTTTTGACCTCAGGAATCTACGGTTAAAATATATGTACAAGTCAAAGACTCACCCTGTATAGATATGTAGGTTATCCAGAAAAACTTCAACAGTCCAAATCTCGGAAAAACGAAAACTACGGATTGAAAATATAAACCAAACTATCATTATTTTTTTCTGAATCATCATCTGATGTTTTTCGCACATATTTATCAACACCGTGTACAGAAACAAGTGACTAATGTTTTTATTGTGAAAAATGTCCTGGAATTGAAATTTTCGAATAAGTTCCATTCTCCGAATTTCTGAATAGTTGAAACAAGTGTAAAAATCCAAATCTGGGGGCGTTATTGAGCTAATACACTTACCATTTTTATTGCCCTTCGTTGGTTAGTGGAATTTTTCGGTACATCGTCTGTTCAACCCCATTAGTTTCTACCCTGTCAATAAATACTAAATAAATTTGATCTTAGTTGATTCTCCAGTTATCGGAATCGAAATAATTGAAATTTGTTGTTACAGAATTTTTTGTAGATTATGAGACAATTATTACGAAATATTATTTTGAATATTAGTTGGATGTTTTCACTTTTCTTCGAAAATATTATGGTAACGTTCCGGACAAAGTGTTTCACAAACATAACATAACGTATACATTTCTCAGTCCTGATCTGCGCTATCAAATAATTAGATATATATTATTATATTCTGTAATAGCTTGTTTCATTTTGATGGGGTTTTTTGAAGTATCAGTGAAAGGCGTCCAAAGTAGAGAACTCAGTTCTGAAACTAGGAGCAGGGGACAAAATGCCATTTTTCTTGTTTATGTCAGAGTTATGAGGCAGCGACAGAAGTATTGAGAATAATATAATAAAACTAGTTATTGAGAGACATATTTAATGGAACTATGTTTCGTAATTTTTTTCATTTGTTTTTATTTGGTCGCAGATTTTGAATATCTATTTCATCACTTTTTAAATTTTAACACTTTTCAGCAATCAGATCAAGATTGTTACAAAATGGCGAATGAGCCGGACCAACGCAATAACTTGATACAAGAATACTATGGATAATGGCCAAGAACCTTTTTTGTTCACTAAATAATTCAAATTTCATTAGAAAGCTAAATGAGTATATTTTAAAATATAGGCGATCACGGAAACCTGTGGAACTTTCGAAGAATTCTGTTTTCAAGAGCATGTAGCGATTTCATGCCAGCCGAAATCAAATAGGTACCTCCGTTCTTTATTTGTTTCCTTATCTTGGTAGGGAAATCACATCTCACGTAGATTTATTATCTGATTCTCGAGCGTATCAAGAAACCTCACAAATTTTAATTTAAGCTCGGTTCACGTACAATTACTTATACCTATTATTATTTCCTATATCGGGTGTCCCAAGGTGAGTGGCCTATTTGATTATTATGGAAACTATTGATGGTAAAGATTTCAAATTTTGTGGATCGATTTTTGGCTACGTGAGGTACATTTTTGAAATATTTTCACATTTTCAGTGTTGCCGGATGTGACAACTTTGTTACTTTGAATGGGATATCCGGTATTTCTATTTTTTTATGATACTCCATAAATATTGAATTCACTTTCACTTTTTCATACCCATTTTTAACGGTTTTGGAGTTATGAATTGTTTTTCGAAATTTTAAATCGAATTGGCGTGTTACGAAAATGCAACTAGTTCATTCAATATTTGAGATTTGAGTCAGAAGTTTAGCAAGTCATTCGATACTGATCTGATCTATGTCACTGGCCACTGCTTTTGAATCATAGTTGTAAGTTTTACAGATGGACGATCAATAGTCGTGGTACGTGACCATAAAAAAATTGGCTGGCATATAATGACGTCTGTTAACGTTTCGTGTGAGCTTAAACTCGACAATTCTATACTGGGGTTAAATAATCATATTTTCATTTCAGAGCCATGAATTAACAGTTGGGAAACCGTAGACTTTCCGTGAACTAGACTCTTATGAACAGTTTTACTGGCATTCGATATTCCCACATCAGTCAGAACTATAAATACCGATACTTATTGCTTGCACGCTATTGCAATTATTTGTTGGCCAACTAGTCATATTTAACACGGAAGGAAGGTCTAACTCGGTTTCGCACGTTAGTTAAAAAAAAATATTTCTTATAGATAAGAAATCTTTGTTTGTACTAATGTTCAGGGAGAATTGATAACTCATATGTAGTGGAACAGATTGAACATTATTCAATAGGCTGGGACGGGCCGAATCCAAATTTTTGGGGAGAGAGAAAGTTTTCCAACTGTGATTGAAGGCTTAGAAAACCGAAGGTGGAAGGGGGTGGTATTTTGATTTACGATTCAGAATATCAGCACAATCGGAATTATATTCTGAAAATTATTCAAACAATGAAATATGTAAAAAATGAATAATCACAAAAATTGAATTATATGGTTCTGATTATGCGTTCCCCTTGAAATTTTGCATGAACATTCAGTATAGTAGATTTCATTCTCAAAATAAATCACTCGAATCGGATATTCTGTTACGGAAATATAAAGATTCTTCTTTCAATATTCCCATTGAATTTTCTATGGTTCTGTTAAACACTATGGCCACATAATTTTGCACGAAGTGTATTGAAAATGATTGATAATTCTGTGGTGATACCCTTTTAATATTGTATTATCACAGCAACACAGTCTCCCTCTTCAGGATCACACGGTATCTATTATCATTTGTGTATGATGTGCTTATATCTGCAAAATTTCATGAAAATCCAATCTTTACACGATTTTTTTAAGAAATATAATCCTAATTCGCGAATATTCTGACGAAAAGTTATGGTTTTTCTGATACGAAAAGAAGTGAAAAGGCTTTTGACTCGTATGATGTTTAGAACAGAAAGCTATTTAGAGATGTCAATTGATAATATAATTGCCAATAAAAATTTTTATAGTAAGTTTCGAAATTATAATAAGTTCGGATATCTGTTCTGCTCAAAATTTTTTTTTTTTTAAATCGTAAAATAATTCCAGTTACAGAAAATTCATCAGCCATTTGAATAATGAATTTTTTATCGGCCGGATAAGCAGTGATGAAATAAGGATATAAGAATTACCTACATTTTTCTTTTCCTGAATAACAATTTCTGATTTCTGATTCACATATAACTATTTTGTTATTCAAATTACCATTTCTGAATTTAAAGTTCTTATTCTGAAATTCAAATTCCCTATTCTTAATATCAACTCACTTTTCTGAATTACAATTTCCATTTTCTGGTATTCAATTTGCTTCTCTGAATTTCATTTTACGTTTTCTGAATTACAATTGGAAAAGGTATATCCTGAAAATTCAAAGTTTTCAACTATTTCCGTTGGAAGGTTACGAGTATTTGAATTCAGACCAGAAATACTGGCTATTATTTTTTTTATTCTCTAATGACACAATTCTGACGAACTTTAGGACTTGTGTGCGTTGCTGTCCTAGTTCTATATGTATATCAAGTTTGACATTGATTTGTAGATTCGTTGCTATTGAAAAATCAATGAGACGAAATTGGTGAGAGTAACTACGGAACCAGTCAACCGATTTCGCCTGTTCATAAAGCATATGGACATATTGATTCCCAAATCTACCATCAGAATTTTTTTTCGAAAGTTACTGCAACCAAAAATTAGTCCATTTATGCTGCATAGACCTAATATTTCTTGAGAAATTTCCTAATAACACGATCTTCACGAAACTCTGCAGAAGTTTGCGCGTCACTATTCTCCTTCAAAATATCAATTTTTGAATGGATTAGATATGTGATTTATGGATATATACAAAAAATAATGGTGAATTTTGAACTCCAAAAACTACTCGACCGATTTGAGCTGTTACTTTACTAATGAAACGATCCTCACTGAATTCTGCTGAAGTTTGAGCATCATTATTTTTCTTCAAAATACCAAATTTCGAATGGATCAAAAATGTGGTTTTGTAAATAAAAGGAACATGGATGAAAAGTTTCAAATATCAATAACTCCGAAAATACTCAGCCGATTTGACCCGAATGTGTTCATGGCCGGGCAGATTCATTTTTGACCTCCGATTCTTCATCGGTAAGTCCAATAGAGTCGTTTGATACCACTTTTGTTTCTAAATTCGAAAATAACCGACATTCGGATGAAACGATAGCACACTGTTCCCTTAGGAACAATCGGGCAAAAATCTCACACTAAAACTTCATAATGAACAACATTGAACAACAAATGGATTTACCTTTGGTAATCGATATTCGAATAGATTTCCGACAGAATTCAGACAATCGAAAATCTTTATATTTCGTATACTGATAAAAGAAATCCAAGAACATTCCGACTGAATTCAGGCAATCGAAAATATTAACATTTTAAATTTTGATATCAGCAATCTAGAAACATTATCAGATGCCCTATAATTGTATGCGGCTGAAATCTAATATCATTCAGTAGTTCATGATAAATAATATCAACGTGAAAATACTAACCGGCCTCATCACGTTCAACACTTCAAAAGTATGTTCTACTTGTTGATTTTATATTACAGAATCTGAACAGATAATGTCTAAAGTGAGTGCAATCTTCAGTGAAGATTGAAAAATTCCAATTCTTACTCGAACACTGGAAAAGCAATTGACGAGATATCTACCTTATTCCCTGGGTTTGGCTGGTATTCATTATTTCGTAAATCTGAGGAAATCCGGGAAAGGAAAACGTTTGAAGTCAAATGCAGTGGTGATTGCAACCGGAGATTATCTTCAGGCCAGTGGTGATTGGATCCATTCCTGGAAGTTGGACAGGATGCATTGAAAGGGGCAAACTAGAAAAAAATCCTACTTCTTTTCCTTTTATATCGATGCTTCCATACTGTTCATTCACCTGGTTCGAATGGAGCGCCTCACATTTAGCTTACAATTATTTTCACATACCTACATAGGTTAGAGTGATTAAGGCAATCTAAGAAAAAGGAAGATTAGAGTCTCTTCATGGTACGAAAAATGGTACCGTCAGATATATCTCACATTCAGATTCAATAACTAACGACAATTCAATCAGTTCTCAGTGGTTATTTATTTTTCCATAACGATGATGAATATAAATAAATTCAATACCTTTATTATTATCTTTATCTTTGCTTGCTTGTTTCTATGATCAGAAAAAATGAAATCAGACAACTAGCTGCACGAAAACTCACAAAAAGGACTACTTCAGATCTAAAAAAAAATTGAAGGTAGTCCTAACATTTGAGTAAAAAAAGTACAAGAGCTACAAGTTTTTATATAAGTTCGCTATTGGCACATAGCCATTACAAATGGAATCTCGAATGTACACCCTTCAATTATATTGCTCGTGATACGAATAACTCTACAGAAATAATGAAAGTGTTTTTGTCCCGATATTATCCTACCCTTATTTTTCATTTTTGTACAGGGTGGGCATATTTCGATGTTTTAGCACAACAACTTTTAAACCAGAGGAGATAGACAAAATCTGATACCCACTTCTCAATCTTTTCTGAGAAACTAACAAGAGTAGTATTCATTTTTGGCTACCTTCTTTTGTTTTCGAGTTATAAGCGAAAATTGGAAAAGTGTCGATATCGAAAAAAATTCATATCTCCGCTAATACTGATGATAGAGCTCTGAAAGTAAAACATTATACAGGCACTTTTTTACGTAAAATCCAGAGGCGTGCTCGTCTTTTTTGCATTATTTGATTATTTCTAATTACGAAACTATGACCCAAAGTTATGTTTTTTAAAATGGGTTACTAGATTTTTGTGCCATTTTCTGAAAGCTTAATTTTTTCTGATTTCAAAAATATATAACTTTATTTGGTTTGTATTAATACAATGAGTATGGAAAATGTTCAAAAACCTATTTTCATCTGAGTCTCGATATTTTCTATGGTTTCAACTGTTGATGAGCACAGAAAAATTTAGCATCCTATAATTACCACAAGCTCTTTCCAGTTGTCTATTCATTTCTATGCTCTTTACTCAATTTTTTCAAGATCGAAGAATAATGGACTGCTCTGAAACTTGATCCTCATTCTAAGTTATTGCCTACTGACCTATTATTGTAATCACTATTTTGATTGATAACTTTAATCATATTTATATGCGTTATTTCTTATTTCATATGCGATTTGAAATAGGCTGGCACTTGTGCGTATTTATTATGGAGAGCAATAAAAATATTATTCTTCATCCATCTTATTATAACTGAGTTACTAAGTATATTATATTGAAATGGAGGATCATGTGGATCTTTCCGTTATTTCGTAATCCATTTTAAGATATAAGAGTTTATGAAATATATTCATGTTCGAATATTGTAAAAATTAGGTGAAAGCATAGAAATAATGAGATTGACGGAACAAGACTGCTCTTGTTCTAGTTAGCTCCATTTTTCTGTGCTCATCAACAGTTGAAACCATAGAAAATATTGAGACTCAGATGAAAATAGGTTTTTCACGATGTTCTATTTTAATATTTATACAAACCATACAATGTTATATATTTTTGAAATCAGAAAAAATAAGCTTTCAGAAAATGGCAGAAAAATGTTGTATTCCCATTTGAAAAAACATAACTTTGGGACATAGCTTCATAATTAGAAATGGTACAAAAAAGACGAGCACGCCAATGGATCCTACCTTTAAAGTACCTGTATAATGTTTTGATTTCAGAGCCGTATCATCAGTATTAGCGGAGATATGAATTTTTTTCGATATCGCCACTTTTCCAATTTCCGCTTATAACTCGAAAACAAAAGAAGGTAGCCAAAAATGAATAACAGTCTTGTTAGTTTCTCAGAAAAAGAGATCGAGAAGTGGGTTTCAGATTTTGTATATCTCCTCTGGTTCAAAAGTTGTAGTGCTAAAACATCGAAATATGCCCACCCTGTACAGTGGCATGCCATTTCGGAATTATAGCCTCCGAAAATTCCCTATCTCAGGCCTCGGCTGTACGAACTTCACGAAATTTTGTATAGGGGGGTTTTCAGTCATGTCTAATCTGCTACTGATATTTTTCTTTCCGGAAGCCCTTCGGAGATCCTTATCTCAGTGCCCTTTGGTACCAAGTTTTTCAGATAACAAACTTGAATTTTCAAAAAATGTTGATACTTTAGAAAACAACATTCCATATTCCATGGTCTAACTTTTTTGTCTCTTGCAATTTTTTCATCAAACGTGAGGATTTCGAGAAAAGTCACAAAATGTGATCAGCCAATGAAAGACTGGTAGCGCATAGTTTTCAAAGTAATTATCGTACAATGCAACACTTTATCAACAAAAGTATTACTTTTTTTCCTTATCAAATAGTTATCATCTAAGTATTCAATGAAATTATCATCAAGTCTGATTTTTTCGGAAAATGGTAACTTTTCCCGTTCAGCGAAGGTTCCATTCGACCTGTGAAATTTGTTTTATCCATAAATTAATATTATGCCCTTCATTCATATTTTATAATTTCACTTTTGTTTCGGCATTGAATTTTTATATAGTCAAAGATATTACTGAACTTAACGAAATACGAATTTTTTGTTGAGGTTTTCATATCATATACATACGTCGGTAAAACTTCTGCGTTTTTTGACACATGCTGCTCGTGTTTTTCGGAGGTTGAGAATTCGATAAGGAAAATGTCCGCTGTTTTCGTTCCGATTATGACCGAATATTCCGAATTTTCTCGAAATCGAAAATAGAGTTTTGGGAAAGGCGGCCAATCCGAGAGCACCGTTTCACCCCGCTGACGAATTTTTTGGAATTTTGACGTATGTCTTGGTCGGGGGAAACATGCCGTTAAACTGGAATTCGCACGAAAAATTATTATTGAGTTTCGAGTTTTCGGCGATTCTTGATTTTTCTGCGTACGAAGGTTTTTCTAAGTTCAAAATTAATTTTGAATTCTTGGCTTGCAAATCAATTTTGAAATCGTAAGAATCGTTCCGAAGTGAGCATCATAATTCTTTTCTGTGAAATTAAATTCAGTTGTTACAGTTCTATAAAGGTAAGCCCTTTGGGGATTTGGATTATTTGATTTGCCTCCTTCCTTACTTTACTGTGTTCCATTCTTACGACACGACACCGTTCCCGTAAAATCATAACGGACAGAATTCCGTTCATTATTCCATTTCATACCGGGTGTTTCCATTTTTACTTTTTTTGACACTGGGTATTGAGTTTTTTTTTATCAGTATAAGTTTTGTGGGTGTTCGTAAGAAGTAATTGTAGTTGATTAAATTCATTCAGTACCGCCGTTCCATTTGAAAGGGATTCTTATTTTCATAATAGTTTCTTTTCCGTCCGTCCCCAGGACACTAGGTGAGGTGTGGTTGGCTATTGCGGCTACCACGACTGGCAACCCTCCTAAACTAGTGTGAGGGTTTGACCCGACCTGTTGTAACCTTCTTTTTTCATTTTTTTTATTCCGTTCCTGTCCGTCCCCAGGGCACTAGGTGAGGTGTGGTTGGCTATTGAGGCTTAAGCACGACTGGCAACCCTCCTAAACTAGTGCAAGGGTTTGACCCGACCTGCCGTACATTTTTTTTTACTCTGTTTATTCCGTTCCCGTCCGTCCGTAGGTTATTGGGTGAGGTGTGGTTGGCTATTGCAGCTTAAGCACGACTGGCAACCCTCCTAAACTTGTACCAGGGTTTGAGCTGACTTATCTATCAGTTATTTACACAACTCCGTGTTCCCTGTTGGTCTCCAAGGTAAGGTGAGGTGTGGTTGGTTATTGCGGCTTGAACACGACTAGCAACCCTCCTAAACTGTTACTAGCATTTGACTCCGTTTGTTATACTGTAATTTTCATAAACTTTTCCGAATGCATGTCCGTCCCCCGACTATCAGGTGAGGGCTGGTTGGCTATTGCGGCTTAAGCACGATTGGCAACCTGCCTAAACTGGCTGTTGGGGTTTGACAGAGACATGCGCATTTCTTTTTTTTAGAGCTAGTGTACCTGTTTTTTGCCCACAAAACGATAAAATTTCTTTTTTTACACATGCACTTGAACAAGGCCAAAGATTCCTTTTTGACTACGTACAGATTGTGGAAAAACAGACGATATACAACAAAAGAATTGTACTAGAAATGATTCACATAAACAAAGAAGAAAACGCAATAAACAGAAAATCTGACACACAAAGTATGAGTGTAATATACTCCCATTTACTGACTTATCCAAATAGAAAAAATTTTTATGAAGGACCTGTTGATGAATAAAGATAAACGCCAGTCGACATAAAGGGTATAGCCGGGTTTCAATGGTAAATCTACCCCCGCGGCCTTTTCGATTCATATTGAAGGGATCGATTAGGCATTGAATGAAAATAATTCAGCCAACTTTTTATCTCCAGCCCTTTTTGAGATTTCTGTAAAAAACACTTTTATCGATTTTATTTTTTTTTCTCTTGTAAAATCCAAAATTTCTGAATGGGGATTTTTTTCTCTTGATTCTTTGCATTTGAGGAAATAGACGTATAATTTTTTTATGAATTTCAGCTGCAAAATCTATTTTTAGGAAAAAAAATAAAGTTTTTGTCATTTGTTTCTCGGTGTTCTTAAGAACACCGGCACAGTATGCAGTAAGGGGTTAAAAAGTGTCCACCGCCATTTTTTGACACAAAATGTCTTCTTTGGCCCTTTATACCCTGGAATTTTTCACATTTTTAAAATTGGTGGAACATTTTGAAAAAAAATTAAAACTGTTTGAATTTTAGGATTCAACAGATATCCATCAAATTTTGGTACCGTTGTATTCATATTGGCTTCCTGAACAATATTAGTGAACAAAACAAAGCCCGAAAAATATTTCACCTGAAAGTCACTTTTCTCACTACAGAAACACTGAATTACCGCTTTATTAAGTTCAAAGCCTCTCTGAACATTTAAACATGAAGATTTGATTCATTTTATTTCAGATATATCCAATAATTATTGCAAAAACATCGAAAAAATTCTAGGGAAAGCCCGCCGTTTCTTATGGTAAGTTTGGCACTACCGCGAATTATTTCGCGCGAATATGACACGATGCATACCGGTAAATCCCGCTATCATTTCCTAATGGCACTTGCTGAAAGACGCGGTAGTGCCAAACTAAGCATAAGGAACGGCGGGCTTTCCCTAGAATTTTTTTGATGTTTTTGCAACAATTATTGGATATATCTGAAATAAAATGAATCAAATCTTCATGTTAAAATGTTCAGAGAGGCTTTAAACTTAATAAAGCGGTAATTCAGTGTTTCTGTAGTGAGAAAAGTGACTTTCAGGTGAAATATTTTTCGGACTTTGGGGGCCCATATCTCCCAAACTAAAACAGATCGCCAATTGTTTTGTTCACTAATATTGTTCAGGAAGCCAATATGAATACAACGGTACCAAAATTTGATGGATATCTGTTGAATCCTAAAATTCAAACAGTTTTAATTTTTTTTCAAAATGTTCCACCAATTTTAAAAATGTGAAAAAATTCCAGGCTATAAAGGGCCAAAGAAGACATTTTGTGTCAAAAAATGGCGGTGGACACTTTTTAAGAACACCGAGAAACAAATGACAAAAACTTTATTATTTTTCCTGAAAATAGATTTTGCAGCTGAAATTCATAAAAAAATTATACGTCTATTCCTTCAATAGCAAAGAATCGACAGAAAAAATCACCATTCGAAAAGTTTGGATATCACAAGAGAAAAAAAATAAAATCTAAAAAAGTGTTTTCACAGAAATCTCAAAAATGGCTAGAGATAAAAAGCTGAAAAGTTGGCTGAATTATTTTCATTCAATGCCTAATCGATCCCCTCAATATGAATCGAAAAGGCCGCGGGGGCAGATTTGCCATTGAAACCCGGCTATACCCTTTCATGCACACATTCTCGAACTTAAACAAAGAAAGAACGAATACCTCTTGTAATTGTATGAATTATTTGAATGAATTTAGAATTGTGAACACCAGAAAACCTCAATATTCTGGAACACAGATACATAGAAATTTCATTATGACAAATGTATGTCTTGTGCAGAATGAAAATGTATTTCAATCAAGAATTCATACACAATTCATATTGAGATCGTCGGAAAAATCTTGTAATCAACTCGGTTATTAATCGAGCGACTAATTGTCTCGAACTATTAAAGCGTTCGCTCCGCGCACGCTTTAAAATATCTTGACCATTAGTCGCTGTCTTTAATAATAATAATAATAATAAAAGAGTTTAATAACCTAGTTGATTAAATAACTATTTTATTTATGTGTTAGTCTTGATTTGTTTTTGTTTGTAGTATATTTAATTATTCAGTCATTCATGTAGTAACCTCTTCATGTTTTATATCTTTTTGATCTTGTAGATGCACTGAAAATGGATTTAAATAAATCCGAAAGCTTGGTAAGGAAACCAAAGTATCATTGGTGAAAAACAGGTCGATTGCTTATCCATCAAAACCTTCAATATAAGCGACCATTATAAACCTCGAATATTATTATCAATATATTATCTTAAAAATCTAACAAATAACATAAAGTTTACAAAGTTTACTTACACAATGTTGCATTTTTATAAGGGATGGAAAAAAGGCTTCACCATTATTTGGCATTATAATATTTTGTGACATAGATGTAATTGATGACAAGCCATATACAGGGTGTTTCATCATAAACTGGACAAACATATATTTTCGTGTAGAGGATATCAGGAGAATCATTTTTGCCTCATACAATATATCCCGTTTTCGAAGCATAAGCGAGATACAGGGTGTCAAACGTCATTTTTGAGTAAGATTCTTATGAGTGTGGTCAGTTATGTATAACACTTAAAGTGACGGTTTTTGGTCAAATCTCAGTATTTTTGGGTCTCCTATTCAGAAAAGTTGACGAACTCAAAAAAAAAATTACAGAATGGCGGAAGTCCTGCAATGTTCTTAATTTTTTTTGCTGTTGTTAAATTGACTTTTATTTTCTGAATGAACACAATTTTCTAAGAATTTCTGTGGAAAATTTTTTTCAAAAATTAAACACAAATTTTTTTTTACATGTCTACAGCGATGAAAAAATTTCACTCGAAATGGATGAAATTTTGTACAATTGTACTTCTTAAATTATCAATCACGAATATGAAAACAGAATTGTAAAATATCGAACGGTTTCGTTACTACAGGCATTACAATATTTCGTTCAGACCTCTGAAATAATGAAAGAAAATTTGTTTTGAGTTCTAGCGTCAAAATGATCAAATTATTGGCATTTCCAAACATTCAAGATGAATTTATCAAAAAATTCAGTGAAACTTAGTTGGGACTCGAACCGACGTAGGTATTAAATAGGGAAATGGCACTGTTCTAAGAATAATAAAATTCGTTGCCAGGCAACGGTAGTTCGTAGTTCATAGAGTTTGACTAGTATTTGAATTTCAGTGAATATAATTTAGCCGGTAGTCAAACTCTATGAACTACGAACTACCGTTGCCTGGCAACGAATATTATTATCCTTAGAACAGTGCCATTTCCCTATTTAATACCTACGTCGGTTCGAGTCCCAACTAAGTTTCACTGAATTCTTTGTTATAAATTCATCTTGAATGTTTGGACATGCCAATAATTTAATCATTTTGACTATAGAACTCAAAACAAATTTTCTTTCATTATTTCAGAGGTTTGAACGAAATATTTGAATGCCTGTAGTAACGAAACCGTTCGATATTTTACAATTCTGTTTTCATATTCGTGATTGATAATTCAAGAAGTACAATTGTACAAAATTTCATCCATTTCGAGTGAAATGTTCTCATCGCTGTAGACATGTAAAAAAAATTGTGTTTAATTTTCGAAAAAAAATTTCCACAGAAATTCTTAGAAAATTGTGTTCATTCAGAAAATAAAAAAGTCAATTTGAGAACCGCCAAAAATAATTAGGAACATTGCAGGTCTTCCGCCATTTTGTAATTTTTTTTCGGAGTTCGTCCACTTTTCTGAAAAGAGGACCTAAAGATATGAGATTTGACCAAAACCCGTTTCTTTAAGTGTTATACATACATAACTGGCCACACTCATAAGAATCTTGTTCAAAAATGACGTTTGATACCCTGTATCTCGCTTATGCTTCCAAAACGGTATATATTGTATGAGGCAAAAATGATTCTTCCGATGTCCTCTACACGAAAATATATGTTTGTCCAGTTTATGATGAAACACCCTGTATATCTATTGATTTTCAAAAATATTTAAATAATGTTGATTAAAATTTTTTGTAAACAAAGTTTTCAAATCATGTGTCAGTGAATTTTTGGTTATTGAAAAAAGCCAAATTTATTAATTCACTATCTGCCTTAATTAAATATGCATAGATGTTACTTAGGTGGTTAATGTCTGATCTTCTATTCATACTGTTAGGACATTGAGCAATACGTATCATTTCCAGTATTGCCCTAGACTTTTCTTTATCACATTTATCTAGGATTGCCACAATTTCGATATTAAAGTTCATTTTATGGTCGGTCTCGCTAGTATGTTGTGAGAGGGCACATCTTGGCTTTTTTAATTTACAGTCACTTTTGTGTGATGTTAGGCGTCCTTTAAGGTTTCCCGAAGTCTGTATTATATAACAATGATTGCAGTTATTACAATTAATTTTGTAAACAATAACAGTTGTCATTGCTTTAGGGATTCTCTCTTTTAGTCGGGAGAAAATGTTCGTTGTAGATTTAATGGATTTTTGCGCTATCTTCAAGTTTGGAATGTTAGAAAATAATCTTATTAAATTGTCTCTAAGATAATCTATTTTTGGTGAAACTGCATAAATCTTGTTATTTTGTGGTATCTGCGTATCTTAAATATATTATACAGTATATCAGTATCAATCTCAAGTCCTATACAAAATTATGAAGTAATAGCTTAATTGCTCCACAATGATATTACTGTGGAATCACTAGACATGCAAATATGTTTGATATTCGATTAATTTCATAAAAGTCAAAGCGCTATATTTCCCTTATCTAAAATGAAAGTTTTCGATGAAATGGAAGTCTATATTCCACAAACTCACAGAATTCCGACTTTATTTACATATCATGCACAATTTTAAATAGGCACCATAGTTAAATTCAAAGTTTTCTTTCCCGTTTACGGACGAAATGAGAATCAACAAACATAAAATGAATGTCACGCATCACAGAACTCACTTCCTTTTGAAGTTTCATTAGAACCCGCATAATTGAAGCAAGAAGCCTGCTTCTCGGTAATTTTTTCTCCTCTTAAAAATGCAATTCCATATATCACGGCTGTGAAACATAAATATGCCATATATGCATACTATATTGTTTGAAATTTTATATCAGTCAGAGTGAAATCCCAGTCAAAATAGAAACTGCAAGTTACTACGGTTCCCGGGCTTTATATTTCCCAATCTTGAGTTTTCGATAAGTGATATTCTAGATTCAGCAAACTCGCAGAATTTCGACTTTATTTACATATCATGCATAATTCCAACTAGGAACCATAATTAAATTCAAAGTTTTCTTCCTCGTTTAAGGACGAAATGAGAATCAACAAACATAAAATGAACATGTCACGCATCACAAAATCACCTCCTTTTGAAGTTTGATTACAACCCGCGTAATTGAAGCAAAAATCCTGCTTCCCAGTTCTTTCCTTAAAAATGCAATTCCACGTATCACGGCCGTTAGACTGTCGTCATTTGTGACGAAACTCTACATATATCACATACAGCAGCAAAAAGATTTCCAGAACGAGCGACCTACGTAATTTTAAAGCTTCCTGAATTACCCGTTGCCTTTGTTCTTGTGAATCTGAATAACAGGCCAGCCAGCGACTCGAAAACGTCTCTTTTCGGAGTTTTATCTTTTGTTTGTCCTCAGAATTCACTGTTGTTAGATTTGCATGCCATTTGATCTTCATGGTTTTGTCTGTTAGTTATATTTGATACTCACCAAGCGTAGGTACCTATTATTCCGAGAAATGAATCAATAATTATTTTGATGAAAATCGCCCGAAAACAATATTTATGCGGAATGAGTTGTCTCATTTGGCATAAGAAAAAATACATTTTTTTATGATTATTTTGTAATTAAAGCTGATGTGAAGGGCGAATTACACTTATTTGTATTGATGAGAGATGATTACCTTCTCGGTATTACTACCATTTCACAATGATGTTACTGGTAATGGTCATGTTAATTTTAAGTTGAGATGTTAAAGCTTAAATGATAGAGATACTACGATACTCTTCACATCAATGTTAATGTTGAGCGCATTCTATTTAGACGTTAACATCGTAGCAAAATTAACATTACCATTAACATCATTGTGAAATGGCAGTTATGGTTCTGTAAACATTTCTCTGCAATTCTAAGGCTCCTATAAAATCATCACTTGCGGAGGCTTGATAAACCCTTCTGGTTGTAAAGCAGATTTCTTCGAATATCGGAGGGATTTCGGGGACAAGATATCAAATAATAATAATAATATATATTTACAACATCAAAATAATTACATGCTAAGTCAAAACAAGCAAAATTATGCAGTTGATGGAATATTCATAAATTCATCTACTGAATATACAGTGTTTAAATAATAATAATAATAATAATAATAATAATTTATTGATCCCTTAAGACATCACAAGTATGTATAGGACAGGTCAATAGAAAAAATATTCAGATATTCTCTAAATCAACACATAGAAACTCATTCACAGTATAAAAACATTTAGCTAAAAGTAAATTCTTAACTGCTACCTTAAATCTAGTTACACTTAGACCCTGTATCTGCCGTGGAAGATGATTAAACAATCTGATACCCTGGTATAGGGGCGACATTTCAAATCTAGAAGTTCTGTGTTTAGGGATAGATAATGTTTCCTTATTTCTTGTATTGTGGGAATGAAAGCTAGAAAGTCTGATCATATCATTTTCATTCTCTTTAATATAAACGAGGCATCTCAAGATGAAAATAGAGGCCAATGTGAGAATACCATTCTTCAGGAACAGAGGTCTACATGAGGTTCGTGGAGCTGTATCGAACATCATTCGCAGAATTCTTTTCTGGATGATGAAAACTCTACCTACGTCTGAGGAATTTCCCCACAGCAAGATATTATAGGACAGGTGGCTATATACCAAACTGTAATAAACGTTCACAAGAGAACTTAGAGGTAGTGAACTCTTTATTCTACTTAGGGCATAGAAGGAAATATTCAGCCTCCTACAAATCGCATCGATATGTGCACTCCACTTCAGATTTCTATCGATGTGAACGCCTAGGAATTTAGTGGTGTCTTTCGATGAGATGACTGTATCTAAATACCGTATCGTTATGCTACCCCGATCACAAGATGAAATGGTGAAGTGAATACACTCTGTTCTGTTGACATTGATCATGATAGCATTAGAATGACACCATTCCACGAAGCTTTCCACCAGCAGCTCGCACAATCTCTGAAGCTCCTCAAGAGTCTCAGCAGTTATAGCTATACAAGAGTCATCAGCAAACAGATTATTTTTGATAATAAATTGGAAATATTCGATTTTCTGAGAAATATTTTTTTCAAATTTGGTGGTAGATCGTTAATAAACAATAGAAATAGGAGTGGCCCCAAGACAGAACCCTGGGGTACTCCCAGTTTACAGTAATGTTCACTTGAGAACGAGTCTTGAACCCTGATTGTGGCAGTTCTGTCCTCTAGATAACTACGAATCCAGTTCAAGAACACTCCCCTGAATCCGAGATTGTAACATTTGTCCAATATAAACTGGATAGCAAGACTATCAAAAGCTCTAGACAAGTCAAAGAACAATCCAGCAACATGTTGGCCATTATCAAGACAACGATAGACGAATTCCACGAACTGCAAAGCTCCAGTTTGAGTAGAGCGGCCGGTTCTGAAACCATGTTGTGCAGTATCAAGTATTTGGAATTTATCCAGGTACTTCATCATTCTATCAAACACTATTCTTTCAAAAACCTTGGAAAAGACACTCAAGATAGAAATAGGTCTATAGTTCATGATATCGTGTACATCATCTTTTTTATGAATAGGAATGACGATTGCTTTTTTTAGAATACGAGGGAATACGCCTGTGCTAATTGACATGTTAATAACATGAGCAAAATGTCGACTAATATCGGCACCTATCAACTTCAGAATTCGTGCTGAGATGAAATCAACACTAGAACCTTTGTTATTTTTGAGTGATCTTATAACATCGAGAATTTCATGCTCCAGGACTGGATGGAAGAAAAAGGTTGTGTCTAACATACATGACTTCGTACATGAGGATGACAATGAATCTTCATAATATCTGTTGAGGGAGGACTCAGCAACTGTAGTGAAATGATAAGCGAAAATCTCGGCCAAATCCTTGAGATCGTTATGCGTAACACTATCAATAACCAGTGCAATAGAATTTTGTTCCATACGTTTACGACCAGTCATAGTATTTACTAGATTCCACACAGTTCTATTTTTATTTACAGATTTATCAATAAGTTCACTGTGAAAATTGTATTTGGTTCTTAATATTAAGGATTTATAAGAGGATTTTGCTTTCTTATATAATTCATATGAGGATTGAGTTTTCAAATTAGAATGCAACCAATAAAGGTTTTGTAGGTCACATTTGGCCAAAACGATTTCTGGAGTAATCCAGTTTTTCCTATTTTGAGAATGATTGGTAATGCGCATAAGAGGGCAACAAATTTCAAAGATATGTTGTATGGTACCTACAAATGCCCCAAAACATTCATCAACATCAGAATCTATATATACATCCTGAAAATTACATTGTGAAATACTCGATGCAAACTTATTAGATTTTGATGATTCAAATTTCTGACCATTCTCGACAATGTATCGGCTTTCTTATGGAAGCTAATAAATAGATCAAGTGAGAGGGCAAGGTGGTCACTGATATGAGCTTCATAAGTTTGAACATTACAATTTGATAGCTCTGCATTGGTCAAAATATAATCGACTTTAGATATTGATGTGTGACCAGTAATATTCGTGAATACTCTGGTGGATTATCTGATAAGACTTTTAGATTATAGCAGTTCATCAAATCTATAAGTAACTTACGATTCATACATTCTGTTTTTAAAAAATCAACGTTCAAATCACCACACAGGAATATAATGTCAGCTGACTTGCAACATGAATTCAAAGCAAGCGATATCTTGTCCAGAAACACCTCGAAAGCACCAGAACATGGCCGATACACACTAATGATTCCCAAGCGGATATCACGAGCCATCACTATTGTTCCACTTATTTCACATTCCATTTCTTCTGAAAATCGTGACACAGATAAATTTTTCACTAATAATCCAGCTCTAATGTAAACCATTGATCCACCGTGGGCTCTAGAGGGGCGGCAATAAGAATCGGCAAGTACGTATCCAGGGATGGTCATGGTATTTACACTCTCAGAACTGCACCAGTGCTCGGCAACACTTACAATATCTGGTTTCCTTTCAGAAAGTAATATTTCGAGAACATCTAACTTATTTGAAATACATTGAACATTCAGTTGTAAAAGCTTAAATTTGTCCCGATTATCAGTGGGAAAACCAAAAGATGTTATATTATCTATGTTGCAGGGCGATTCAATTGTCTTGGTTGGAAAAAACGGTGGACACTCGCTTTATTTGGCCAGTTTGATCCATCAAGAGCTTTTTCATAATCAGATGTAGACATTACAACTTTAAATGATGAATAGTTGTCAGGAAATTTTGAAATGAGTTTTTCACACTTAACTGTTGGAAAATTACTACTAAGGAAGTTTTGTAGATCTTCAACAGTGGTATCGGGCTTTAAATTGGACACATGCAATGCCTTGAATTTTTCTACTCCTTGGACGGATGAGCTGCCAGAATAACTACCAACAATCAGAGCTCGATTACGTTTATTAGTTTTACCCTTGCGGGAAACTACCTTCCATTCCGATTCTGTATTAGTATTAGCTACAGAAGAAACTTGGTCATTTTTTACAGTGTCAAATAATCTCGGATTTTTTCCGCTCCACGCCACTTTACTACGTGTTATAGTTGTGTTTGAAGGGGTTACCGCCTCGGCGACCTTTGCACTGGAAACTCCGGGTATACTTGGACGGTCGGTGACCGCAGTAGCACCATCTGTCACTCTAGGAACTCCGGACGTACTCGGACGGTCGAGAGATTCTTTATTATACGTCACGCACATTGTTGATTTCATATGCGTGGGAGATTTATCAACTTTCTTGTTGGCATTTGTGTTTATTTCTTTTTTCTTCGAGAAGTTATCAATCAAAGTATTTTTATTTATTATCTCGGCTTCGAGTGTGGAAATTTGTATTTCAATAGCGAATTGTTTTCTACTAAGATAGCATTTTTTGATTCTAACTCGTAAATAATCTTCAGAAGAAGTTCCTGCTGTGTGTATAGAAACTCTTTCACGGTTTTCTTGAACTTTTTCCTGTTAATATCTTGAATCTTTCTGGCAATTTGTTATATATTTTTGGACCCCAAAAATCAACTCCTTGCTGAGAAAATTTATACCTATGGTTTGGAATGGTAAGATTTTCCCTGTTTCTAGTGTAGATGGAATGGTAAGTGTTGTTAGTTGGGAATGTGCTTAGGTTGTTGTGGACATAGGTGGCGCACTCTAATACATATACTGCTGGGATTATGAGTACTCTTACTTCCTTGAAATGCTCTCTGCAGCTATCAGTCTGCCTCAAATTAAGGATTTTTCGGATTGCCCTCTTCTGGTATACTAACAGATCCCGCACATGCGGTGAAGTACCCCAAAAGGATGCCATAAGAAGCAACAGAATGGAAGTTGGCAAAGTACGTTGTTAATGCTGCCTCTTTAGTTGATTCTCTACTCACTGTTGATATGGTATAGATCGCCACCGCCAATTTCTTCTTCATGATCTCAATGTGCGGTTTCCATGATAGAGCTCCGTCCAGTGTTACTCCTAGTAATTTGATGGTGTTCTCTTTCTTGTTTTTTGGGAGAAGTTGTTGTGTTTTCGATTCATTCACAGAGAGGGAATTATTTCTGAACCAATTGGTTGCTTTCCTCAAAACTTCCTTTTTTAGCTGTTGCAGGAATCTCAAATTTGATGCTCTCAGGAAAAAGGTGGTGTCATCAGCAAACAAAAGGGTAATCAAAAAAGTATAGAGATTATCTGCGGTTATTTCCATATCATTCATAAAGATCAAAATCAGTATAGGGCCCAATATCGAACCTTGAGGGATCCCAAACCTGACCTTCCTGCTTTGTGATCTCTTATTTTGCCAATGAACCTGTTGCTGCCTGTTGGTGAGATATGACATTATCATGTGCAGTGGTACAGACGGAGTTTCTCAACCAGGAGTTCATGACTCATATTGTCAAAAGCCTTTGTTAGGTCACAAGACACAACCTCGGATATCCACTGTTTGTCCATTGTTGAAATATAATGTTTCTCACAAGCTCTAAAAGCATTGTTTGTGGTGGACTTAGAGTTTCGGTAGCCATGTTGTTTGTTCTCCAAGGATTTTATTTTCTTCAAAATACTCTATTATTCTTGTCTTCACAATCTCCTCAAAAATCTTGGAGATGGCTGGCAATATAGAGATTGGTCGATAATTTTCTGGATTGCTCGTATCTCCTTTTCTTATAGATAGGTAACACTTTTGCCATCTTCAATGTTTCCGGGAAGACTCCCTCTGACAGGCGCTTATTCAAAATGATGGAGAGAGGTTTTGCAATTTCTAGGCATACATCCTCTAGAAAGATAGTCGACATGTCATATATATCAGTTGTTACCTTGGGTTTGATTCTCTTGATTATGCTTATGACTTCAAATTCTGTTGTTTCAGAGAATTTGGCGAGTTTGCTTTTCTACACATGTTGCGTCTGTTGTAATAATTTGATAGCTTCTTCCATGTAGTTAGGTGGAATATTTGTATTTTTGTTTATTTTGTCTCCAACTTTGGAAAAATGGTCGTTTAAGGTATCTGTGTCCAAGGTACAATCTATGTGAGTTTTCGATTTTTTCTTCGTTTCATTTTTATGATTTTCCAAATAGTTTTTGTTTTGTTTTCACTGTTATTTATTAGTTCTTCATTTCTCTGTTTTTGTTGTTTTCAGTTGTTCAGTTGTTCTTTACATTTTTTGTAAGCTTTATAAGCATCGGTAGAGTATGTTACTCTGAATATTGTATCGAGTATATCCAGTTGATTTTTGAGTTTCATCACATTTTCATCGGTGTTTTTGCGTGTGTTGGTATACGCAATCTTTTTCTTCCTTAGGGAAATTCTAAATCAAAATTGATTTTCAACTGGTAAAGAAGTGTTTGAAACTGTCTTCGGCTGATAAGGTTTGAGTTCATCATTCCAATTTAAAGTTAATATTTTCTGTTTGATGTTGGTTATTCCAGGGGTTCTTATTTTCTGTACATTGTACTGGGTATAATGTTCAATTTTTCTTCCCTTATAGATGGAAATAAAACTATCTGTCCGAGATGATCTCCTAAATGAAGATTCTTTGTGTATGATGTCTGCACCTCAAAGTTGCAAAAGATGTTGTCAATGCAGCTCGAACTCAAAGTAGTGATTCTCGATGGCTCCTTCATTATATACTGACCATTATAAAAACTAAATAAATTAACTAATTGTTTCTTTCTCTGCATTCTCTCAACAGATCTACATTGAAGTCTCCACATATAACCCATTTATATTTCGTATATTTTCTAAGTGAAATGATGCTATGTAGAACCTGGTCCAATTTATTCAAAAAATCGTCTAGATTTGCTTTCTGGGATCTATATATACAAAAAACCAACAGTTTTTCTTCGGGTATTTCTATTCCTGCTTTTTCTGTTGTAATTTCTTTTTTGAAAGCATTCAGTTCTTCAATTTTCTATAAGATTGGATTCCTGATGAATATCATAACCCCCATTTTTGTACTTAGCTCGGCTGAAATGATCCACTATTTTATAATTATCAACCATTATGTGGGGAAAATGATGCTCTCGCTCTCACTATACCAGTGTTCGGTGAGGCAGACTATTTCTGGTTGTATCTCATTAATTTTATTGTTGAATGTACTAACCTTATTTTTGAGGCATTGAATGTTCAAGTTTACTAGTTTTATATTTGATGAAATTATTTTGGAGGCAAGGTCTCGGGTTCTTGACGAAAATTTATGGCTGTTATATTGTTTGTAGGAATTTTCTCGTAGTTGAATCTGTAGCGTGCAAATGAAATACCAGTAGGCCAGAATTTGTATCATAGATCGTTTCTTTATGTTTTGAAAAGTACTTCTATTTGGAAACACTCATTGTCTTTGGTTTATGGAAAGTTTCAATTTACGAACTATACTGGTTCATCTTCGTTAGGTTTTAATTTTTCAGTGAGATAGTTTGCTATTATTTGTTCTGTGACTCCAGTCCTGATTTTTGATATGAAAAGCCACAATTTTTACGCCTGAATATTTCTCCCCAAAAAAGTACCCTCTGCTCCGTCACTTCCAGCTGTTCTCCCGTTCCGATAGTAGACTGTGTTTTGATTTCATATTCTTGCTTCCTTTATTCGATTTTTCCGCCGTAATATTTACAATTGCTTTCTCGATTTCGTTTTGTTTATTTTTCCCGATCGCTAAATTAGGGCTATGTGCTGTCAGGTTATGTTTATGCATGTTGTCATCTTTCTGTGCTTTCAGGTTGACGTCGACAGTTGACTTACGTAGTTCAGATGTTTGTGGTGTTGTATTCTGTGGTGTTGGCGGTATTGAACTTCTATGGATGTTTATATTTTTTTGTTGAACTGCACTGCTGTATAATTTCTTATCAGTATTAAGATCTTTAAAACTAACCTTTTCTGTTAATAATTTATTTATTTCCTTCAGGACTCGGTTATTTTCTTGGCATTCCTCTAGCAATTTCTTGAGATATTCATTTTCCAAATTTAGAATTCTGTTCTGTACCATTATTTCTTCGTATAAAGGGGTTTTTCGGCTGATATTTTTTCACATGGAATTTGCTCACACACGGCGTCTTTTCGGTTTGCGGCCGGCCCAATGCAAGATGGGTGAAATATTTCACTGCATTTTCCACATTCAATATAGTCCACTACTTTTCTTGCACAATTTGCGCATTTATGTTCATTTTTCCTTTTATTTTTCTCAGGACGTAACTCCGCTATGACTTCACTCGTCGCCATCTTGGCGCAATTGGAGTGTATAGATTGTGGTGCATCAGTGAAATTTTTATGGAGTTTTCTTCATTGCTTAATTTTTCAGATATTGTATTTTCATAATATTCAGCGAAATGAAATGAAAAAAAAATTGGTTCTGATAAAGGAAAGTTCTTCGATATACAAAATATTTCAGCTTATTCTTTCAATAGATCTAATCATCCAATCTACATTGATGCGAGGAAATTTTTTTCCTATTTCACACCTCTGTGGTTTAGTCTTGAATCATCCGTAGAAATTTATGGCGCTCCGTTTACATTTTCCTCCGCGAGATTGCAGATTGTTAAGGCCACTTAAGATATTTCGTGCCCCCATCCGAGCCGTTTTCGCAGTTCGTCCTTTAATTCCAGAGCCCCAATGAACAAGATGCTAGATCCACGTTTCGCGTATATTTAACCTTTTCAAGATATTCTTTGCGTAGGCTCGCAGTGGCGATGCATTCTGTAACTAAGTGAACGGGTGTTTCCTCCTCCTCTCAGAATCTACACCCTCAGTTAGGTACTGTTGAGCCAATTCTAATCATATGGTTTCTAAAGTTACAATATCCTATTGTCAGTGAGGAGGCGTTACCTGTTCTGAATGAGCTTCAAATACTCTGTTTCTCTTTCAGTGTTTTCCTTCTCCAAAAATTCTTTCTGATAGATGTATTAGGCTTTACTGCAAAAGGGTTCTGGAACAGTAAATGAAATTTGTGCTTCTTTTCTGGCTAGTGTGTCAGGCTCTTCACTTCCTTTGATTTATGAGTGACCATTAACGCATACTGAAAAAACCTTAATGTTTCTACCTACTTCACTGAATTTTCTTCGATACTCACATACTAGCTTTGAGTCAATGACATAGGAGCTCAGTGCTTCAATAGCAGGTTGACTTTCAGAACGAATCACTATGTTACACCCTTTATAGTTTCTTTCAAAGTTTCTTCCTCGAATAGGAGTCTAACAATAGCGTACACTTGATTCTTGGCCACTTCACTTCAGCGCCGGCACCAATTATGGTTTTAGAACCATATGTATGTATACCATTTGCCGGTATTTACTTTGACGTTTTGAGTAGGAAGTGTATTACTTCTCCCATTCTTCCTTTTTTCATATCATCGAGTTAAAGTTCTCCTCGATGCTCACTGTTTCCAATGTGACTTTCCATACTGGTATATGTCATTATGAATGAAATACAGTAGCATGTATCATTTTAGTCCAATTTTTCATGAATCGGCGACTGCAGAAACTAGTTACTTTCGCATTTCTGTTGTATATGGCTTATTGGAATGAATATATGCCTCCAGGAACCCTCCTAAAAACATTTAGAAGGCCAATCGCACTATCTTGATAGCCAATTGTAGTCTCCTCGTGAAATGAGCAACGAGCGTTAACTATGTATGAATTATCTACATGTGTTGATAATAAAGTTTCATCCACGACTATCGGATGATCCACACATTATACGTCTCTTTGATCGGCAATAATAATACCTATTATTCACAAGTGTATAATGACTTTGTATTATTCACTGCTGTGTAAAATTATATTCTTGAAATTGATATATCTTCAGTGTTATAAAGTACTCCAACTACCTAATATAGGTATACCTTGTCAATTGAGGATTGAATCTACTTTTATCGTATCAATTGAAGCAATTTTCAGAAGAAAACATAATGACAAGTCCTCCAAGAATTTCTCATGTGTGAACTTGACTTCTTCGATACTTGTCGAGGTCGTCAAATGTAAAAATCTTCAAGAAATATATTCAGTAGCAGTGGATAAAGTATAGTATGCTACTCGCGTATAATGGCTGTTTTTCGCTCGTTGATTCAGGCACTCGCCTACTGCTCGTAGCCTAAACTTCACCTTGTGAATGATAGCTAACATAATACGATCGCATATTATACTTTTAATTCAGGACATGTGCTAAATACCTTGACATGCTCATTGGGCAGTTCGTGAACAAAATACATGGCCAACATCGGCCGCTTCAATTGAAAACCTTTCTACTACTGAGGATGTGTCACATAGTGGACATATTTGTTCATATTATTTAATTTATAATATTTAATTTATTATATTTTTATAATCAATATGTAATGCTTTTGTAAGTAACCGTTTTTCAAAGGTAGATTT
>CM024241.1:23857650-23934485 GCA_013421045.1 Propylea japonica | reverse complement strand
TGTAGGAACACTCTTCTGTATCAATATGTATACAGACGATTACCGAAGAATTCTAAATACGAAGATAGTTAATACTGAAATATTATCATAGAATCTATGGGCAACTTAAAATATATTGTCACTGTATTAGAGAAAATTTTTATATGATTCATGTATGTTTTACTCACTGAATAACTGTTGTCAAATCAATTGAGAATTCTCCAATTGTCAAGATTATTGAGATTCAATATTGAAATTCTAAGAAAGGTAAAGAAAATGTAAAAAATAAATAATAATAAAGCATCGACAACACTCAATGAATTAACTCTAACTCTCAGAAAAGCAACTTTCGCCACTGAAGGCGTATGTCTTTTGAATGCTCTCAGAAAACCTGGCTTTGATTTTTTCAGTTGTCAAATAATTCTTTTGATCTTTTAGGCTGATTTCATTGTAGAAGCCCAGATGATTTCGATATCAACAGACTGTTGATGGTGGGGTTTTCGGTTATTGACGTGGAAGTGCTTCTACAATTTTAACGTTCAGTTTTCTTCCTTAGATATTATGGAAACTTCCCCACATAGAATCCTATGGTTCATTCAAAGCATGTTGGACAAGTTTTTTGGGCTCATCAAATTTTCTGTTGAGCTAGTTTTGATGTTCTTCAGTTGGAATATTAAGAGGACGTTTAGTTTCTCCAATATAGTCCCTATCGCACTCACAAAGTACTTGATATATACAATTTCCAGTAATTTGATTTTCATTATCAGGTTTTAATTAGGTTAGATCAGTGCGCTGCCAGAATTTTCGTTCGGGGGGGGGGCCCGATGCAAATATTCAGGGAGAAAAAAACCGTATCTGCGAAAGATACAGGTAGAAAAGTTCACATGCAGGAAAATCTCGGGGGGGGGGGGGCGGGTAAACCGCCCCCCACCCTGGCTGCCCTTGGGTTAGATAGATAGTTCTTGATTCTTGAATGCTATTCCCACATTGTATTAATTTACAATTCTTTTGATCTTTTCGGATAACCCTTCAGCATATGAGAAAAAGAGGAATAAATTCCGAAATTAGAAAAAACATAATTGGAAAAATTTCGGGAATGAAACCAACTACCACCATTTTACGTATGGAAGAAGCTGAAACGTATAAATACAGAACACGTTATTGAAACAAAGCTGACGTACTCTAAATTTTTCTCGCGAAGGCATGTTAAATTTCAAACAACATAGACACTACATAGTTCGAAACTTCACAGTCATAGAGATAGAATAGTATAAAGTTGCTATCAATGAAATAAAAAATGGAATCAGACCACTACCTTACTAGAACACTTCTTCTAGTAAGAAAGTAATCAGATCGCCATATTACTGCCAGTATACGTCGAATTTTGACCATCATTGAATTTTTCTAAAAATATTGATTTGTACTTTTTTCAAGTTCAATTGAGATTTCTTGTGCTTACTAAACAATAATAAAATGGTATCGTGTGCTGTATGGCTTTGTTCAAGCAGGAACGAGATAGATAAGAAGAAAATTACAGGAATAACATTTCACAGGTAAGGTAAGGATGAGAGTGAACAGATCCGCATTTGATATTTTTGCATGTCTGTCTTGGTATTCTGATATTATTTTATATGTGTATATTATTGCCTGAAGAAAAATGTTTATTTGATATTCAATTGACCTTATTTGAGCAGGATTCCTAAAGACCCAACACGTCGTATTTTTCGAGTGAAATTTGTAAACAGAAGAAAATGGCAACTTAATTCAACCCTGAACTTTCCGCCATATAAGTCCGCGATTGAGCCCTGCCCAGTGGTTCCATTTTTCCTTACACAATTGTATGTCATAGCGTCTCTTCTCTATTCTATCTCTATGTTCACACTAACATCGTCAGTAAAGATATTTCTTACGAATAGTCCCCGTACAAACTCTCATATAACTAACTTCTATTTTTTCACAGATGATCGCCTCAACCTATTAATATCATATTCACCGAAGATTCCTTCCATTACCAACTGCAAGTACCTTGAAGTTGAATTATCGAAAAAAACACTTCAATCATCGGCTCAAGACACACTTTCATCTTCCCTGAAAATACTGTTATTCGCACATTCCGACTGTACGCTGTTTTTTGCATCTCCTTTTTCACATCAGGCGGGTAACTACAAGACCTTATTCGATATCCTCTAATTTCACCATTTAGTATGCAAAATTGCTCGTCGGCTCAACGTTACATGTCATACTGAGACAGAATCAATCCACTGGGGCGTTGCCTCACGACCTAATGATGATTTTTACCTGTTTTCACGAACATCCGGTGTAAAATCCACGCTGAAACACGGTTATAATATCTGCTGAGTATTTTCTGATTGCCCGGTATAGATTATTGATGGGTAACTGTGCGTTGATGATTGCTGGTATGATTTGTGGCGAAAATATTGCTCAATTTCATGCTCATATTGGTTCATACTTATACAGTTTCTTTTTGCATTTTATGATCATACTTTGAGGTTATAGAGCCTGTGTATTTTGGCCCGACTTTATAGGTAGAAATATACCTATGAGTCTTAACTACTATTTCAATTTGCCAATGGATCTTTTAGCGTTGTCAGTGCAAATATTTGGCATCTCAGCTCTTTTGATGGTTCCCATTTTACTGATGGAGTGATGAATTCACCATCTTATCTGTTTAATCTCATTTCCCTCTATAAAAAGAAATGTTTTTCTTGCTATTCCTCAGGTGTGGGTACGTATAGAATGATACCTAGATGTTATCTTCATCATAATAATTTTCGGAATGAACTTAGTGGACTAGAAAACAGTTAAAGTTAACCGGAAAGTGCAAATCAATACAAGAACATTCTGAGCCTGCTGGATAACCCCTACGATAAACTAGTTTTTTTTCTCGATAAAACTGTGTATTTGACAATGAATTTCCATCAGGAAGAGTTTCGAGTCATCGAGTTATAATAAGAGAGGACAAATTGTGCAGATTTCGTAGATAAATTGCAAGAACCTTGGTAACACAATTTGTTTCCATCCTCACCGAAAATAATGGGAATTCAATCAAGTTTTTTCTTTTTTAGCAATGTATGCTTCATAATATGTTGAACAGTGGCGTAGTAACGCCACCACGGGCCTGTGTTCAAGATATTTTCCGGGTCCCTACCCTCACTAGCAGCGCTGCCTGCTGGTTAGATAATTTGAAAAAATAGATAAGGACAAAATAAAAGCACATTTTCTTTGTCACTTATATTAGAATAGTGACAATACAAAGTACGGGGGGTACCTTCCACATATAAATATAACCAACTAACAAAATAACAATACAACAAAAAACAACTATAGCGAAAAATAAAAAACAAAAAACAAATAATATTAAAACCAAATTAACATATAAATATATATTAATATAATAAACACAAAATAGGGATAAAAACTTAATGTTCGGGCAACTTCATTTTCTATAGAAATAATTGAAAATAATTCTAACAAGATTTCTTGAGACAGTAACAAGTAAAGTAACTTGTGAATTATATCGTCGAGCTATTTTTTTCTAATTATTTTTGGTTTATAAAGAAGTGTTAGTGATCAATTACCAATTCGAACATTTATCCTTGATTATATACCGAAAATTATTTGAAAATAATAATCTGATAACTCAACGATATAATTCTCACTTAGTTTTCAATTCTATCAGCAATCCCCAAAGACTGACCTGAATTTTTCATATTAAGAGAGGCGCATAACGAAAAAATCAGCACGTGATGAATTATAGAACTCACCTTCAATAACACTCAAAGTCTAGAAATTCAAAAACACTAAAAAAGTCAAGAATTTTGAGAACTTTCACTCTGAACACACTCACAAGCACAACGTCGTTTCCAACTCGAATAGGCTTATTTCTCTAGAATAGGAATAGAAGTGAAATGATTTCGCATTTTCCCCCTAGTCCAAAAAAATGTTCCCTAATGTACATGAAGAATCTTACATCAAAGAAAGAAGCCGCCCCAATAAAGCGATCATCTGGTGACGTTAATGTAATGATTTCCTAAACAGAATGCCGACACGCTTCATGCAAAGAGTTCGGTACGATTGGTCCAGGACGCAAAATTGATTACGGGGATAGCAATTTTCACCAGAAGAATATAAACATAAATAAGGAATTGTTGATTGAACGTTTTCATTTGTGTGCGATGTGGTAAATTTTAATAACAATCATATTTTGATATGAATTGATAATTTTAACTAGAGGTTTCGGAGATAAGTTGGTTTTAGTACAAAATGAAGGATTTATTCTGCAAGAAAAAATAGTATAGTCGTCCAAAGCCCGGGCCCGTGTTCTTCGAACACAAACAGGTGAAATGAAAACACACTAGTTTAATTTATACTTTAGCGATCGATTTCGGTTGACAATGAGGTGAAAATCAATAATAAACGCAGATCAGGGAAGCATTTCAAGTCTGGATCAGGTACTTAAAAAATTTTTAAGATTTTTTGCGTATGAGAACATGCTGAGCCTGCTGGCCTGAATTCTCTTAAGATATACTCGTTTTTCCCCAGGAAATTGTAATTTTGACAAAATTATAAAATTAATTTTAGCCAGAGTTTTGCGTCATCAGAGTAAAAGAAAGACACAAAATTGAAATTTTGAAATAAAAATGACCACTTGTAAAAACTTATATCCAAGTGTACAGTAGTAATATTTATGCAGTAGGTATTGATATTATTCCATGAGTTCAAATTACGAATGAACGAATTTAGAAATGAGCCTTTCGTATGAGTATTATACGTTATTTTTCCTGCCTTGTTGAATTTTTATTCAAATAAATGAATTATTTCTCGACAAAATAACAAACCAGAGAAATGACCATTACCGTAAAGCTACCGATACATTATTTAGCATTTCATTTTTAAATATTCTATTTAGTCTTGTTTTTTAATTTTATACATTTACGCACACTAATGGTATTTTGAAGGGAAATAATTGTAGAATTATTGTAAAATTACAGCGTGTACTACAGAAATAACTGAATCATTCGAGAAATTACGCACATTTTAAGTTCCCTTCATTTTTCGAGAGACGACAACCAGTATGAAATTTTGTGAAATCCTACGAAAATTTACATGTGTGTGATGAATAATGTCCATGAGATCTCTAATTTCATCATTTTTCACGTTTTTCGAAACCTAATCTTGCGTGTATGAATATATCGAACAAGGATAATCAATATAAACAAATCACCCACAGTTGTATAATATTACCGGAGGTGTGAAAAACACGTTTGCAATAAATTTTTATACTTTCGTCCATGTCCACTAAAGTGAAGTATATTGGTGTATTCCCACGCGTATTACGCCATTGAGATTTTGCAATATGCAGTTTTATATTCGTGAGGAGATGCTATCAGATATCAGTGGGCAGAGGTTTTTATTAAAATACTCTTAATTGGGAGAAAGGATGGTTTGATAGTCAAATCAATATTTTTATTGGCACTTGTGTGCATTTTTTGAATTTGGAACCGAACACAGCTTCAACTCTGCAGACTAATTTTCTGTGCTCTGGTCATAAGATCGATAACTACCAATAAAACCTGGATACTGAAGGCTAGTTAAGGAAAAAAAGGTGAATTCTATTTTTCTTTTGAATGAAAAAATGTTATTCTTGAATTTCATTTACAGTTTCTCCTATGTAACACTATTTGTATCTAATAATGACTCTTTTCTTCGTCGTAATTTCCATCAATCAGAAACGCGCAATTCTGAATTACGAATGGTTTCTAGGTGAAAAAACTGTTTGGCAGGAGCTGTCAGCATTTTATTCGAGTATACTCGCGGCAAAACTTGACAGTTGTTGTCAAATTATTAACTATACATAATTGCATATAGAAAAATCTTGTTGAAATGAAATACTTAGGAAAAATGTGAATGAAATGTAACTGTTCCGTAGTGTTAATGATGAGAAAGAATAATAAAATTTAATAAAAAATAATTTAATCAAAAAGTCAAATACCATTCGAGCATCTATTTTTCCTGTGAAGAAAATATAAAAAACACAATGCAAAGTAATAGTTTTTGACAAAAAGCATTCGTGCAGTGCCAAAATCCTCGTCCTCGACTTGGATTTTTTTTTGCCACAAGCACTCATGCTTTTTGTCAAAATATTACTTAGCAACGTGCATTTCCGAGTTTTTTCGGAGAAATAAGATGCCCTACAATATTACTTACGAATAACTTATTGTGGAATTATTTCTGAAAGTAATAGGAAAAACATTATCACATTGTTGTTCGATTAAAAATTAAGATCCATTTCGAACTTTTTTCTTGAAAATGAGTTGGCTAGTGTCATTTCACCACAAGGAAAAGAATATATTATTCTTGCCGACTCGCATGGTACTTACTAACTTACTATGACTCCCTCGTCTTCAGAAGTTTGTTGCAAACCGTGCTGATCAAAATTATATTGGTTTTCTTTCCGAATTTGAAATTTCGAGCTGAATTATTAGGGGACCCTGAAAGTTGATTGTCGGCTGAGCGAACGACTTAGCACTGAGACTCAAGGAAGCGTTTGAGAAGTAACAAAATTTCTCTAAAAATTTCCAATCGTAAAATACGGTTTGCTTTCATCAGGTTCAAAGGGACCCTTACGATAACTTCCATCAATTCCATGATAGACTTTTCAAGATTATAAAATGCTTACTTTTTAGGCATGTTAAACTGTAGATTAATCTAGAATACATCATTAGTTTTTATTAGTCTTCCACTGGGATTGTTATGAGACTTGCTTCAACTCAAACGCAAACAATTGTAAATGAGATCACCAGAAGTATGTATAAGCTACGTAGAAAATTCTATAGACACGGAATGGGGCAGAATAAGCGCTTAAAATCTCTCTGAAATCTTTAGCATTCAGCATTTTATAACAGATAGGAATTGTAAAAGCTTTATTCTTGGTGATTAATTTTCAGACCTTTTATATCCTGATTTCGATAATTGATTGAATTATTTCTTGGTTAATTGTTTTTCCGTCCGGAAACAAATTTTTGTACTCTTTCAATAAGTTTCACCAATAAAAAGACGTTTAAAATTTGTCCAATTCACCTAAATAAGTTCTGAAATCTTAGAGATAAATAAGGTCTATTCTTTCATGGATTTTTAAGGCTTCCACTGGTGTGAGACCAAAGAATATCCACTTTTCAAAGGGGTCTGGTCTGTGTCGGTCGAACTCCAGACGGAGCCTGGTGAGCTCATCTAGAATTGTTTCGGGAGTGAGTTGAAAACATTTTTACAGTCGTGTTAGGTGTAACACTGGGTCTATTTACTCTGAGGGATTCAATTTTGGGAAAATTTTCCTACCGATTCTCTTCACGTGTACATCCCTATTGAAGGAGACCCTAGGACGGATTTGTGAAGCGTCTGATCGCTGAGAGTCGGAACGGGAGGGAGACATCAGGCATGCCAGCTTTACTTCAAATACATCTGTAACACCCATATCGAAAACAAATTCAAATTTATTATCTCATTTATTAGTATCTTATTCGTTGCGAGTTATAAGATGTTGAGTGTGAGCTGGAATGTGATGAATGATTAGCAAAATATAATGCAAGATACAAAGATGTCTGATGAACACAAAAATTCGGTTAGCAGAGAACAATTCCAATGATTATCATGCACTGCTATTTTCTTTCTTTATTCAACATACAACGAATTGTAGCCAAGATAATAAATAAAAACGAGAAAGTGCTGATTTTGAATCCAGAGCTGTGCACTGTGAAAAGCTATGGAATCTCGAGCACTTTTTCCAAATAATGCTCCTGGTTACTAAGCACTGAGGTGCTCGGAAGTTCTTTACGTTGTTTGAGGTTTAGTTTTTCGAATTACCAAGTAAAAAACCTTGTCAAAAGATTGCCGAAGGATCAAGCACTAAGTTTTTGTTCAATATAGTACTTGCGAGTACTATATCATCTGCCCAGCAAAAAATTGCTTTAAAAAGCATTGTTTTCTTCGATTATTTTTATATCCAGAATTTATGACAGTTACAAAACTTGTTATTTAGGATCACTGTATGTTCTTATAATAGTTATTCATGATATGCGTAGAAGATGTCCATATTCTACAATAAGATAATCATTCAAACACGAGCTGAGAACTTCAGTGAACTATCATTTACTGACATTGAAAAATGTTGTTGGCAGCACAGTTTTATGTATCACTAAACTAACAGATAATAAATAGATACGTGAAAATTGTGATATTGTGAATATTGTAGAAGAAATTTGTTCATAAAAAGTCTAATTCCAAAACTTCTGAACTAATTCATGACTTATTCAGATTGAGTCTCATAAAGTGATCGTTTCTTCAATATTTCAACATTCCTTTCACGGTTTTGCGTGGGTTGTCAAGGCTGGTCATCTGCCAGCGGGACAACAGTGAGCACCTTCTCATTGTTTAAGACAAATTTGTTATTCGTAGGAGGTAATGGAATTTATTGAGCTCATTTTTCGCGATACCAGGTGGGCTGTAGATGGTCAGGAAGAACAGAGGTGGAGAATATACATGACATGAAAAAAGTTATTACTTGTTGGATTGAAATGTCCAAAAACGGACATTGAAACTTCTGATGCTGATTTAACGACGAGAACGTATATACGAATTTACTGAAGAAAAATTTGGTACTCATCAGGATTATACCACAGAAAAAGTTTCTACCAATTTGGATCAATTCTGGATGGAAGGAATACGAGCAAAAGATCTCAGTGGCCAAGTTGAAATGATCCATAACAAAATAATCACCTAACGAGTTCGATTTACTCGGTTGGTCAGTGAACACGAAGTAAAGTTTTTGGGTGAAAAGGATAAATCTTTATATCATCAAGGTAAAAGATTTGATCTGATTTTTCTTAACAGTGCTTTGTGAAAAACCAATAACAACGGAACAGAAATAAGAGATATGTGCTTATGGGAGTCAGTCAAGAGGCGTTTTCGGAACCTTACTCAGGGTTACTAACTCGATCCATTGGGTCACGTGACGAATCTACTCGGATCACGGACCCGGGTTCTAAGTTACGAACACTTCAGGTTTAGGATTTGAAGATACAGTCGTATCAATAACATAACCAAATAGTTATAGATTTATTTTTCCGTGCAAGTTTATTTTCGGATGGTCTCTAGCTTGCTTGCTTTATTGGCTTTTGTTGAATATTTTGTATAATTTCTGGTGTACCCTTCCATGTTAAATATTATTTTGATAACCTATGTTAAAGAAGTAGAGAATTTATTTTTTCAGTTCCAGTTCATTTACTGAGCGTCTCTAGCTTTGCTTAGATTTATTGGCTTCTGTAAAATCTTTCTTATAATTTTGTGGTGTGTCCTCGCATGTTCAATGCTATCTTTGAGTACCTATATTGAAGAAGTAAAGAAGGCTTCAGCTTCAACTCAGAAAGATCTGCATACAAAGTTATGAAGAAGTTGTTTCACATTATTTTCTCGGCTCATGGCACCACACATTTTACACTGAGCCAAATATTCTTCACTTTCCATATTTTCAGAAATAGAATATATGAAATAAATAAGGAAAGTAGTAGAAGACTTATTCCCACAGTTTTCAAATACAAAATCTACGACCCTGCTCTAGTGTAGGGTTACGATAGATCAACCTGAGACAGTTATCGAGATAATAGCACCGTACTTTCCGAACACAGGTTGGATGTTCGGGTTAGATAAACGAACGCGAAGGTTAGGGATCGAGTTAACCCGAGTAAGTACCCGAAAACGCCTAAGGGAACCAGAATTGGCCTTACCTCTGATAGTCAGATGGCACTGAGATGACCGATTGATGATCATTGATTGTGAATCAAGGACCATTTGGAACTGTGAACAATTTCTAACAACACTATGGAAGTACATTTAAGCAGGGGGAAACTCCTGTCTACTGAAAAATTGTGCAAAAAATGTGACTGGTCTGGTGACTGGTGTGTGGTCATTGCTCATCCCTTTGGAGGAATCTTCCGGGAATAGATGATTCCAAAAAGTTCCTTGACAAGTGCAGATTGTTTAGGGACGAGCAGGAAACTCTTGTTTACTGAACAATTGCGCAAAAAATGTGACTGGTGAATCACTGGATTGCTCATCTCTATCATAGAAAGACCAATGGAAGCGACCCCCGTAACAGAGATGATATCGACCCAATTAGACGCCATTATAGCTCATTATATCGAGCATAGAAATATTTCTCGGTTAGATTATCGCCGGGACGTCAGAAGCCACCGATAAAAGAAACTAATAGTGACTTCCATCTTTTCTATGCGAAAATTAACATGCCTCTGCCTCGGCCGGATGGTAGGCCGTTGCAGTGTCATCATCGTTCGCCATAATTTCATTTTGCTATAATTAAAATCCATTGAATATGCTTTTAATCACTTCTGGGAACGGCGAAGGAATGGCGTGTAGAGATGAGGTAAAGGCACCATCAAGCGCGGTATGGTTCGCGCGCGCAGAGACGGACCACAGAGTAGTGTGTATGTTCTTTTTTATTTTGATGTTGGCCTGGGAATGTCTGGAATTTTGTCGTATTATCCACATGTGAAACATTATGTGTGGAAGGCATAATTAATGATCAAATGAGATTTACTTTGATTATGAAATTTATTGACTGTGTATATGACATGAGACGAAAACAATATTCTACTAAGGAAATCTGGTGTTCAATTACTTGAAATGATGTGCTATTTCTTACCAAAAAGAGAGGTACATGGTCTTTCTCAAAGCTTTAGGCCAATCTATGATCTCTTGAATTTTTGAATGAAATAGTACCCAGACCTCAGTTTGTTGTGAATAATGTTTTTTTTGTTGTCCTATGAAAGATTTAAAAATATACAGGGTGTTTGGTAGTCGGTTATGAAATGACTTTAAAACGTGACTGCTCCGACGACATTTGTGTTTGATATGGTTTGCAAAAATCTGAGAAGCACATTAATGAAATGAAATGTTTTTGAGCATATAAGGGTTTGAATTTGGAATTTATGTATTTGAGAATAATTGATATAAGTTTTCTAGCTATTCCTTCCAGACCAAAGTTATTACGAGAGTTGTGAGTTGAATAAAGCGGAAGATAATATAAAAATATAAGAAGATTCAATGCAGTTTGACCAATGGTATACTCGAAAGGTTCACGTGATTCTTAACTCCCTGAATAAACGACCGATTGGTCTCTCTCTTATGGTTGGGAGTGGCTTAAACGGCAGTATGGTAGAAATCTGCAGTACTCGCTTCCTGACGAATTGACTCAATGCGCCGGACTGCCCGTGTTATTCGATTTGAGAGAGAAAATCTTTTATATCGTTTTTAGACCATCCATCGCGTTGAAAGAAAGTGAAACATAGCACTTTACCTGTCGATTATACCATTGTCGAACTGCACTGCAAAAATCTCTCTCTTTAATGCACTGGATATCGTATGTTTGCGATGTTAATTTCCGAACCTGTTAACCAAGTGGCTAATGGAAAAAAGGTGAAGGCAATTGCGTGGAAGGATAAATCTTAATATTTTCAGAGTATTACAGTATTTCCCATGATAAATTCAGCTAAAGAGTTTTATATTATTGTCAAAAATGTCTTCTATGGAGTCTTTTAGATAAATATCTTCCTGAAAGCTCATGAAGACTTTTGGCTATCCCCATCATTCTAGTTTTCCTCAGAGAGTACGTAAAACTAGGAATAATGGATCACAGTCACTTACATTGGCAACATTCAAAAATCATTCATCATCATACATGTTAGATTAATGATCATTCAGATATGATATTTTGAAAGTTGTTTCTACTCTTCACCGATAATTTTACTTGTCAATTTGTGAGATGGTTAAGAATACTCAATTGATGATCGTAGGGAAATGAGTCAAGGGCATCAAAAAGGTTATATGTCAAACTACCTCTTATCTCACTGAATCTATTTTTTACAATCTCGAATCCGTTAAGCTGCGGACTGTAAGAGTACCTCTATCCATACAAAAAACAAATGGGTTCCAGTAACACACTGAATGAATTTTTTAATTACAGACCACTCTCGCGTACTTCGATATTTTATTCGAATAATATTTACATGCGGCAAGGTCGCACGTCAATAAAATTACACGTTAGATTTATTTTAGTTCCATTTCCAATGCCGTCATTTTTTAGAACTTTCTGATTCAATTAAACGGTATCCAGATATCCATTAATAGCAATTATGCCGAAGTAACTGAGTAAGTCATGCTAAATGCGACCAGTTATTGCTATCTGCGATTTATTGCAAGGCGAAAATATTATGCGTTGAGACGAGCGAGACAACAGTTCCCGGTAATTGTCTTTGAATGATAAATTTAATATGCGCAAAAAAAATTAACGCACATTATGGAAATCTCAAATTTATTCTACAACTGAAGGTGTGATAATTATTTTTATCAGAATTATGCATGCATATGTTATCCACTTCAACAACGGTTTTCTTCAATACAGATGTTTTTTTCCAGCAGGAATAAGAAAAGATGAGATTATCAGATTTTGAATGTATTGGCTCCATTCTGAAATCAGTTGTTCTCGATCAATTCTAGTGATCAATAGTTTTCTTTCGTTTGTTTTTTCTACACTCGATCGCTATGCAACGCGAAACACGCAATTTGAAACAAGAGGAATCTGCCCAAGCGGTAGTTTTGCGAGAAGAAGGGTGGACATACACAATAAGTGCAGAAAGTTTGGAGTTTCCCATACAGTGTGTCCAGAATGTTGCAGCGATTCAGGGAGACAGGTACTCGTATGATGTCCGAACACCAGGACTGGGTAGAACACGGGTTAAACTGCCATTCAAGTACGTCACTTGAGAGTTTTCTTCGTTGAGAAAACGGTTTGCAACCAATCGCCTACTTCAAAATCAGCTTGAGCAAACTCATATGAGGTGCAAATTAGCACTCAGACAATAAGAAATCGCTTCAGAGAATTATAATTTTAAGGCCTCGTGTCGCGGCAAGAGGCCCAGCTCTTACCCTCAGCCTTTCGAAAAGTGCGTTTGGATTTTGCGAGAGAGCATATCCATTGGGAAGAGGCTGATTGGGAAAGAGTTCTCTTCACAGATGAGTCTTGATTCTGCTTTACTATTGTGATCGACGTTCCCTTGTATACAGACGTCCACATGAAAGATATGCTCAGTGCAATTTCCTGAATACTACTGGTTTCGGGGGAGGATCGATTATGGGGTGGAATATCTTTGACTGCTCGCACAGACCTAGTGGTCGTTGATAATGGAGCTATGAATTTGCCCCATACATTGGTGAAAATTTCATTTTTATGGACGATAATGCCAGACTCCATCGTGCGTGCATCGTTCAGGAGTACCTTGAAGAGGTTGAAGTCTCTCGAATGGAATGGCCAGCAAGAAGTCCAATCCGATTGAGCAGGTTTGGGACCACCTCAATAGAAGGCTGAGAAGTTCAGAAAATCATCCAGCTACTCTTAATGACTTAGGAATCTAACTCAGAAAAATCTGGGAAGGATTAGATAAGAACATTTTAAGATCACTCATTTTGAGTATGAACCGTCGTTGCCGAGCTGTAATTAACGCAAGGGGGGGAATACCAAGTATTGAATCACTTATCAGCATTCCAGTATTTTGAAAATTGTTTTATTCCTCTTTTTACATAAGATTCGGTGAAATCCTAAATTTTTCTTCCATTTAATGTGTCTTGTTTTGTTCAAAACCTTTCCGAGAGAACATAAAAGATAAGTTTAAAGTCATGTAGAGTTAACTATCATTAAAATTGAGATTTTCGGAATGTGCGTTATTTTTTTTTGCAGTGTATTTCAGTTCCATTTCCAATGATGTCAATTTTTTAGAATTTTCTGATTCAATTGAACGGTATCCCGATATCCATTAATAGGCAATTATGCGAAGTAACTGAGTAAGTAAGCTAAATACGACCAGTTATTTGCTGTCTGTGATTTATTGCAAGGCGCAAAATAATATGCGTGATACAAGCGAGACAACAGTTTTCCCGGTGATTGTCTTTGATGAGAAATTTATTGATTTTAAATGTAACGGAGTTGGATGCAAGGGTTCGTATTCCTGAAGTAAGAATACAGATATTGCAACTTTCAAAAATAAGCCCATGCGGTGTATTTTTGAGCACTGGTTCTCCTTAAACGAGTGCTATATCGTTTTGCCTTTCAAAGGGTTGTCTTAGAAACTTTGAATTTTCAGGGTGAGTTCGTTTCTCAAATGGCTCGGTTGAGTTCGTTAACCAGCCAAATTCAAATTTGTGTTTCTCAATATCTCAGACTAAACTAAACTTATCGAAATGAAATGTTGCAGCTATATGCAAGATGCTCATAATAAGCTTAACTCAAAATTTGGTATCCATAGTGTGAACAAACCATAGAAAATGGAATTGGAATATTGAAAGAAGAAACTACATGTTTCCATAAGAACACATCCGATTTGGATGAAATTGATTTTATAAATAAAGATTGATACCTGAATGTAGAATTTTATGGCCATAGTGGTAACAGAACCATAGAAAGTTCAATTGAATCAGTGCGCCCTCCATTGAAATAGAGGATGTTTGGGGACCAATAAAACGTTCTAAATTGAGAAGAACTCGAATCTGAGAAGAACCAACCTATTTAACTACGACACATATCATCTTAGTTGAGAATCATGTCAGTGACATCTGACACAGAATTTGTAAAATTCATTCTCTGACAGTAAATGTCCGAAGCTGTTCGCATTAATTTTGCGATTACCCTAAAGACGGCTGGCGAATGCTTGCCGAAACGTTGGATAGAACAATCCAAGATAATGGAAACAGCCCAATAATCTTTCAACATCATTCTCCACTTTGATCAAAACAGTTTGTTATTCCTCCTTGGACGATACCAAAAGGTGGTTCATTACCTTGATGATTATGAATTACAATCGCCTCCTGGTGAACCAGTGGGCCGGTCCTATCTCCTCCGATCGAAGGACAGAGCAGGTCCGTTTGGCTAGGGAACGTCGTATCCACAGCGCAATGGTCCCGCTTCCTTCTTCGTGAACAGCGTGGGTGCGGGCGAGGCCGCTCTGAGCAAATTAGACATCTAGGTAATAATAATATCTCGCACAAATCGACGTAGGGCACGGCACAACCGCTATATCCGAGGATAACGCGAGATGGGGCATAGCTGAAGGGTGTTATTCAAATTTTTGGATTCATCATTTTCCCTAATGATGAATCGTTAGATTGTCGTCGTTAGGGAGAGTGACAGTATTTTACACTGTGACCAAGGAAGTCTTTTCTGGCAATGATAACTCTGAGATCGGGCAGAGAACATAATTTAAAGTTTGAATACACTCACCGGCAAAAAATCGATCCACTCAAAAGTCGACGAATTGTTGATTCATAAATATGCTATTGCAGGTCCGATTCGATGGAATTTTTTTTTAAAATTGTAGGTATGATCATCCTCAATCATTCACCAGTTTGATTTCAAGAAAACTTTGGTGTAGTCATTTTATACAGGGTGGAACAACATGTTTTTTTATCTTAACTTATTTAATTTTTCATTTATAACAATAGAGGAATTTTTGTTGAAGATACAGGGTTTTCAGAGCACCATAACACCCACAAATTCGCCATGGCTATGAAAAGTACTTTCACAGATTCAACCGTCAATTCCAACATTATGAGAATAAACTAAAAGTGAGTTAAAACATACACCAAGAGAAGATTTAGAGCAATATGTTGTTGCGTATGCAACCTTTATTGGAGACGATTTCGTGCTAATGCTTTATAATGCTCTTCCGGATCAACCACATGTGGCTAGGATCGCCAGAGAGTATTTAGCAGAGTTGATATCCAAGAATTCAATGGCCTGCTCTAAACCCAGATTCGAACCCATTGGACCATATTTGGATGCTCTTGGAGGAAAATTCGATCTCGCGTACAACTCTTGAGAATTTGCAGCAGCTCAGTGATGCTCTAATTGATTCAAAATCTTAATGAGGAACTGCCGAGACAATAACACCTGTTATCGACACTTGGCGGAAACACATTGTGTTTCGACTTAGTTTTCAGTTTTTTCTCACAAGGTCAAATTTTAGTTGAAGTACCGTTGAAGCCTCAGCGTGATTTGATGTTTTAACTAAAACCCTGTATCTTCAAGAAAAAATTGGTCTATTGTGATAAACGAAAAATTAAAATGTCAAGAGAAGACGTGTCTGATTATGAATCAGAAATCACACGTGGAACAACTGAACACACTAGGGGTGGTTCTAAAGTTGGGGTAAAAAAATTTATTTAGTTTCACCATGGATGAAATTGGCTTTATGATGCAGGACTTATAGTCATCAGAAGTTTCTAAATATTTTCTTCTTAGAAAAATTGATTTGAGCTGTATAAATCTATTACTTGCTCAATAAGTGGCAACACGAAGAATGACGTTGTCTTATGAATGGCACAGACAATCGAATCGCTCCGATATAAAGTTATATCGCATTAAGTTTTCTGAAGAATCATAACATTCAGAAATTCCTGCACTGCCTTTGAGTTAAAATGAAAATAAATTATTTAAGAACATGTTTTACATTTGTGTACGTTCTCAGCTGGCTTGATGATGGAATAAATTCCGAAATCGTTAGCCGAAGAAATACATTAAATGATATATGATTTGGGTATGTATGTTACCTATCAATTAAATGATATACCTATAGTGGTCTCAATTACATTTCTGATTCTAATTCAGAGAGAACATACTATGAAAGAATTCATTCATAAAATTCTGCGATTGGATTAATTCAAAGCATTAGCTGAAATATTCATATCGAAGAGCTTGCTTTTCCTTGGAACCAATTTTCTTTTTTTTTTTATTGATTTGTCTGAATATCTTGAAAGAGCATTTGGGAAATAAAACAAATCTAATGTTCTTCTGCTTAAAATGATCTCTGTATATTTTTTTCAACGAAAACGAATTCTCGATTCTCCAATATAAATATAATTGACACTTTAATGAAGAAGAATATGTTTTGGGTATTTGAGTTTGTAAAGTGATATTCAAACATTTCATAACTTGCTACATTTCTATGTATTCATGATACCAATATAATATTTGTTTTGATCATAAATTCAATCAATTTCTTAAATATTCTAATTGAAATCCAAATAGAATGTTTATGTCATCTAATTTTTTTTGTTAGCCCATATAGGAGGCATATTATAATCTAGTACCTAATGGTATAATCTCAACTAACATTGTTGAACTTTTCGTCACTTTATCTCACCATTTCAATCTTCGAACTCAAAGCTACCCTGAATATTTCAAACGTTTACGTTCTTATTCATTTAAGGTATTTTTATTTATAAAATGAAAATAATATTAATCGATTCGATCCAACCAGTATTAGATTAACTCATACTTCGGAGCTAATCTCGTTTAACCTTTGTTCATTTTTATTTATTTTTTAAGTATTTGAAGTATGCAGTATGTGGGAATTTAAAAGAAATTCATTTTCAGATGATTGCAATGAACATCGGTTGTCCGATTCCACCAATCTATATCATTTGATGCAATAATCAGTCATCTGTAAATATTGAAATCGTTCAATAAAATGTATTCTATTTATATCAGACAACGACCATATTAGCACTTTTAACAACAAAAGTGCTGAATACTGCTTACTCCAAAACATAATCTCCAATAACCCAGAGAGGCACAGAAACTAAATAAATGAAACTGACAGATCTACTTCATAATATTTCACAGCGGCCGTGGTGATTTATACCCCTCATTTTCAACGTCTAACTTCATATCTTCATTCTGTATCGCGTAACATCCATCATTAAAAGTAGCAACAAAGATGTTTTGTAAATGAAGGGGCGATGATGAATCTCCGCACAGCAGAACGAAAAAGAACGAGAAAAATGTGCGTCGAGTTCTCGCGGTCATTTTTAACTAAATTAGCACACTTTCTTGTACGGGGGAGAAACAGAAAGTTTAAGCACTGAAGAAGTGTTAACTTAATGGAATTCATTTTTTTCTTTTTGTTATGTTTTTGACATTCATTATTTTTTCTCAGATGTAAAGCAACAAACAATGAGGTATTCAAATCGTGATGAGAGATTTTATACATTCCACTGTTCTCTATTGATGTAAAACATGTGGTTCTTGTCGAGCATGAGCGAATGATTCTTCCTATAAATTAGGAAGAGCCCACTTTTCAATTTTATTACTTCTTATTTTGTGGATGATCCATGTGTGTTATTCATATTAAAACCGTTAAATAGTTATTCAATCAACCAGGTTATTAAAGACAGCGACTAATGGTCAAGATATTTTAATGCGTGAGCGGAGCGAACGCGTTAATAGTTCTAGACCATTTATCGCTGGATTAATAACCGTGTTGATTACAAGATTTTTCTGACGATCTCAACATGAATAGTGTATAATTCTTGATTAAAATACATTCTCATTTTTCACAAGACATAAATTTGACAAAATGGAATTTCTATGTTTCTATGTTCCAGTAGCGTTATGACATTTCTCGTAGTGCTCGTAGTGCTACCTTTGTGTACGGTTGCCATGAGGATTTCACATTAAAAAGGCTTAAAAATTCAGCATTAAAGTGGGTCAATGCTCAATTTTGTACACATTAAAATCATCTTTTATTTCGAAGTCGGCGGAAAACAGAAATTTAGTCGCCTCAGATAATATAATGAAAAAAAAATGTTCTCTTATTCATTGCTTCGGTTCTGTATCACACATCATGATGAAAAAATGATTCGTTCTACACCGGTAGGATGTGGAAAAATGACCGATAGCAGAATTTGAATTTCAATCAATTTTTCTCTGACATAACTTGAAAACTGATCAACATCCGAAAAGGAACAGCGATAAGATGGATTTATGCTGATCACATGTAATCTGGCCAATATTTTTAGTTGGCTTATTGTTGAATTGTGGCCAGTCAATCGTACAATTTCTCAACGCATAAGTGATTGCACATCTACAATGAAGCATTCTAGTTATGCCTAAAGGTTTCTAACTTAGGAACTTTCAACCAAGAGTGGTTTTGAACATTTAAATAGATGGGGCAGTCTTAAATACATATACAAGATGAAAATAGATACAAATATTGTATGCTTCATAACTATATAGTTCGTTAGCTTTTAGAAACAGAACGGCTTGAGAATATATTCTTAGGTGCCCAAAATATAAACAACGTCACTACACGAAGATCCTTTCAATTATTAACTTCAGAACATTTCGATATATCGCTAAAATTTTAATGTACCTACATATGAAGCGTTGATGAAAAAGGTATATGGAAATTCCTCAGCTTGTTAACCAGAAAATATATTCTAGTTTTGCAAATTTTAAAATGGTTGATTCAGCAAAAAAACGCAGAAGTATTCTTAGAAAGGGTCTGTGATTAGAATCCTTTGCGTAATGATAATATCGAGTAAAAAAGACGAATTTCAAACACGTATTCATCATTCATTTCCACGAAATAATAAATTTTTGTTTACATTTACTTCAAAAATGGAGCGAATAAAAGTTTTCGGCTACAGTTCGATTGAAGGTCGATCCACACATTACAGTGACGTGACGACGACGTTTGCTGTCAGTGCTGGCGCTCCCTTCAGTGTAATCCGTAATGAATTTTTCACCATCCACACAGCAACGCACCGTGTCGTCTGTGTCAGTGTTTTTTCCATCATTGCTTGGTCCAGTCTAAGCGAGTTTTCAGTTTAGATCTGGTATCGACGTGAATGTAATTGTTTTTGGAAATTAATTGCTGCTTTGAAGATATTATTTTTGAGAAAAAGAAGAAAAAAGAAAAGATGACGCATGATACATTCCATATGACGTTTGTCCCAATTGAAATATTCTCATGGCGGCAGTGCACCGTGATCACCGTCTTTTCTGTTTGCTTCAAATTTTTATTGAATGTCACTCTACGGCACGTCACGTCACTGAAATGTGTGGATTGACCTTAACTCGGACTTTATTTGGGTCCAGTTGACATTTACTGAACCAATTTCGAAAACAAGTAACATTGAACACCTTTATCAGGATTGGTAATGTGCCGGTATCCATCCATCCATCTAAAGGGTAATGGGACGACAAACTCGATTCATCTTCGTTGAATTGCCTTTGTTGTCTCAACCGATTTTTGAATATTCTCACTGTTCGAATTTATAATACTTCAATCATTTAAGAGTCCCACAACTAGCAGGACAGCTCCCGTACATCTATCCACATACTCAGCGGCGGTCCGCGACGTACCTGTGAGGTCTTCAGGCCGGATTAAAATTTTCACTTATTACAGTCCGGTAGCAGCATTCTTCTCGGCTTCTTCTTTCTGCTAGAGGTCGTTAGAGCGAATTGTAGAGGGCAGTGCTTTAGGACAGAGATGGATCTCGAACAGTGTCGTAATTATAGCAATATCCATGTATAAAATTATTGGGAGTTGAGAGATACTGGTTGTATCTCAGGTTTTCCATACTTGATTATATATTTTCATTCAAATGAATGTTTTTTTTGAGGGTTATATTGTACCTATATTTGATATTATTTCGAATATGATATCAGAAAAAGCAATGATTGTTAAAAAGAAATGAATTAGTACTCACGAGGGATTGTGACGGGTTTGTTGAATAACTGACCTGTAAAAATAAGAAATTTAATGATTATGATAATAGTTACATGGGATGCATATTACATTTTTATGCAGAAAATATTCTTATTTGAACATAACTCTCATTATTATAAAGAAACAATTGGGTTGATATAGTAGTTAAAAACAATTATGATAAATAATTTCGTGGAAAATACTGGGACATTTATTTTCTCAGTTTGGCCGGCAAAATAGTAAGCCAACATCAAGAAGCTGTTGAAGTTCCTTCTATAAACCAACTTATCTTATGCATGTCATCTTTCCTCATACAATAAAATAATAACCCGCCTGTTCAGTTCCAAATGAAATTACCCAACATATTAATTGATTCCATAACTGTTAATCAATTTAATTGTTGCTCAGATGTGAATCGAATGCAATGTGATCTGAGAGATATTGGGTCACAGGCACTCGAATTGATCACCTAACCATCAATAATTTTGGTTTGACCATATGCAGAAACAGAACCAATTTCAATTTGAGAAGAGATTGTATGGGTTGATTTCGAATTATGAACTCTGAAGTTGCACTGTGGCTCTATGGTGCAGCTATTGGCCTCATGTGCCTAAAAACCAAAGTTCACCTACTGCAGCAGGAGTATAAACCTATAGGCGATAGATTTTGGGATAGCTGCTATCATAACATACCAAATAGGTTATTCTGTGAAAGAAATATAAGGACACTCTCAGCTCAAATGAGGTGAAATGATCTGACCATCGAGACTGTGTGCTTACAGCTGACTGAGATCCAGTGCAACCTTTAACGAAGGGTTTTTCAATAAGATGTGTTTTTGATATTAAAAAAATATGAATGATCGATGTTTATTTCATTACAAAGAAGAAGCTATACCGTTAATAGCGGAAAATAACATCAGGCAAATGATCACCACGATCGCGCTTACAGGACCATATCCTTTTAATGAAATTTTCCATAACCAAATAGCAAAATGACTGCCCTATGTCCTCGATAGCTTCACGAGTTCCATCTATGAGGTCTTGAATCGACGCTGGTCTCTTGGCGTAGACCTTCTCCTTCACGAACCGTCTCTGCCAGATTTTCACCATTTTTAGAGTGAATTTTAATAATTTCAATGCGTTCTTGAAGCTCGTATCGTTCCATTTTTATTAATGGCGTAATTCCTACTTGTAAAATGTCAAAAAATGACAGCTTCAAACGTGACATATACTGAAATAGCGGGCTATTCAAAATAAAACCTCTTAATGGAAAACCCTTTACATCTGTCAAGTGCAACGTCCAGCTCCTCTCATCACTAATCAACTCAGTCTTAGAATGTTTATACAGCCTCTGTAAACTTGTCCTTTCTCTAGTTTTGGGCAATCAGACAAAAAAAGTATGTGATAATAGCTCTTAGCACAGTATAGTTTCTATGGATCATACAAGGTTTCGAACTACAAGCTATGATTGGTGAAGGTATAATTCATCAGAAAACAAAATACTATTAAGACCAATATACGCCCTCCTATAAACATACTTATCTTATGCATGTCATCATTCTCATACAATAATACAATAACCCGCCTATTCAGTTCCAAATAAAATTACTCAACTTATTAATCGATTCCACAACTCTTACTCAATATCAATTGTTGCCAGACATCGATCTCAGATGTGAATCGGATGCAATTTGATCTGAGAGATATTGGATCGCAGGCACTCAAATTAATCACCTGTTTCGTCACTAAACAGACCGGGTATATTACACAAAGTTGATTGAATGTTGCCATTTCATTAACTGGGAGTTTTTATGGCGTACCAAATTTATGACAACGAAATAGGATACGACCTTAGATTAATCAGCGTTGCCAACATAAAATGTATTGGTAATTACCATGAGTAAGGGAAGCTGATGATGCTAATTGTACTCGAGTAGTCGATGATGGGAAGATGCTTTATCAGACTGAATGTCTGAGAGGGAATTTCTGAGAAATCCGAGAAAATTGTCATCTTATAATTACTGGTAATCACGGTATCCTTGATAGGTTGAGATGGTATCGTTCAAACTCATACTGGAATGTGTTTCAATAAGAATTTCCGTGTGATTTTGTTGGTTCATTTTGCTTGACCATTTCCTTACAGTTTACACGGGATAGATGATCACTGCATACCGCAGAGTAGAATAGTTAAGGATTACACAGTAACTTGGACTTGTAACTTACAATTGTTCATAGATTTTGACATAACTTTGTCACACTTTTTTTATCAATATCCTGAAATTGAATTCGATATTTAGGATGAAATACCACTATTTGAATCTATGGGAGATGATTACCCTTCAATAGGGTCCTGTAGCGGTCTCAGAAGAACAAGAGATTCGAAAAATCATCACTTGGAAGGACAGACCTGGTTCAATGAATTAAGTATTTTGTATCTGAATATTGATGGTATTTATTGGAATAATTTTAAGTTTCAATTCTGTAAAAACGGCGAGACAGGTTTTTTTCTACTGAGGTTTTTCCCTGTGCTCTGGTATCATACGCCAAAATAGTATGGTACCCCGTTCTGCACCAACCTCAGCTAGGGACATTTTTGTTTCATGTGTTGTATTTTGTTAGCTCTCAATTCAAAAGAATATATCAGTTGTATTTAGATTTGATTCTCTTGATTTTGGAGACCAAGTATTATTCACAAAAATTGGGCAATGAATTATATTATACGGGATATTTCAAACACATCGCCTTCAAATTCAGGATGTTTTAGTCCCTGAGTTATTCGATCTGTTAAAGGTCTTATTGGCCTTCGTCTAGATACAGGGCGTCACATTGCAGATTGTTGATTGTTAAAGGGGTTACAATACACTGCGACATTTGGTTTAGGTTTAGTCTATTATGTCCTTCATCCGAGCTGTTTTAGCTACACTACAGCTTTCTTTAGATCAAGATCTCCAATGAACTCTACTATCTTAGAGGGCTTTAAGGGATGCGTTCACAAACTAACACTGACAGTAGAGTAAGAGTATATAAGATTAAATCAAGATCGAAACATTGCTATTGTATTTATATAGATAGTTATACTTGGAATTTTTTAACGACCATTCAAGGATGACAACACCTTCCAGTATGTATTTCTTTCATTCTTTCTAAGAATTCCTAACTGGGAATATCGACAGTGTCAACATATGTAAAATAATATTCTCAATTAAATCATAATACATGCCAATACTCTCATTTTTAAGTATCGAACAATTCGATTTAGTTATGTAGTTAAGATTATCTCAAAATTTTTGGTTTATCGTGCGAAATCCGAAATATTCACCCAAAATGAATAAAAACGACAAATAAAGTTTCAAATTCGAACATTACTTTCACATTGCAGTTTCATGGGTTATCTTTATTTATTTTTGAGTATTTACGGGTATTACTTGCAATCTATGAAACTTCTTAATTTTCAGTTTATCGTGAGAAAATAGAGATATTAACTCAAAACGGCTAACAAACGACGAAAAGAGCTTTAAACTCAAACCAGAAATATTCTTCTCTAATGAATGACAAAGAATGCATAACGCTTTAAATTCAATAACTGACAGTACCGAATACTCTGCAAAAAAGAAGGGTACGTGGAGCAGTTTCTGAACGCTTTGGAGTAAGCAGAGCATGCTCGGAGTAAGTATATGAAAGCAGCCAAGAAGGCTAGATTTGCGTTTCTCCTATAATTTACTTGCCCAAAACCTCACTTGCGCAGCTCGCAACTGATCAAACAAAAATATCCTCCTCCTTTCCACAGAATCTGCACTCGCCAGTTTCTGCTGAGCCAATTCTCATCATACTTTTTTCAAGGCGACAATGTCCAGTGGGGAGGCGTAAATCATTCGTGCTGAGGTCCAAATAATTTTTGGACCATGCAATTTTTAAGTTCATGGCATGATCTTTTCCGGCAGATTCCTCCAGAATGTTTTTTTTCAGTTCATTAGTAGCTTAACTACCAGCATGGTAAACTAACAAACACCCTTAATAGTATCTTTCTAGATTTTTATCCATAGATTTTCTGATTGAGGGTCTTCTTCTTCAAGGCAAAATGCATGAAAGTGGTATCACACAGAGCACCAATGGATAGCCATTTCGTCCTTATTAGGACTCATCAGCACAGGATAGCTCTGAATGATACAAGGTTTTCTTGGAACTTCAAGTGAAATGGCACCTTTTTAAGGTATAAATATACCGAAGACGCCATCTCTAGTTCCATACGAACAACCTTCTTCCATAGCATGAACCTTGAACGAAGTAGCGAGATGTTTACCATTTGTCGCATTGACCGAAGCGTACTTACATTTCGCAAATTTTACGTCTTCAGTCCACGACGCGGTGCGACCAGGGTAACGTCAATTGATACCTTTGTAAATAATAGAAAGAGGTTTAAAGCGTAACATCGCCATGTATTAAAAAAAATTAAAGCAGAGAATAATATTAATCGATTCCAAAAGAATAACATTCAAATATATACTTTTCCTATCAAACTTCAATAATCATGTAAACAAAATACAAGCAAAACATAATAAATAAATGCGACAAACGCTGGAATTCCTCACATGTTTTTAAAATAACAAACATAACTGTCATTATTCACTTTATATACCGTCGATAGCCATTCCATAGCCCCTTCTTTAATAAACATATGTTCGTCCGTTGCAATAATTTAATTGCAAGGTCGTCTAGATTCAAGATCAGCCATTTCAATTATTGCCGCTGCCATGGAGCAGCCCACTGGTGATAATTTGAATCGCAGAAACGAGACGATCTGGTTACCGAAGTAGAACTAGGTACCATTCAATTTTTAATTCTTGCATATGGATCAACTTTGTATCAAGGTTCTTTCGGATGCTGGAGCGTGAGTTCGTTGATTGTTGAAGTATGTCTCTGCATCACATGTCTGAAAAATGTCTTCACTTCACTCGATTGATTGACTCAATTGACTCAATTGATGATTTTGTTTTAAATTTGCTCCTTTTGAATAATTGGAAAAATCCTTAACTCATTGACTATAATTATAAAACGACTAGTACTCTAGTACTAGTCATTGTACTAAAAGATAAATATATTTCGTTTAGTAATCTAAAATTCATCAAGGATACACTCATAAAGGAAATACTGATGAAGTTTTTGTACAATTGATGATTTGGTCTGAAATCTGCCCTTTTTGAATAGTTGAAAAGGTCCTTAACTCATTTTCTAAATCTTTATCTCAGATTGCACTATAACCACACACAAAAAACTTCGCTTTTCAAAAAAAATGCTTGCTTCAATTTGAAGAGAGGTTGAATGAAGAATGACCTAAGACTAAGTATTTGGTGTAGATTTTGGAATAGTGGCTATCGAATTGAGAACGACTCTAGTCAAGCTCACGGAGAGAATGAAAGTAGAGAGAAATAAAAAAACACGATATAACGTTCAGCTCAAGTGAGGTGAAATGAATGGGCCATCCATACAGTGTGATTCGTCCCCGTTAGACATATTTAGTGATTTTAAAATTATTCCATGTCCCTGACCAGGAGCTGTAAGATATATTCGGAGGTAACTATTACACCCTCTTGTTTCTATGTGCAGCGGATTGAGATCCTGTGAAACCTTTACTCCATTTGTAGAAGTTCCTGTCATACCAAACCAAGCCAGCCCAAGAAGTTTTTTTAAAGCCTTTATTATATCTCCTTTCTTCAGTTTTGGGCAAATATGATAAAAGGTGTTACCACAGCATGAATATCCAGTGAAACATGAAAGGTTCAGTTGGGCCAGAATCAATGGCATATCCAAAATGCCGTTTCGGATTAGGTATTTGAGAGGTAACGCCCACTTCAAGTTTTCTGGGTGCTACGTTCATTATTTGTCGCTTTCAGGAAAAACAAACCAAGTTGTCTCAACCTTTTTCTATAGACAGCTGAACAATTGCAGACCAAGTGTTCAGCAGTTTCGATGGCTATTTGGCAGAAGCGACAGTTATCATCAGGAACATTTTCCATGTTCAACAAGTCATAATTTACGGGACAGTGTCTCGTGAGTGTATAGTCATTTTCTCTGGTTCTAATTTATTGAATTAGGAAACCTTTTCGGACATTTGCCATGATAAAATCCCCCCCTTCTGATCGCATTTTTTACTGCCTGCTTTGGATGACTAGCTGAGAAACCGCAACATCTCTGATCTAATGAAAGGGGTAATACTTCCTTCTCTTGACGATCGATCTGCCATTTCCTTGCCATGCACTTCAGTATGATCAGGATCCCATAAAAGGTTTACGTGGTTGTTTAGCCTGAGTGCATTGAGTGACAGTATATATATAGTCCAGACTATAGCTTTGACCGAACTACCAAGTAGTCAACCACTTTTAGGGTTGCTTTATTGTCCTATCTTTTCTGCAGATGGATCTCGTACATTGTGACATGAACCCTCGTATGGCGAAGGTTGACATGAAAACGTTATATTTGAACGATAATATTTTGGAGTGGAAGTCAGAAGTTAAATACCTACGAATAACACTGAATAGCAAACTTCTGTGGAATAAGCATATTGATATTGCTACTAGCAGAGCTAAAAGGGCTCTAATGGCGTGCGGACGTCTGTGCGGCAAAAATTGGGGTTGTAACCCAAATCCTGCGATGGATGTAAGTCATGATAGTGGGACCTATAATCACATATGGAGGGGCCTATGAATAACACTCATTGGCCCAGAACCCTTCTGTGGTATAGGTGAATGTACCTATAAGAAGGGGTTTCTGGAAAAGGAGAAATCCGAGAAGGAAAAACTTTGGCAGAATCTTCCAGCGATGATCATTCCACTAAGTTCCTGCGGAACTTTGAAACAGGAAGATCCAAAATATATTTGCATCTTGATAAGAAACAATATTACACATCCTCACTCGCTTTCTTACAAGACATGGGATTATCAGATACTGACGAGTTTAAGTTCTGTGGAGAGGAGGAAGAAACCTCCATTCACCTAGTCACGGAATGCTTGGCCATTGTGAGTCCAAGGGGATAATGCCTTCGGTGAGAAACTTGTAAGAGTGAGGAACGAGCCTCGTTAAAGCCTTCACAGATATTGGATTTCATCAGATCTCTGGAACTGGAAAGCGAGCTGTAAAGTATGTAGTCAACTCTGTAAGGGGGCACAATAGTCACATTGAACTGTAACTATAAACTATATGGCGAAGGTAAGTTGAACTGAAAAATCGTACACTTCAGCTCCGACTCGTCCGTCGCCAGTTTTCGGGACATCAGTTTCATTCACCCCTGACATGTAGGAAAAACTATTTCGTCGTTATTCCAACTCGAAAGACTAGCAAACAAATCGAATATTTGAATAGTACTGATTACGCGCACTTGGTTTCATCGAACTTCAAAGAAACAAAACGCTAAACGAAAGACTTCTCATTACTTTTACCAATTTGGACCAGTTTGTTAACCACTTATACTTGGTATATCGGAAACCCAACCATCCATGCATACCAGATTGTGCTCAATGATCGCTGACCCAAATATAGACTTGGCATTCCGTCCGGTTGGCAAAAAGCCACGCCACGAGGTGACTGCAGCGCCCGTAAAAATCCATCAGACGTCCTTCACAAGGTTCTCATTAATTTTATTTATCGATTCTCCTGCTGGAGCGCACCCCGTTGCTTCTTGTAACGATGTCGTTAACAGAAGACACCATTGTTGGATGGACGGATGTGCGGGCACGTATTATTTGTCATGAAAAAACGCGGAAGGTACTGCCTTTGGGGTCACGGTTGAAGATCTGGTTGTTATTGATCGTCTTGACGCCCTTGAGAGCGGTTTGATTTGAATGTGGCCTTAAGAGATGTCTGATGCCTATTGAAGTGAACTTGCTTGGTGATTTTTATTTTTTATGGTGAGGTCCAACTTCGATGTATTTGAAGGTAGAGCCATGAATGCTCAATACAAACACATAATTTCAACCCATTTGTGCCCGTTGTCCCCATATGAGGACGGTAAGAATAATATTTTTTTAAATTACAGTGTTCTCTTATGACGAACTCTGGTTGCCGTTTTCCTTTGAAAATGCATTTAGTTCAAAGAATTTTCCATCAGTTCTAATAGATATCGCGTACTTACTATGCAACAGTTATCGAATTATTCGCGTTCATGTCGCTGCCCACATGTTGTTATTCAAGTGAATGTTACTAAATTTAAAAAAGCATTCAACACGGTTTTTATTATTCATTTTACTTAATGAGTTCTGTGAAAACTGTTGACATTATTTTAGGTAAGTGAATTTCAATTTGCTATACATAAGGGGTACGAAAAAGTGACTGTCCCCATATGATGCCATTGGGCACTTCTCCAGTAGAGATAATTTTAGTACGGATGTTCAATATTCGCGTATTACTCGGCGTAAATTGGATCAATTGGGTTTTTGCAGTTTCGTTCAGACATATGCAACCTTGTAATTCGACCTTTTTCAAGGAAGGTCCTTTAAAATCCTTCAGGCAGCAATTGAAAACATCCAATATGAAGATCGGCTCGTTGATGTTGTCTTCATTCCACCTGACATTGATGGTCAAACTGAGGAAAAAGATTATGATGAAGATGTTCTGATTTCAAACGATCAACCATTAGATATTCCTGGTAGATCTATTCTCACGAAGAAGATTTTTTCGACGAAGTGGACTACCTGCCATTATCTGACTTGATAAGCATTCGGAGAAACACGCAGATGATTGTGCAAGGATATTCCCTCCCGAATGGAGAAAATCGCCTTATGACATCGCAATGGAGGATATTGAGACATAGAGGAAATGAAACTTGATTTAGGTAATCATGACCCGATGGAATTATTTCAATTATTTTTCGACAAGACTGTAACTGCTACCTACTATATGAAAGTAAACAGAAAAGTTTTGCTTTTCAGGGCATCAGGGTCAATACCTAAAAGTATAAGATATACAGAGGAAGGGCACTACCCAGCTAAAATGGATAAGAAATTGAGATGCAAAGAGTGTCATCAAAAAGTTCGCTGGCAATGTATAATGTGCAAAACAAGTTTATGCCTAGAACGTAACTATTTCTTGAATATCCATACAAAATTATGTAATTAACATATTTTCATAATGAAGTAGTATTTTCTGTTCTTTCATTCCACACAATAAATGTTTTGTTATGCCTATGATATTTCCTCTTCCACTGCGCTTCAGACCCCATATGTGCCCAACGTCCTCATATGAGGACACACCTTTGAATAGAAAAAAACAAGCATGATCATCAAAATTTCATCATATTCATGTTTTTACAGTTGTAAATATATACTGTTCCAATTCTGATGAAAAAATTCGAAAATTTTTATCCATGGGCACGAATGGGTTAACTAGTAGAAATTTTGTTAAACTTATGATAACCACGGAATGATCCTTTAAATGTATAGGCATATGTTATATTTTCTTCATCCAATCATGAACTGCATTTCCGAAAGTAGATGTCACCTCTGGATTGACGAACCCAGAAAAATGGTACGAACCACTCCGTCGCATTTAAGTACCTCAGTTCTGATCATTCTACCCATTTCAAGTTTTGATCTTCAGAGCTTTGAAGACAGGACATTGATTGCGAATACATAAACGTTTGCCCATTGTGAAAAAGCGTTATGTGTTAATATCTAGGTATCTATTTTGAAATTTTTATTGATTGATATTTTGATTGATGGACACAACAATGCACTACTTAGCGAACTAGAAGACTGCAACAATATAAGGCACTAGCAAATGGGTATCGGACAACGTCTTAGTATGTTTAAAACCGAATAAATAAATATCTATACTGATGGACAAAATTAGCGCACCACCTAAAATTCGTTAAATTTTAACAATTGATATCTTCTCAATCTTTAGTCGGGTTTCAATGTTTTTTTCTTTCAATTGTTTCCTGAGTGAAATGCAAGATGTTATAAAAATGTGAATATCTCTGGAAGGGTACAAGTTGAATTGCTTTCTAAAAAAGCAAAATACTCAGGAAACAATATCAGGCTACATCACTGTATAGTTTTTAGAAGCCTCAGGTATCTGTATTGCCCACAGAAGGCGTTAAACTGTAATAAAAAAACCGGAAAATTTAAACGCCTTGTGCAGCATGATGCATTTCTTTTTTCTCATTGTAGTTTGATATTCGCCAATAAAAGAGTTTTAACTAATAAAAAACATTCAAATCGACAAATGGTTGCGAAGATATTCATGGCTAATGCATAATATACAAGAGTTGATAAAATGCTGAATATCTCTGGACGATTCCAAAATAAATTGGTTTTTAAAAAAACAAATACTCAAGAGATACTAGGCTACAACGCTTTATTGTTTTTGTATGCCTCAGCAACCTGGCATTGCCCACATGTACAACAACATGAAGATTTATTTTTTGGACTTCTGTTTAATAGAGGAAATTCGACAATAACAGAGCTTCAATTGAAAGAAAAAAACATAGAAATCCGACTAAAGATTGGGAAGATATCAATAGTTAAAACTTAGCGAAATTTTAGGTGGTGCGCTAATTTTGTCCATCAGTATATTTTGATCAAGAATACTTAAGTAAGCAATTCAAATGAAATCTTCTTATGGAAATGTAGAATATGTGAGCGTAGATAGTTCTCAGCTGATAATTTATCTGATAACCAACAAAATGTACCTATTTGAGTGATGGTATGATAGTTGAACCTCCTACTCGTTGATAATAAGTTAGCAAATTCTCAAAGCGATTCAATAAAACCAACTACATTCACGTAAATGAATATTCCTTTAAGATTGTTTCCTATTCTGATTCACTAACCCTCTGCAAATCATTATTAATATCTCAACTTTTTGAAATCAATTTTTCCTTCGTTTTATGTATGACCTTTTCAATTATTTTCCTATCATTCCTCAGGTAAAGATGTTTTTAGTACTATACATTAATCTCAGTACACTCAAAACGAACTAGAGTTCAAAGTTATTAACCCTTACGAATCTTAATGAAAAGTGTACTTGATGATATACCTATAAGGTCTTGCTTGCATGTTAATGATAAAATCTCCTTATTCCATGTTAACAGTTCTAGAGAAAAATCATTTATTGTACCCGAAATTGTAGGCTCAAGACCGAAATCCCATAATGATTTTGAGCAAATTGATATTTGCTCAAAAGTAAGTGAACCTGCTTCATCATTTCTATTATAATCCGCTGAAAATAACGACATATGTTCAGATGTTTGCGACACGTTCGAATACTTGGTCAAGGTTTGAATAGTTAACAAAGTAACTAGAAACTTGATGTAAGGTTATGAAAAGCTGCTTAAGTATTGGTAGTTCAATAACAACATTCTTTGATCCTTAAACAATATCGAATACGCTTTTATGATATTTTGTTCTTGAACTTATATTTATGATAGTAGTTTTCGAATAAAAGGTGATTGGAATTGGAATTGGTATTTGTCAATTATATTTGTTGTTTTGGCTGTTTCCTTCATTTCCATCTTTCATATGCCAGAGGTCGTCAGAAATCGCTACCTAACTGTCGAACTCAAAAAACATAATTATCGTTGCTTTTGGAAATATTTGTTACTTTTGACGATTCTTGAGCTCTGCTTTTAGTATCAACTCAAACATTCCATTCAAAAATCCTCATGATGCAATAGTTGTTTTGTTATTGTCTACAAAGTCTTTGTATATAAAAGGTTTTCAAATGAGATATTAAATTTTAAATGGACAGATATCAGAAAAAGTAACAGTTTCAAATGAATTCACCCCACAAATGACATGGCACCGTAATTTGCTCAAAATCATAGGCCGGAGACACACTTGGCGTTTTTTTCCGATCGGATATTTTGCCGTCGACGCCGTACCAGAAGTGGCGCGTGGGATCTTATGGTGACGTGCACTTCGGCGGAAAAAAGGACGATCGGATTTTTTAACGCCGTCGGTAGAAATGCAGCCGACCGCTGCCACTACATTCGTCGGTTTTTCTGTTCATTTTTAAATACGTGTCAGTGATCGACTGGCGGAGGAAGCGTGGTTGTGACTTGAGACGGATATTTTACCGCCCAGTGTGTAATCCAGTGTGTAAGCTCCAATTTGTTGTACCGTTGACGGCAAGAAAACCGATCGGACTAAAACGCCAAGTGTGTCTCCGGCCTTAGGTCTTCAGGATTTTAGAAATCAGTTAACACAATGATACAAGGTGTTCGATCCGCAGAAAAGTATCTGATGGGCTCTTTGAAATAAATCAAAATAAAAGCATGTAGGGCTTGGAAAATCAAGGGATGATTGTTGAAGAAAACGTTCCAGAAACGGATTCACCATCCAACATTTTGAACTGCTGATTTTCCACTGATATTGTGAAGATAACGCGAAGTCCTTTTGATGGAAAAACTTCGATTGAAAATTATTCACTAATTAAATCTCCAAGTGGGATCGATTTGATTCCTTGAATCGGCCATCATCAGTATTTCAGTTACTGCTGGTCATAAACTAACCAATCTGGGAATCGCAGAGTAATTAATATAAATTAATGTCAATTATCCTCAATGAAGAGACAAGAAGAACGATCGGCGTAAACCGATAGATATTTCGCCATTTTTTCCGCGAGATCTGGTAGGTTGTGGCGTTTCCGACACGACCATAAATGTATATAATTGGCACACGTCAATGGTGGCTCTGTACAGCCTGGCTCTGTGCCTCTGTGTGTCTGCGGATATCGCAGTCGGCGCTGGTGGCTCTTTGCTGCTAGTTAGTCGAAGTTGAGTTGTGCATGAGCGGTATGTAGGAACACATCAGAAAAGTACTCACGTGGAGGTAAAAGGTTTTGTTCATATACAAATAATAGAAAAATAATATTGAATTTACTAACTATTGAGCACGAACTTGAATTCACATTTCCTGAGCGACCCTTGTACCTACCCTGAAAGGACAAAAAATTTGAGTTGTTTATTCTAATTATTGTTATCGTGCTTCCAAAGCTTGATTTATAATTGGACGAAACATAATGAATATTCAAATAACAATGATCATTCATGCAATATGAATAAGAAAATTCGAAATGCGAAATAAAAGGGGCGGTTTCTACATTAAAAAACACATTAATTATGGCGTTATATTATGGGGTATTTCCCCGAATTCTTTCTTTTAAAAGTTTTTATAATAGATATAACTCATTTCATTTCTAATATTCTCACTGGTACGATTTTTCAGTCACAAAGAATAATTCATATTTCTTCGCGAGCAATGTTTCAAAAGCTAATTTTATTGAGTTTCCTTCGGCCCTTCCGTATTAACTTCGAGTTGATCACATAGGTTCAAAGCTTTACTAGCAGCATGGATCACTATGTCACACCCTCGATAGTTCCTTTCCAGGTTTCTATCTATGTATCTTTCGGATAGTGTACTCTTAGTTCTTGGTCCATATACTGCAGCGTCGGTATATATCGTGGTTAAAGATCCATCTGTATACTTTTTGACGATTTTCACTTCGAAGATTTGGGTATTGTTTTCCTTTTTTCATTCTTGATTTTAATATATTTCAGCAAAGACCAGGCTCTCTGATTTTCATTTCTCTCATTGTACCTACCCTATTAATCACTTGATGTAGATGCAGTGGAGTGAGATCTCTCATCACCAATCACCTCAAGCGTTCTAGTCGAGCACGTTCTCGTAGCTCCAGTGATGCAAACCCAGGCAAGCCTTTGCAACTTTACTATGGTATTTTCCTCGTGCTGGTCTGCCCTGTATTATCAAACTAGAGGTTTTAGCATCAACTACATGAAAACCAGTTGAAAGGAAGGTAATTCAATGAAAAACATAATATGCCATAAGATGTAATTCACTGAATCCAATTCAATTTCGATATTTTTCGGAGTTGAATGAAAACATGTTGAAGTTATTTGAACCAAACCTTCAAAACTTTTTCTTTGACACAATACATTTACGTAATTTTGGGTAAGACATTTTCATAAAATGGCCGGGGAAATTAACCTCTTGAATATTACTCTTCTTTATGGAATATCCTGATTTCAAACTGTGAGTTTCTGTTTTTGATGCTACCATCTGCTTATGCGGAAGAAATGATAATGATAATGATAATAAGAGTGCAATACTTATAGACGTAGCCATCCCGAACAACAACAATCTACGTCAAAAATATGCTGAAAAAAAAAGAAAATCCAGAGCTTGAACTTCAGATCAAAAGGCACTGGAGAATGTCTAGTACCAGAACCATTCCCATTCTCATTTCAACCACAGGAATTATTTCTAAGATCCTTTAGTCCAACCTCAAGGAGCTAGATTCGGATGAAAACCTCTACAAAGTAATGCAAAAAGCAGTACTTCTCGTAATGCTAGAACGGTAAAGTAGTTTGTAGGTCACGATGGACACCAGGAACAACCACGGAGTAAATCATTGCATGACCGACTACCAGGACATCAACTGAGAAATCCAGGACCAGGCAACGAAGAACAAACAACCCAGGACTCAGGAGAAGAAGAACACCGAACACCTCAGCAGTGGCGGCTCGTGAGATTTCAATCAGAGGAGGCCCAAGACCACGCAACCAACAAAATAATTTATTTCGAATTGGGCTTCCTGTCAGCCAATGGCATGTATTATACCATTCTACGCAAAACGAACGATTATGAACAGAATTAATAATTAAATTTAACATTGCTGGTCGAGGTATATTAATTACTTGAGTTATGAAAATTTCATCATCGTCAGGCATTCTACTGAATTTATTATTCAAAATAAAATCTACAGGATCTTGCGTTCACTTCTTGCATTATTATTCTCACTTCTTCTTTCCGTTTCCATCTTTCTTGCTGAAATATTGGAATCTTACCCCTACATACTTTTCCGAAAAATGTCATAAAACTACAAACCACACGCTAAAGCCGGGTTTCACAAAACTCTGATCACGGTGATAAATGAAATGTCATTATTTCTGTGCAATTTTCAGTTCATTTTTGAGGTAAACCATCGGCTTAATTCAAAATCAACGATTTGATTGCCCGATCAAGCTTTATAAAACCCACTGTAAAAGGATAAAGGATTAATACTTCGTTAATAAAAAATGAGGAAATCAAAACAACAGCTGATCTCCATCCACGATGATCGGGGTTGATTCGGGCCGATCAGACGCCAGTTTCGGCTAAGCTCGTTCGCCTAGAAGCGGAAAAAAGGCTGCGGTGGAGACGGGCCTCCGGTCACGTGATCTACAGCTTGAATTTAAGTGGTTCCCGCACCGTTCACTTGAAGAAGTTTGAAATGTTACAGGCTAACGAATCTCGACTCGTGGAGGCGAGCCTACTCCGCTAAGAGGTTACGTATATAGCGGGCAAACCGCAACACAAAATACGTACGATACGTATTTTGTGTTGCGGATAATATATGAATGTTTAAGATCGCTGAATAATAAACAAATGTTTATTAATTTGAGATTTGGATAGTAGATAGAATGATGGATATAATACAGATATAGAAACGTTATTATTTTTCATTTGAACTTGAATTTCAAATTGAATAAAATGCAGTGAAATTAAGGGAGGCCCGGCCTCCTCTGCCTCCCCTGAGGAGCCGCCACTGCACCTCAGAACTTAATCCCTCTTATACTTGCTATGTTCCCCTTAGTAGGGAGTGTGATAGCCGATCACTAGGGGTGTGAGAAATCACACCACGTTTACGCTCAAAGGCTCAAGTCGATAATAATAAACACCTTTATTTGAAGAAATTACACCTGGGGAAGGCGGAATTTAGCCGCAGCTATTTTTACATTTAACCTGCCTAGGTAGATCCAGATTATACAAAGAAATAACGATAACTTTTCAACTATCGATCATAAACACAGTAATAAAAAAACTATTTATGAACTCAAATACAACATTTTTAGATCTTCCTGGATTTACGAATATTCTTGCCTAAGAATTATAGGGTAGGGAATTATACATGTTAACTGCGTTGTATGTGAAGCATCTATAAAACATTGAAGTATTATGAGCTGGCATTGTATATTGATCTTGTTTTAATACCGGAGGTTTTTTCTTCAGTAAATTCACAGAAGGTTTAATGAAGTCTTAATCATGTATTTGCATCTACTAAATGGTGATCCAATTAAAAACTTAAGAGAAGAATGAAATAAGCCGAAAAAATAGGCAGATGATGTCCTCGCACGCCTTCAGAGCCCACATGCACTCCAACAAACGAGTTTCTGTCATTACCAGTATTGGATTTCATATCAACTGGCAAAAAACGCACCGAGTACATAGCATTTATCAGAAAATTATCAAGCAGCGATCCGGAATGGCCCCTAATGGCCGTCTACGACCAATTCTGACGCAATTCATCACGCTGAATCTTTCAATTTCTTACCGTCAAGTTACTTTAGATCTCGTAAATAATGCCGCAGCCTCGTCTCCATATCTACTCATCGATGTATAGAGATCGCTACTTTACCGGCCGGTGTTATTATGCAATATTTATTGATCCTGCGCGGGTTATATATCAAAATAATTGTATGATTGCGATAGCGGATTTTTCCCTATCTGATAGATGCCCAGGGCTGGGTCTTGTGATTATAGAGAGCCTACTGTGCGAAAAAATACACTTGACATCTGATTGACGTTTCCTGGAGGTAACACATTCAAAAGGGGTCAACCTGACTTGATCATAGGAATAATAGTTGGAGTAGGTATGTATAGCGCTGCGACATCTGAATAGATAATAGGACAAGAACTGGGAAATAGAAGAAAGAAATTATCCTAGGGGATAGAATAGACATAATGGCAGCAAATGAGATCAAAATGATCCAACCAAGATGATCCGAGAATTTTCACACTGAAAAACTCGAAATGATGGTTATTACTGCTGGTATGGAAGAACCGAACAAAATTCACTTACTGGCTCAGAACTCTCCTGTAGTAGGTAAAGGCAAATGCTCCTGTAAGAAAAACTTTTTGGAAAATGAGAAACTGAAAGGGAAGCACTTTGGAAGAATCATTCGGGAATGGATGATTCCAAAATGTTCCTTTGGAACTTCAACATCCAAAGTGTTTGGATCTCGGTACGAATAAGTTACGCTTCTCCATTGGTTTTCCTACAGGACAATGTCACCTTAGAAATCAAATGATAAGAATTGGCTCAACAGACACTGACAAGTATAGATTCTGTGGGAAAGGGGACAAACCACCTGTTCAGTTAGTTACAGAATGCCTTGATATCGCTCAGAAACTGGAGGCACAATAGATCTTGAGGGCCTTTTGGAAAGCTTTATCGATAATAGGGCAAGGAAACCAGACTTCTATCGAACTATTTCTGGAGACCACAATCTCTAGTCTAGTTGGTTAGTTTAAAAAGGAGTTACAATTCACTGCGACCTCAAGGTCTATTGTGCTCCCTTACAGAGCTGTTCTGAGCACATTCTCAACAGATCGCCTTCTAGTTCCAAAGATCTGATGAAATCCAATATCTGTGAAGGCTTCACCGAGGCTAGTTCTTCACTCTTGCAAGTTTCGCGCCCAAGGCATTTTCTCCTTAGGCCAAAGCATTCCGTGACTAGGTAAATAGGGGTTTCTTCCTCCTTGCCACTGAACCTACACTCCCCAGTGTCCGACAATCCCGTCCTCAACAGGTGCTTCCTGAGGCGAAACCGTCCTGTAAAAAGGCAGTGAGGAGGTGTAATGGTTTCTTACCAAGATTCCAGATACCTTTTGGATCTTGCTGTTTCAAATTTCCGAAGGAACTAAGTGGAATGATCTATCCCTGAGAGATTCCGCCAGAGTTTTTGAGTTTTTCCCTCTCGACTTTCTCCTTCTCCAGAAACTCCTTGTTATGGGTACGTTTACCTATACCACAGAATAGTTCTGGGCCAATGAGTGACATTCGTGCGCCCTCTTTGGCAAGTGTATTGGCCTCTTCGTTTCCTTTGATTCCCAGATCACATTTGCGTCCATAACGTAGGAGCTCATAGCTTTAATAGCAGCTTCACTATCTGAGTGTATGGCTATATCGCATATCTACATAGACATCTTTCAATCTCTAATTTCGAGATTTTCTGTTTATGTTGCAATTGATGCTATGATCCTGAAAGATTTCGCTCCAAATTTCTAAATCAATACACGAATCAAATTAAACACACACTCAATCGAGAGTACCTTCCTACTCACATTGTTCTCGATATACAATCTGGTTTGAACTACTGAACCTTAATAAAATATGCGATGTCTCAATATTAATTTCATCGCAACAAAATGGTATCAACTTGTGAACGGAAATTCGAATTTGTATTAAGAACCTGAACAAAATGCCAGTCGTTCTATATTTCAACATTGTATTCATGGGTTGGTGCACTTCCATTCAGGTTTCGAAAGTATCGATTTGAATAATGCGAATTAACGTACCAGGGTTGTATAGAAAGTGAGTATAGAATGTTTGTGATCACCTGTTGATTTATCGGATACAATTAGGGTGTGAGGTTCGTTTGTTGACACCCTGATAGTGATTGACACTGTGCACATATATACCGATGTAATAAACTATTGGTGCTATATGATGTTTTCATCTGTCTCTACATATTTCAGAATGTTTTATTTCTATTTGAGTCAAGTTAAATTTCCTCAGGTTATCATCCTGAAAACGCCATCATTATACATATGTACATTTGGAGTGGGATTTTGCAGTAGTGTTAATAAGTGTATATGTAAGAGTTTACTTAATGGTAGTGACTGTATACAATTGCGAATATCTTCCGATTTTTTATTTTTCATATTCGTGAGAAGTTTTTTATTGTTTGGGAGGTCCCAAGAAATATTTAATTGATGTAAAAAAACCTTTCAATGATTAATATATCAAGTTTAAACCTTACGTCAGTAACTGTGTCAATAATATTACATCGAACAGTGATTGACATAGGCTTAAACATTAATAAATAAATGACTGACGGGTTTGCTTACATCAATTAAATATTCCTTGAAACCTTCCAACCAAAAGAAAACTTCTAACGAATATCAAACAGAACAAAATCGGAAAATATACGCAATTATGTGCAGTCGCTATCCTTAAGTGAACATATAGTCCGTTCACGAAAGGTTGAGCCGTCGGTTGGCCATGGAAATTTGGCATGTTCCACTGTGTATATTAAAATTTAGGTTATGTTCTTGTCAGATGGATACGCATTGTTGTCAATATAGCATAGAGTTGTCTGATAACTAGCAATCTCGTCGAACGAGGCCGGTTACATTCGGCAACGTTGACTTTATTTTACGTTATGACAGCAAATACTGCCAACTTCAGATAAATAAAAAAACGCCTACTATGTGCTCAACCTTTCGTGAACGGACTATATACATTTATTGACACTACTGCAAAATATCGAGCCAAGTATCTTATGCTGCTGTTTTCAGAATGATAACTGAGGAAATGAAAGATTCTGAAACATGGGGACATAGATGAAATACCCTAGCTTATTTCATCGATATATTTATGAATCACTTATACTTTTTGTTGTTTCTTTGTTGACATGGAATAAAATTTTCTAAACCCTCTTATTTCACTATTATTTTAGTATGAATGTCTCAATTACCCATATAATGAAAATGTGTGAGTGAGAGAAAGCAGGATGAAGTGAGATGAAACTGTGTAAATGACTATCATACATTTAACTATAGTTCCGTAATAATAACCATGGTGTTAGAGTAAAATAAGGAACCGAATTCGCCTACTGAAAGTATCCATGCCCTTAAGATGTCAATCACTATAGCTTTTACCCTATGTTCTGATAAACATCAACCACATTATTTACCGAAATAAGCTAGAGAATTCAATCGATCTGAATTGGCGGTTAAGTGTGACGTACGCGTCAGCATTCATTTCATTACAATTTTTTTAAAGATTAATTAAATTTGCTTACTTGATACATCTGAGAAGTTGTTCAGCTGAACGAACAAAACTGTTTTTAATTTCTTTTGAGTCATATAAGACTATTTTCGATTGAAAACGATTTTGATTTTTATGAAAGTTATATATGAATTTCTACTTGTACCAATTACTATTTATCATTTTGTATATCGTACATGTAACCAATAAAATTCATAACAATATTTCAAACTTAACTATCAATATCCTGCAGGATTGATATAAATTATATTCAGTATGAACCGCTGTTCTTCAAATTCTGAACGGTGTGTCCACGTTTAATCCCACAGAATGTTAATAAGAATTATATCTACCCCGGAGTTATTTTACTATTTCGGCCTACCGGTAATTACCGATTAGAAGAAAGCGTTTCGATTTCATAATAAAAGGCGTTGCAATCACGAATAAATCGTTACGAATGACTTTTGTGGACCCCACTTGATTTATAATTCTTAGGTAGTAATTGAAAAACTCACGAAGGAGCCATAACAAAACGATCTATTCGTTCGGATAAATTCAAATATTCTTTATAGGACCGGTATCTGAATTTTCAGACGTTTCTTGGTTGACTTGCAGCAATGCGTATAGAAGTGCATTAGAGTACAATAAACGTACTAAAAAAGTTCAAATTTGGGTGGTCTGAATACGAACACGGATGTAACTGGATGAGTAGTAGGAATTAATCGACCATTAATCTGAATTAGAGGATTTTTTCGGAATTACTATTCTTCACGCAGCTTGAGTGTGTAATAGCATTAAATTTAAAATATTATAAGTTGGAAGAAAGTGCACAAGATTGTGTAACCGAAGTTAAATTGAATCACCTCCCATTTTATATCAAGTTTTTTATTTGTGTTATATGTATCTAGCTTTATCGCCTTGATTCTTGACTTCCAATTGAAGAACCGTTCCTAAAACTACATTCCCGCACCGTTTTCTCCTTCAAAAAAAAGATTTTTCGCACATTTTTGGACAAGTAAATTGGCAGAATTACTGTCATACATAATGAGACAGAAAAAACTTGGAGAATCTCTTAAGAATAAGATTTCGAAATGACAAAAATTGTATTGTAAGTAAATATATACATATTACAAGAAACGTGTGAAATCCTATATTAGAATACCCAAGCTTTCAAATAACATCCGAATGATAGGTCAAAAAGTAGAATTTCATTCCGTTAAACTTGAATTCATACTCACGTGACAAATTGGAAAGACATGAACTAGAAACACACCTGTAAAGAAAATACTTATTAGAGTTGATACTTTTGCTATTCTTGAAAAATATAGGTTGGAACAACTGCTCTTTCTATATTTCGCAGTGAAATATTGGTCTGTTTCATTTTAGGTAATTCTTTTTCTTGATAACGACAGAGTTTAAATAATGAATAATGAATTTGATCACTATTTTTCACATAAATTAGTTCAATATTAAAGCAGTTTATCCTCTATTAAAGATATTATATGCAGTAACAAGTCAAGCAGTTTTCCAATTAAAATCAGTTTCTGTTGCATAAGGCTATATTCATTTTATTATTTAATGAAAAATGGTTTCATTTTCGAAAGCATTTTAATCAAAAATATGAAAATGTTCTGTATTTTGACCTATATGCGCGAATGTATAGCACTTTCTGTCGAGTCGTCAATTTTCAATCAAATCAATTTTAATAGTGAAGTTTATCAGGTTATGGCAGGCCATGTGATTTTTCGTCATCTAGTTATTCGAGTGAATACGTAAATCCTGTTGAATAACTTTTTCTACTGCCATTATCAGCAAATACTTGAGCCTAGTCATTTTAATTGCCTCAAAATAAGATAGTTCAGATATATGACTGCTTTCAGAAAACTTAATACTTCCTCATGAATACATTTCAGTCAGGTGCTTGAAACTGTGGGGTTGGACCCGAATCATGGGTCTCGGCTCGGCGCACCGGAATGTTATCGTACGTCATACCGCACACATTTGTGAAATAATGTGGAGCATAAAATCACACAGTGTGTCAAGCACCTAACTGGAAAGCAGTTTATTTCATACAAATATATGTTGTTCAATGAATAATGTAAAAATATCAGCAGTTTGTAGATCGACATTAATTAAAAAGGAACTTTTTTTACTCAATAATCGATGAATACGCAAACATACGAGCGCTACACTTATATGAAGATGCAGTGGATTTTTACATCTGAGATTCCTTCTCTGTGTTTATATTTTGCTCTGCTGATACTAGTAAATGAACGTGCTATATTTCTTGATATACGAAAGGTTTTGTAGAAACTTATCTCGAAATAATTTATATAGATTGAAGAAGTTAACCTACCGCACAGAGAAATAATTCAATACAAATTGCCAGCCTTCCAATTTGATGTCAGGCTAATGCTCAATCAGAATATCACAGCAGCTCATCGCTGATTCACAGAATAATAGAACAAAGCCCTTGAAGCCCCCAATCTAACTAATTGTAATTGACTTGAAAGGAGGTACACTATTAAAGAACATTCCTACTAGAACAAGAAGAAACATAGAAGGTTTCTTATAAATTAGTTTATCTGCCATAAATAATGATGTGGATTCTCATGCAAGGGCCTCAGGTCGTCACGATTCGGCCAGCCGGTACAAAAGTTTTATTATGTGTCTTCTCTTGGAGCCGCGATCACGCTCTATGTCCCTTTTGGTCATCGATCTTCATTGTTATCGGAGATTGGAAAAAATTCAGGTAGAACAAAATGCTGTAATAATACATTATTTCAGTTGCATAACTTCCTCTTTGTTCAGTCGACTGTTGCACAGCTCTTAATTTTGCATTCGCATTACAAGTGGATGCAGCTTAGAGAACGGGAGGTATGGCAGAAGCAATGTCGAAGATTCTCTCGTGGCATAGGGTATTTATAATGTTGAATTAAAGATTTCTTCGTTTGGTGTTTATCTAAATCATGGACTTCTTTACATTCTTACTTCCAACAGAATCTGCTAAGTATACTGAATTTAGTGTTTTATAACAATTGAATGCTTTCCACAGATCTGACTAGGATCTCGACTCAAAGTCCTTCAAAATTATTCGGCTTTTTCTATTTTAATCGAACTATACCACCAAAAACTCCAGAATGTTGCCATTCGAACAACATGTTGATTTGAAATATTCCAATGGCTCTAAATTTTTATTATCTGCATCCTACTGCTAAGAAGCTAATTCCCAAAAAATGTAAAATTTCAGAACACTTCTACGGATCAGAGAGTTGTTTTCGAAGGTTTTCATTATGTGCTCTTGTATCTTTGATTGATTTATTAGATTGCGGCCGACTGGCATCGTGACTAACTTTCTGCACTGCAACCAGAAAGGTTTTTTTATGCATTACCCCAACATGGCTACGATTTGCACATTTGCCCAATAATGTTACCTTCTTCTCTGCCGAGAAAAAAACTCTAACTCAATCTCCCAGAGATGGATAATTTCACTTAGAAACAGCAAGATCCAAGAGATATCTGGATCTTGGTAAGAAACAATCACACCTTCTCACGGGCTTTCTTACAGGACACTGTCGCCCAGGAAGCACCTGTTGAGGATAGGATTGACGGACACTGACGAGTGTAGGTTCTGTGGGGAAGAGGAAGAAACCCTCATTCACCTAGTCACGGAATGCTTTGCCATTTCGAGCCTAAGGAGATAATGACTTGGGCAAGAAACTTGTAAGAGTGAAGAACTAGCCACGTTGAAGACTTCACAGATATTGGATTTCATCAGATCTCTGGAACTGGAAAGCTAGCTGTGAAGGATGTGGTACAGAGAGTGGAGATAGAAGTTGATGGGAAAATGTTTTTGCCGTACAACGAGTTATTGGAAGGTGGTGTGATCTAGGGAAGTATACTTGGCCCATTCCTCTTTTTAATTTATATGAATGACCTCATCTCATCTGTAACATTTGCGGATGATACAGGCTTTATTGTTCGAGCAAACGATGTAAGTTCAGTCACTTTATCGGCGAAACTAACAGCAGCGTCTGTATATGAGTGGTGTAAAAGAAATAGCCTCATATTAAATCTCACCAAAACTCAATTCATGTTTTTTTCCGGAAAGAGAAAGCCTACTAATTATCCGAATTCGATTGAGCTTCTGGATCACACTGTTTCCGTTTCTTCTAACACTAGATTTTTAGGCGTAACTATAGATTCAAATTTGATTTGGAATGAACACTTAGCGTGTCTCAAACGGAAACTACTCTCAGTCGTGTATTCTTTGAGAGTAATGGCGAGGCAAGTCGATCATAATGTACTAGAGATCGTTTACTACGCTAATTTTCAAGCACTTCTAACTTTTGGAATCATTGCTTGGGGAGGTTGTACTGGTGTCGATCAAATATTTATTATTCAAAAATCGGCTATCCGAGTGATTTATGGTCTATCTCACAGGCAGTCTTGTCGTGGTCGTTTAAAAAACAAGATTTTGACACTTACTGGGCTTTTCATCTACAGGTGTCTCTTATTTTTTCATAAAAATAGAGAAGTTTATTTCAGTCGATATGAGAACATAAATAGAGCCAGGCGCATGTTTCCTTTGCATTATCCAAAACATAATTTAACTCTAACTGAGAGAAATGCCGAGTATATCTGTATTACCCTTTTCAATAAGATTCCTAAGACTATACAAACCATAAAAATTTTCAAGTTCTTCAAATCTACCTTGAAAAAATTTCTAATAGAAAGAGAACCTGAGCGCTTTTTATTTACTTGTAGGTTAAGATTTTGTACTTTTGTTTTTGTTTGACGTTATCTCTTTACATAATGTGTATGTTTATGAGAATATGAATAAATCTATCTATCTATCTATCTATCTATCAATCACAACAGCTCTGTAAGGGGGCACAATAGAACTTGAGGTCGCAGTAAACTGTAACTCATCTTCAAACTAGAACTAACTTTAACTACCTCCTTCTCAAAGTTGACTAGTTTTCAAGGAGACTTCGATGTAATATGGGCTAGCTGGCTGGCCACTCAGTAAGGTAAGCCTGGTTTGCGCCAATACCTTATCTTGGCATCCATAATATGTGCACGACGGTTTCTGCTGCAAATCCAGAAATCTTACAGATATTTGGGTTTTACTAACTGATCTTGTGCAGGTGATAATTCACGAAAAAGTGACCTGTGAGAAGCCCAGTAAGCAGCCTCAACTAACAACGTTGGAGTTTGTTGACCTTTCCCTTTTGAAGGTGTAATCGATGTTTTTGCTTTTCTTCTTCTTTTATAGAAAAAGTTCGTCGTTCATATTTTCCTCTGTTCATACTGAGAAATACACGTTCGCTATTGTTTGGAATTAAACAATGTTAAGTGATTATTCGAAAAATTCACATGATAAATGACATAGCTTCATGAATAAAATGAACCTATTCATCGACATCCGAAAAACTTAACACAACATAAAATAATGTTAAACTGACCGTTGTCCAATATTTCAACACCACAACCCATTCAAGTTAATAGCGTAATTACGTCCACCCGAAAAGTTAATTAACGATGTACAATAGAGATTTACTTTCTCAGCCGGAAAAATTACCATATATTCAAAGGAAACATTAAATCACAGCACGTCGAAAACATAGTGAAAGAAAGTCACAGGGCCCATTCAAACAACTTTCTACTAATTTAACGCCTTAATCGTCAGCATGTACCTCTATTAGATTAATGGATTTAGTCCCTATAAAACCTTCACCAATCTTTGTAACTATTCCATCAAACAGCAAGAGCTTGTTACCAATCTCATATCTCATATCTCAAGTAGTATCCAATGACCTTTTTGAGACCTTGTTCTTAGGGAAATAGCATACCAGCAATAACAAATCGAGCTATGTGTTGTACCCCATTATCTGTGAGTTTCGAATTTCAACCAAGAAAAAGTTGTTTCAAACGACTGAGTTGGGCACTGATGAAGAATCCTAGATCGAAAACAGTGCGCCGGACGTCCCTTATCATTCAAGTTTTCGAGCGAAATGAGTTGAGAGAGTTAAAAGCAGCTGTCAGGTTCCAAATTTCATATTCATCAATATATTTCAATTTCAAATGGTACTCATTCAATGAACAATGTTTTTTAACGTAAAACATTCCAATATTTCCTAGGACATTCGCCCAAATATTTATTCGATACTGAACAAATTAATCTTCCATCATCACAGAAATATCGAAAAATTTACTGAAAATTCAGGAGCAATACGAATATGTTGAGTTCAATAAGTATACGTATCAGTCCAAATGGAAAAAAATTAAGAAAGGCCCTGAGCAGGAGATTTTGAGAGCTCGTTCTTTGGTGGAGCAATAAGACTATTACCTTAATTTTATATGAGATTTGAGATTGACACCAAATATACAGGGTGTCTCCTAAACATGCGGCAAAAATTCAGGGGGTTGTTCCTTGGACTATTTTAAGCATGTTTTGTCCTTTGATGATTTTTGAAAACCTATTTGTTTCGAAGATACAGGGCGAACAACATTTTTCATATTTTTAAAATTAATAATAGTTTAAATAAAAATGCGTACCGCACTGTGTTTACTAAGTAGGTACAATTTATTTTTAAATTTGTTAACAACATTCCAATTACTAAAAACGGCCAGTTTTTTGACTTAAAATTGATAAGTTCAGATGGTAAAGGAATACAGATTAAACACGGTTTTCATTTTAATTCGTTTTGTGATCTATTAGCAATTAACATTTTATCTTTGACTATTATGAGTTGCTAGACACTGGCAAGAGGTGGTCATTTTCAACAGTATTTGTAGGTTAAGTTAAATTTTTATGTAATTTTTCATAATAAAATGTTATTATCTATAATTTTGTTTTCCCTGTATCTTCGAAACAAAGAGGTTTTTCAAAAATCATCAAAGGACAAAATATTCTTAGAATAGTCCAAGGAACAATTCCCTGAATTTTTGCGGCATGTTCAGGAAACACCCTGTATAAACGCAGAATCTCATCACAATCGGAATTATATTCTAGAAATTATTCGAAAAATGTGAAAAAAAATAATTACAAGAATTAAATTCTATGGTTCTGATGATGCGATCCTCTCAAAATTTTGCATGAACATTCAGTATATCAGTTTTGATTCACAAAATAAATTTCACTTGAATCGGTTATTTTGTACTGGAAATATACAGATTTTTTTTTCAATGTTCCAACTGTTGACACTATGACCATATATTTGCATGAAAATTCATTATAACAGTTTTCATTCACAAAAAAAAATTCATTTGAATCGGATAGACTGTTATGGAAATATAAAAATTCATATTTTTTTATGGAAATATAAAGTTTCTTCTTTTCAATATTCTAATTCGATGTTCTATGTTTTTTGTATACGATTTGGCTGGTTAACGAACTTAACCGAGCCATTTGCGAACCGAACAGACCCTGAAAATTTCAAGTCTCTAGGACAATCCCTTCGAAAGTTATTGTGCTAACAGCCGGACGGACGGTCCCACGGACAGAATTGAATTTGACCACGAATTCGTCATCAGGGATTCTAAACCTATAGTTTTAGACCATTTTCGACTCAAAGTTCGAAAATAACAGACATTTGGGAAAAACGATAGAGCACTCATTTAAGGAAAACGAGCGCTCAAATAGCCAGTGATGAGGCGTATTTTATTTTTTCCTTCACATACTTCGAGCAACTTGCAGTTTCAAATTTCCGGAGGAGCTTCTTGGAATTATCTAGAGTGCTTCTCGCACAAATTCTTCAATTTTCAGAAAACTTTTTTTAGAGGTTCATTTGCCTTTAACAGAGAAGAGTTCTAGGCCAGTCAGTAACGTTTGTACGCTCTCTCAAAAATGATAACTTCGGAAAAATAATCAATTTCAAGAAGAATTCTGACCATGGCAGGCTCATCAGAGTTTCTAATGAATTAACTGGAATAATTGTTTTCTCAAATACTCTATCATCAAGAATATACTCATCAACGTTAGTCAAATATTGCTGCTCTCTGTAATATTTATCCTCTAATCGAAGTTATTGACTCGCAGGTCATCTTCCATAATGAATTATAAGGTAACAAAAAGATAGAAAATTCTTTCACGCTGCAGCAACGTTGAAATATGAAAATGTAAATTATCTTCGAAATTCCCTGAACTTAATTAAGGCGTTCTAGCCGAGTTGATGGCCTTTGGGTACTCCAAACTAACTTGATTATAACGTCCATTATTCAAAATACGATCTGTCAAAGTAAGTGATATTTCGGATGGACGTCAGCTGTAGTGAATGAGTTATTATTAATAATTTTATTCTTCACAAAAGAATGTTTGGTTGATGCTGTTGGAATAGAATGAAGATTTCATGTGGCTAACGGTTACTTTGAATACACGCATCATTTGGGGAAGTTGAAAAAAAGTGAGATCGTGTTTGATTGTGAGATATAATTGATTGCTATTTTTGATCAAAGGAAGAATGATTATCTTGAATTACTTGATACCAAGTTTGAGAGATAACTTAACGCATGTATAATGAAAAAACGATTGGAAATAGGTACCAGAAGATCCATATTGTGATCAAGAGAAAACCATTTTTGTTCGGAAAAAATTATTTTCAATTTTTTCATTACATTACATTGAAATATGCTCATTTTTGACTCGAAGAAAAATTCTATTATACAGAGTGTTTCCTAAACATGCGGCAAAAATTCAGGGGGTTGTTCCTTGGACTATTTTAAGCATGTTTTGTCCCTTGATGATTTTTGAAAAACCTCTTTGTTTCGAAGATACAGGGCGAACAACATGTTTCATATTTTTAAAATTAATAATAGTTTAACAAAATGCGTACCGCACTGTGTTTACTAAGTAGGTACAATTTATTTTTAAATGTGGAAGACTTGCAAAATCGGACCATTGCTGGGTTTAACTTAATAAGAAATGATCCTGGTGTTTTTGAAAGGGTTCGGCAGTCAATGAGGAGAAGATTGGATGCTTGTATGCTGGCTAGAGGTGGTCATTTTCAACAGTTTTTCTAGGTTAAGTTAAATTTTCATGTAATTTTTCATAATAAAATGTTATTATCTAAAATTTTGTTTCCCCTGTATCTTCGAAACAAAGAGGTTTTTCAAAAATCATCAAAGGACAAAATATTCTTAGAATAGTCCAAGGAACAATCCCCTGAATTTTTGCCGCATGTTTAGGAAACACCCTGTATAATTTTGAGAGAGATTGATCAAAAAATTCGAGAATTTAGGGTGTAAGTTACTCGTCCAAATAGATATTTTCGCCAAAGAGACGTCTTATGAAATATCTTCAATATGAACATGACAGAAAAGAATTGTAGCCCTAATCCTAATGAGACTCATATCAACTTCTATTATTTTCTTCCGATATGAATCTACAAAAAATTTAAGAATTCTTTGAACAGGTACTTTTACTAGGCATTTGGGAACTGAACTCACCCAGAATATCTCAAGTCTCTAGGATATTTCCTTTGAAAGTGCTAACGGCCGTCCTGTCCCAAGGCCGGAATTGAATTCGACCACGGATTAGTCATCAGGGAGTCAAACCATATCGGTTGAGACCATTTTCGGCTCAAAATTCGAAAATTTCAGACATTTAGACGAAACACTATAGCATTCCTTTAAGTAGAACGAGCGCTCAAAAAGATGAAATTATTCTGTTACGGGTAAGTCCCATGGTACAAAGCAGTTGTCTAGTAAATAATATCCCTGTTCGATACCTAATCGGAAAAATAGATTGTGGAAAATAAGAATTTTTCCCTGAATATTTTTTTTACATCTATATCTAATTTTGAATTTTGGAGTTTTATCGATAAAATCAATACATTTTTTTCACAATAATTGTTATGAGTTATCACTAATTGATCGAAATGTACAAATTCTTGCTCGGCGTATTTATGAATGATTACATGCATTCTTCTGTCCGCCACGAACAGGTTTCTCAAGTACTTTCAATGCGTTCTTTCAATTGTCCCATATTATAGAAACAATTTTTCGTACCTTCAATGTATTATTTTTATGTGCTCTATCACCTGTATGAAGAATCAATTCTGAAAACTGAAAAACATCCTGAATTTCATAGATGTAATGATCGTGGTAATCCTTCATTCAACTGGAATCTACATTCTGTCATCAAAATTTTTACCTCGAAAATCTCCTGTAAGAAGAAAGGTTGCTCTGGTGTAAAAGACAGTTATTGATATAGTAACGTAAACTACACTAATTCAACATGTAGGCAATGAATACATAATTCTGACATCAAAAGTGTAGCACTGAACATTAAAAAGCCATAGAGATATGTATAGATATTATAATAAGTAAAAATTAATAGGATAAACTCATATCACCGGTAACATGGAAAGGATATTATCAATTTGTACAAAATTGAGCTGCAACATGCTGGCAATTGAAACTGGATCATAACCTGAATACAAATTCACTTTTGAAGCAAAAACTCATCTAATGGCTATACGTTCTTTCTCATGGACTGAGCTTTTATCGCAAAATAACCATCTTAATTGAATTATATAATTATTCCGCGAATAAAACGAAAAATCTCAGGACGCAGGCTGCTTCGGCAATGATTAATTTTCCGGTAGAATGGTCTCTATCGGGTCTTTATTAATGATTCAGTTTCAGTGTTGTGCTGTTCTAATATGCAAGTCAACGGAATACGAAATAGTGGTTGCGCGGACTATTAATTAGAAAATTTTGCCTCTGCGATCTCCCGATGAGTAAAAAGGGGATCCGGTGATGTTTCAATTTCCGTGAGTCTGAACAGGTGTTCGATACTAAATGATTGGTTTTCTTCGCAACATTTTTCATATTGAAGAGTTCAGCTATTAAATATGGAGTTTGTACTGATTTATGAATGGAGTTTATTTCAAACTAGACCTATTGAAATTTGTAGTATAGTATATTGTTCTTTTTATCTGATTTTTCGATTGAATCAAATTGAAACAGTAATTTTGAATGACACCAAAAATATGACATTGTGTAAAAATAGTTACAAAAGTTCAAAGGAGCATAATAATAATCATCCAAATGCCTTCAAAATTCCAAACCAGGAAGCAAGTAGGGAGTTTCATAATAAAGCCTTGTAGACGGGTGTTCTACATAATTTCACCTAATCAAAAAATTTTCATTGAGATGAATAAAACGGAAAATCCAGGATGATGCTAGCTTCGGCATAATTAATTTTCCGGTAGAATGGTCTCTATCGGGTCTTTATTAATGATTCAGTTTCAGTGTTGTGCTATTCTAATATGCAAGTCGAATACGAAATAGTGGTTGCGCGGACTATTAATTAGAAAATTTTGCCTCTGCGATCTCCCGATGAGTAAAAAAGGGATCCGGTGATGTTTCAATTTCCGTGAGGCTGAACAGGTGTTCGATACTAAATGATTGGTTTTCTTCGCAACATTTTTCATATTGAAGAGTTCAGCTATTGAATATGGAGTTTGTACTGGTTTATGAATCGAGTTTATTTCAAACGAGACCTTTTAAAATTTGAAGTATTGCATGTGGTTGTTCCGAAGATGAAGATTGAATCAAATTGAAACAGTAATTTAGAATGATACGAAACCAAAATATGACATTATTCGATAATAGGTTCCAAAAGTACAAAGGAGCTTAAATAATCATGCAAATGCGTTCGGAACTCCAAACCAGCAAGGAAGTGGAGAGTTTCATAATGAAGCCTTCTAGACGAGTGTACTACATAATATAGTCCGTTCACGAAGGTTGAGCCGTCGGTTGGCCATGGAAATTTGGCATATTCCACTGTGTATATTGAAGATTTAGGTTATGTGTTTATTTTCTTGTCAGATTGATACGCAATGTGGTCAATATTGCATAGAGTTTACTTTATTTTACGTTATGACAGCAAATATTGCCAACTTCAGATAAAAAAACAAACGCCTACTATGCGCTCAAACTGAACGGACTCTAATTTCACCTAATTCACAAAATTTTCATTGAAATGAATAAAACGAAAAATCCAGGACGCTACTAGCTTCGGCAATTATCAATTTTCCGGTAGAATGATCTCTATCGGGTCTTCATTAATGATTCAGTTTCAGTGTGGTGCTGTTCTAATATGCAAGTCAACGGAATACGAAATAGTGGTTGCGCGGACTATTAATTAGAAGATTTTGCTTCTGCGATCTCCTGATGAGTAAAAAGGGGATCCGGTGATGTTTCAATTTCCGTGAGGCCGAACAGGTGTTCGATACTGAATGATTGGTTTTCTTCGCAACATTTTTCATATTGAAGAGTTCAGCTATTAAATATGGAGTTTGTACTGGTTTATAAACGGAGTTTATTTTAAACTAGACCTTTTAAAAATTGAAGTATTGCATGTTGTTGTTTTGATTTTCTTTGTGTTTTTCAATACTTCCAAAGATGAAGATTGAATCAAATCGAAATAGTAATTTAGAATGACACTAAACCCAAAAGATTACATTGTGTGATAATAGTTATATAAGTGCAAAGGAGCTTTAATAATCATCCAAATGCCTTCGAAATTCTAAACCAGCAAGGAAGTGGAAAGTTTCATAATGAATACTTCTAGACGAGTGTTCTACATAATTTTACCTAATTCACTAAATTTTCATTGAAATGAATAAAACGAAAAATCGAGGACACTGCCTAGCTTCAGTGATTATTAATTTTCTGATAGAATGATCTCTATGGGGTCTTTATTGATGATTCAGTTTCAGTGTGGTGCTGTTCTAATATGCAAGTCAACGGAATACGAAATAGTGGTTGCGCGGACTATTAATTAGAAAAATTTGCTTCTGCGATCTACCGATGAGTAAAAAGGGGATCCGGTTTCAATTTCCGTGAGGCTGAACAGGTGTTCGATACTAATGATTGGTTTTGCTTTGCAACATTTTTTATATTGAAGAGTGCATGGTTTTATTAATGATTCAGTTTCAGTGTTGTGCTGCTCTAATATGCTAGTCGACGGAATACGAAATAGTGGTTGCGCTGACTATTAATTAGAAAATTTCGCTTTTTCGATTTTCCGATGAGTATAAAGGGGATCTTTCGCAACATTTTTCGTATTGGAGACTGCAGCTATTGAATATGGAGCTTGTACTGGTAGATGAATGAAGTTCATGTGAAACTATCACATCAATTGAAACTTGAATGAAGTTGTTTATGGCAGTTCATCAATCAACGTAAGTTCTTTGAAACCCAGCTAAAGTGTTTGAATTTATCATACTAGTTGACTAGTACATATATGATATATAGAGTGTTCAGTACACACGATTACTGTGAACATTAAGATTCCAATTTCTGTTCCAGAATGCTTGGTTGATTCAGAAGCTTTTTTTATTAAAATTTTAATAATCTGAGATATTTTCATCCCCTTCTACTGATTCACTAATTATTCTTCTCTGTTCAAGCCAATGGTTGTAAGAATGGCCATTGTATTTTTATATACAGAGTTAGGCAAAAATTCTGAATGAAATTAATATCTTCGGAAACACTGATTAAAAAAAAGCTGGATCACGTGAATTAAATCTGAATTGAACGAATTCTTTGGGGGAAAATTGAATATTTCTTTTTTTCAACCCCTCGAATGAATCTCAACTGTCTTTTTTCAAAAGCGAACATTTGTAGTATGTAGATTCGTTGAGATACTCGTTACAGAAAGAATCTTATTATACCATTTTTTACTCATGTGGTTATTATGAAATGAATGAATGATGAAATGAAGCTGGATTGGACGACATGACTCAATTGAATAAGCACCAAACACCACTATGATAACTTTCTCTGGGGATGTTTCAAAGGTTATCAAATCAGGCCGACAACTATTGAAGATCATATCATTCCTGCTCATCCCTGGTATAACTATGGGATCCTGAAAGCTCCCCTGGGTAACACCGTTCATCGTAGCCGAAGGTAGTTCGAAAACAGTTAATATATTTCATGCACCTGTGAAACAAGGCGTTCTCGAACACTTTATTGTGATTGTTGTTCAATAAAATCAGTACTTCTCGTCCTCATCAATTATTTATCGTATTCCGAATTTTATAGCGAAGACCTAACGGTCCCTGTAACGAGTATCATACAGGATAGATGACGATCGAGTCACGTGGTAGCATAACATGAAATTCGTGAATCGGTGTCGCTTATTTCTCAGCGTTACATGCACGGTTACAATGGCAAATTGGAAGGAGACCATTGTGTAGAAATCGTTGTTTTCTTATCTTCATCCCGTGTACGTGAGCTGTACGTCTCTTCCCTATGACAAATCAATTTTTTCCGCCTTCAAGATTCATGTACGACCGTGAGATTGTTATCCGAGGTCTGCTTTCAGTTTCATTGATGAATTTCATGAGATTGAAGGTATGTGGTTGGTTAATTCGATTGACGGACTCCATCTCACAGTGCCGATATTTTTTTAGACAGTAGTAACTGTACACTTAATTCTAATTATTCTTCACAGTTAGAGTAATATTCGATATTTTTTTAAGCATTTGCATATGTGCCTTCGTTTTGAGGTACTTCCTCCACTTATGAAGACATACGAGTATGTCGCTGATGGAAAAAAAAGTGAAGTACTCTTACTGGACCAACATTATACCTAATCGCGCCTTTGATGAAAAGTCTCAACCAGTTTTTTCCTTGTCAAAAAACAAGTTCAACTGTTTAATAGCCTACTTCTAGGTCTGTTATTGTGATATAAAATGTGCACAAAATCATTAATAAAAACTCTGATATTTGTAGGTTATGTGGACCGGCAACTAGACTCACTTTACCGGTACTGATATTGACAAATATGTAACAGTGAAGATACTGTTAGCAAGATAAGCAATAAAAAAAATTCTAGAAATGATGAAAGTTGATAGGATGGGCTTTTTAATGAATATTTTCCTATAAATATTTGGGAGCAATTCAACTGTTTAAAGCAGTTATTATTGAAGTATTTGTCGACCCAGGAGTTATTCTATCGCTATTTTGATGAAGTTTTGTCGCCCTATTCATTTTTCTATAGGACAGTGCATAAGATCAGATGAAGTTTTGCAGTTTTCAGAAGGAACCTCAGAGTAATAAGTGGACATTTTAAACAGTGAAAGTGTTCATTTCACTTTGAGGAAAAAACTATCAAATTATAGCAAAAAAAAAGAAAAACATATAAAGGCAGGCCATGATTCTTTCATGTGGTTTTAAATATTTCTAAGGCGAGTCGGAAGTGAACATTTATCTGAGTTCTTCAACATGCGTATAGAATCAATTCGGAAAAGTCTTCGTATCACAAAATAAGCAATCACCACTTCTATTTCTTCAAGAAATATCATAAATGGTCAGTGTTCAAATCGCTAAAAAAATCTGATTTATTTTCAAAAAAATAAAGGTACCATTATTTTTAAGATTTATGATCCTGTCCCATTATTCCTTCAAAATATTCGAGATTCAGACGTACCGGGTTTTTCACTATAATTTGACCCCCCCCTTTAACTTTGTTACTGAAGGAGATACAAAAAAATGTTTCGTATAAAAGTTTCATGAAATAAACTGAGGTTTTTTGATATGAGTCCAGAAACTGAAATATATACAGGGTGGCCAACATATTGATGGCAACTTCATTTTTCCAAATGGAAGACCCTGTATATTTTCCATATTTGGTTAGCTCTTTCTCCCCTGATTTCGAATATGTAACATTTGTTGGTCTATCTTCCTTATTCTGAGCACCACAGAGTTAAAATTTCAATAACCATCTGGCATAGCGTTTTGGAAGTTCGTGAATATTTAAGTGGCCAATTTGATCTTTGGATTGTAATGGCGCACCCATTTTATGGCCACCAAATAGTCCCGATTTAACACCGTTGGACACGTTTTATAGCCGTCCTGAAGGAAAAAATTTACTTCAGCAATAATGACAAACAATGAAGCGGAGATAATATGAATGATATAAATTCAACCAATATTAAACCACAATCGGAACTAATCCCGTCAACGCACAAAGAATAATGATAATATTGTAATGATTGAAAACAAATTTTGAAGCTTGAATACTGACTTGAATTTGAGCCATAATAATGCTATCAAAATAGTCTAAACAACTTGAGACAACTATATGAACTATGTGTATTGAATGAAGGTGGTCATTTTGAGCAATTTCTTCATTTTCTTCTGTTGTTCACCCTGTATATCTTCCCATTGACGTTATTAAACTCCAAAAATGAGCAATTTCAGTAAACGCACTCTGCCACTTGTAAAATGATTACAGATCCTGCAGGTGGTTCTTTAAATTTGAAACTCTGTGGTTGTCAGAATAAGAGAGATAGGCCAAACTATGTAACATATTCGAAATCAGGGGAAAAAGAGCTAGCCAAACATGTAAAAAATATACAGGGTGTTCCATTTGAAAAAATGAAGTTGCCATCAATATGTTGGCCACCCTGTATATATTTCAGTTTCTGGGCTCATATCAAAAAACCTCAGTTGATTTCGTGAAACTTTTATACGAAATATTTCTCTCCTTTAGTAACAAAGTTAAAAGGGGGGTCAATTATAGTGAAAAACCCGGTAAATCCTGACTTTTCAAATCTTAATATATATATATTCTTGTGTGCGTGTGTATGTGACTGAACTCCTCCTAAACGACTGGACCAATTTTGATGAAATTTTTTGTGTGTGTTCGTGGAGATTCGAGAATGGTTTAGATTCACAAATCAGCCCGACAGGTGGCGCTGCAGTCGGTATCTAGGTTATTTATAATTTATAAGGCAAGAAACGGTTGCCGGATCAGCTAGTATCATATAAAATCCTATAGCTGTTATAAACCACAAGCCGAATTAACATCTAATTTTAAATTCGGCGAGTGGCCTTAGCTACCACAGAAAGCAACTTTCGATGTGAATTCAATTCTGAGATATTCACCTTGAACAAGCAACAAATCTCCTTCGGAATTCCTTTTAAACATCATAAAAACACGATACTATACGTTGGAAACAATTGCCGTTTTCGTGTTAACAACATCGTTCATGAGATATTCAATTCAGCTAAAAAACCAGTTTGATTTTTTATATTTTCACACATGGGAGAAATTATGCTCAGATGAACGGATAAAATTATTCTATTCTACTTACGTAACAGAAGGAATACATTCTTGAATTATCTTACGATAATCTCTCTATAAATCGATAAATTATATATTTGTTAATCAGTCATTCACTGCAGAAATGGATGAATGCATTTCTCGAGTTTGAAGATTTTAGGAAACTGTCACAATTTATTTTCATTTCAGCAACATGAAATCGAATAAATTCATAGTAGAGTAAAAATTGCATAAATTTTTGTCTTTCACAAAGTCAATGTTTCTTAAGTTTTAATTTGTATTGACGAAGTGTTATTGTTGAAAAAGATCAAGATTTGTTTCTGATGAGTCATACGATTTCTAGATTGAACGATCTCATTTTCGAAATACTCCCCAAGAAGAAAGTGAAAAACTCTTAGATAACTATCAACATCGTCATACGCTAACATGGAACTATCAATTCGATCATTAGATATCTAATAAAATGGATGATTTGAATCGTAAAATTTATGCGAAACTAGTCATTATATACCCACGTCCGTCAATTTGGCAATTCCCGTGCTATGATTTATAACATGGTTCGGTGTAATCGTAGGAAGATCAATTTTTTTAGCAGACATTCCGATATTTCTTTCGTTAATTTATATCCTTTGATATATCATGCAATGATTACGACAATAGCAAGCACCTACACTCATCAATTTCAATTATTTCAGAAATTATAACTTATCTTCTTGTTGCAGCGAAAAGCTATGTGGCACAGTTGAAAAAACATGGTGTTAGTAGCAGCTACAGCGCAGTTCGATTTTAATACAGAATGTTTACGGGGCATCATGAATGATTTCTATCAGCAAAAAACTCTGCCTCTCCGTAGCAGAGTAATAATTTTGGATTTGTTTTAAAGATAAGCTTCTTTTTCATTGAAAAAATACTTTTTTAACATCTGGAAAAAGAAAACAATAATATTGATGAGGAAATCACGAGCAAAATTCAAAAGGTGATTTTGCAAGTGATAATTTTACAGAAACTCAGTGAGGCAAGCAACTGTCGACAGATTCATAAATCAAATCATAGTTTCCTATAGATTCAAACTGAAAGATTCTGTAAAAACTAGTTCACAGTTATGATAATTATCATTTGTAATAGTATAGTGCTGGTTTTCAATAGTTTATTTTGTGAATTAATTTTGTTTGTGCAAGGAGTCTTAACTTTTCTACATTTAATATTTTTGTTATTTTGTATACTTGAACTGTCGTTGTGGAGTACTTTAGCTGGAATATGTCTTGACTGCTTTCTTCTGTAGTCTTTGAAGTTTTTGTATGACCCCATTAAGGAATTAGATATGAAAATTGCGGTTTTATGAAACTTTAATATATTAATTTTCTTGTGCATCATTCAGCTGATTTCCACATCTCTTTATTGCACCGATCGTGGGTGAAATTGTACTCATTATGTTTTCAACGTGTCTGTTCGAAGTTAAATTTGCAGTAATAACCAACCCCAAATATTTATATTCTCTTACCTCCTCCAGTTCTACTCCGTTCATAAATGATCTAATGCAAGGCCTCTTTTTCATCTTTTGTTTCACCATAATATAAACAGTTTTCTCCAGATTAACGCACAACCCATTGTATCACAACCATTTGAAGTACTTATCTAGATCACTGTTTATATTCTTTTCACAATTAATTAATTGGAAACAGAAAACACCTATGCGGTATCATCTACAATGGAATGATGGAAGTAGCCCAAATAATTTATCAATGAGTGTTCCATCATCAAGAATTTCACGCCAACCACTGGCAATTATTTTGCTGTCCCCCATAATTTGATCTACCAGTAATAATAATAATAGTCTTTCTGTTTGTTTCACTTTCATTCGAGAGCAAACTCTGTTATATACAAATGTTGCTCGCTCGAAATTTGTCTTCTTCCGCTCGATTTTTTCCTTGATTTCAAGGTCGCATTTTCGAGTGATTTTTATCGCAAGAGAAGATATTTTCACGTTTACAACAGTGCTTCTGGTGACTTGTTAATGGTGGACAGTGACGTGATGACCTTGGAACTTACAGGTTGAGAGATATGTGAATAAGATCTCTTTTCATGATATTATGAATAATATATCTTGATTGTTGCTATGGTCTTTCACCGCACGTCGAATTCATGAATAATAATTGGTTGGATTTATCCCAGATTAATGTTTCTGATACTATATTTAATAGGGTATATTCTGTTGAGTTTGAGGTTCAGCAGGGAACTTGAATTGGAGCAGTTAAAGAGGTATTTTGTTTCCACATCAATGTTTTGCTTGAAGATTGGTGATATTTAAAGCAACTGCAGTGCAACACAGTGGCTGGGTTGGTCAATTCTCACTCCACATCGTTTTTGTCTCGATAACATGGTGCCACGGTTCCTTGTGGCATCAGTAACATATTCAATCTGTCTCCTGCTAATAAATTTAATACGTTCTTATTGCTATCGTTTGAAATATAATCTGGGAGCTTTCTGCATTTCTATATAAAACGTTCAATGTTTTCACTCATAGTCTCTGAAACAGAAATAAGCAAAAAATTTTAAATAAGATGAAATGCTCCTGCTTAAATCTTTCCACTAATTTGTCAGAAGTAAATTAATTTTGAAAAAATTGTTGCCTAGCAGTAAAACTAACTATTAGACTTCTTGTCTAGACAAACTTCTAAAATCTTTGGAATTGTGTATTTTATCGTTGTAGTCTAATTGGCATTAAAAATATGTTATATTATCCTTTCATTTATTTCCTTTTTTCAGTTCTATTAGGCAACAATTTTTCAAAACAATTTGCTCTTTACAAATTATTGCAAAGATTTAAGCAGGAGCATTTCATCTTAACTTAAAGATTTTTAATTATTTCTGTTTCAGAAACTGGAAGTGAAAACCTTAAAGGTTTTCTAGAAAAGTTCTTATTGCTGTTTTGCATGTGCTATCACTTCAGCTCCTCAAGAGCGCTCATTGACGAAGCCATAATTCCAGAAAAAGTGCTCATCTTCGGCCAGTCTCAAATAAGCCAATAATGTACTGTATCGTGAATACCTTGATTTCTCAAAAAAACCTTTTTATGAAACAACGTTTAACAACAGAATAAGGAATATCATCAGAATCAAGTGGAACTTTATTCTCACTTCCCACATCCATGAACTAATTTGTTGCTGAATTAAAGATGTTTAGAACCTAAGTGTCCCTAATATGAGAACCTTTGCTGGTATATTGTCGGATTCGTCGAGCATCACACTAGTTCAAATGATGAACCCAAGAAGACTCAATCCAATAATTTTCCACCACTCACGGTCCGATTATACCAGATGGGGATCTTTATGATTTCAAATTCGAAACTGTGAAAATACAATTCACATTATAATTATCAAATTCTCAATGCTGGTTGGAAACCGATGAGATGATATAGCAGATGAAGATTCTACAGTGAAAAAAGGAAATTCAACGAAGTTGTTAATCTCGTGAACGTTATAATCATTATTTTTCTTCATCACGCAGATTCTCTCACAGATAACTACTCTCAAACAAATGATGAGCCAAATTCCAAAATGAGAAGATAATAACTATCTTTAAAACATTCATCTCAACCCTTACAATGCTTTCAAGCTTCTTTGTTCGGCAAATTCCTCCAGACTCATTTTTATGCAACCATTTAAATATAGCCCACAGTTGAAGTAATTTTCGGACTCCTCTCTTCTGATAGAGGCTTCTTGAAGGGTTAATTGAGAGTGCAACAATTATATATGATTGTTATTTGAGAAATTTATCAGCAAGCATGTACCAGGAGTCGCCAAATTTCTGTTGAAATACAAAAGAAAAAGAAAAACAAAGGTTTGATTTCTGGAAAAAACCGTTCTGAGAAAAAAATTCCATTTTCATGCAAATTCTTCACTAGTTTGTCTTCATTTATGATACGCATTCCTAAATTTCAGGTCTGTACGGACATTTGAACTCAACTATGTTTTTTTATGGAAAATAAGACTCAAGCCTATAATGAAGTGCCAGAGAAAAAACTCAATTAAGTGGCAAGAATAAAAAGTACTCTTTAATCAGAAATCCTGGTCACACAAAAATCGAAGGAAATGAATAGGCTAACACACTAGCTAGAAAGCGAACGCAAACTCCACTTTGTGATATTGGCAAACGCACTCATCTGAAAGAGTTTCGAAGAAGAAAGAAACTTAAGAAAACTGCAAGATCCAAAAAATATTTGGATCTCGTTAAAATAAGTTGAGCCTCTTCACTGTTTTCATAACAGGACGTTGAAGTCTTTAAAAACATATGATGAGAATTGGCTTAACAGAAACTCTCTGGTTTAGGTTATAAGCAGAAAAGAAGGAAAAGTTACATGCCTTGCCTTTGTGATCCTGCGCAAAGCATAACTTGGACATGGCAATTATTGGAGGAAAGCAGATTAAGTCTCCTTGAAATCCCTCTTCGATACTGGAGTTCATTGAAGTTCTGGAAACTGGAGTGCGAGATGAAGCGCAGTTCCGAAAACAGATCTGATGAAGGTTCAATTATCCTTAAGGTTGCACTGTTATTAATCACCCTAAATCTACAATTGTCTGATCGTAAAGTATCTAGATAAATAAAGAGGTGGAATTGCTAAAACGCATAATTAGTACACACACCGCTGATATCCCGCATTAAAACAAGCATGCGGAACCCGCTACGAAGATAACAATCCTTCTTTACCGGGCGTTTATAGTAGATTCCTCCTCCAACTACCCCGGGCGCCAAAAGGAACATCCATTTAGTCACCGATCGTCCTCCTTTCGTCGAATCAAAAGCTACGGTAGATGATTGCTGCGTTGAAGCCTTACAAAAATTTCCGTATGCATTTCAAATATATGTAGCAATTTATTCAAAAAGTGGCCAATAGGGTGGTAATTTTCACAGTCAAAATTGATTTTTTTCAGTACGGTATTAGGAATATTATATTCGGTACACATAATTTAGTAGATCCTATGAAGTTTTACAAATTCTGGCAAAAACAATTAAATTCTGATAAAAGTATCTCGACAAAGAATGAATCATCCTGTAAATTCGCAAGGAAAGATAGTGGCCATTCGAGGTGCTGATGATAAAACATATATAGCGTCCCAGAAATATGTAAAGTTTCTAGTGGGATTCCCTGTTGATTGTTGCCTACACAAAATTATGCTGAAGTTCATATGAGTGGCACCAGCGAAATATTCTTCGTTAAGCTTCGTTTGTTCTTTCGAGAATCCAGATAAATGATGGATGAGAAAGTGACTGAATTTAAGAAATAGTATCTACAATCAGTGGCAGAACAGATTGAAAACTTACACCTCCTACCACTTCGGAGCACTTATTGACTATGAATTTATTCAGGTGAGCACAAGAGGTGGAATTGCTAAAACGCATAATTAGTACACACAGCGCTGATATCCCGCATTAAAACAAGCATCCAGAACCTGCTACATAGATAATAATCCTTTTCTACCAGAAACGGGCGTTTATAGTAGATTCCTCCTCCAACTACCCCAGGGTCCCCGGGCGTCAAAAGGAACAACCATTTTTTACTTAGTCTCAGATCGTGCTCGAAAGCTATAGTAGATGATTGTACACAAATTACAGAATGCATAAATAAAAAAAACTATTCAAAGAGTGACCTGTAGGATGGTAATTTTCAGGAGTCAAAACTGATTTTTCTGAGTACGCCAATGAAAATATGATATTCGGTACACATAATCTAATAGATGATAAAAAGTATTAGAAATTCTAGAAAAATTATAATATTCTTATAGAAAGTACCAGAATCAAATTACGGTCAGAGAATGAATTAGTCATCCTGAATATTCGCAAGGAAATATAGTGACCATTTGGTGATGCTGAAGATAGAACATTATATGGTCTCTGAAGTATGTAAAGTTCATCGAGGGACAACCTGTAATTTGAAGGCGTACTCTAAATTGTGCAGAAGTTCATATGAGTGGCAGAAGCAGACGATATTTTTTCGTGAAGCATGTTTGTTTGTCTGAGTATCCAGATAAATGATGAAATATTGAATGATTTTTCCTGAATCAAAGAAGAAGGAAATCCATAATCAGTGGCAGAACACCTCACACCTCCTACCAGTCCGAACACTTATCCAATATGAATTTATTCAGGTGAGCACAAGAGGTGGAATTGCTAAAACGCATAATTAGTACACACACCGCTGATATCCCGTATTAAAACAAGCATGCGGAACCTGCTACGTAGATAACAATCCTTTTCTACCAGAAACGGGCGTTTATAGTAGATTCCTCCTCCAACTACCCCGGGCGTCAAAAGGAACATCCATTTTTCTTTACTGAGCCGATCGTGCTCCTTTGGACGAATCAAAAGCTCCCGTAGATGATTGCCGCGTTGGAGCGGTACAAAAATTACCGTCTTCAAGCGTGTTTGCATAAGCGAGTACAGTGTAATTTGAGCTACTCGCCTGCCTATAATGAGGAGAGACACTGGTGGTCCTAATTTTTGTTACTCTGGGGGTCTCCGGTGAATTAGAAGCTGGTTACCGGTCTGTTTCCTGCGGACTGGAATGGTTTCAGGACATGCATGACGTATGGCAGTGCTGCGATGTTTCGATTCGAGGAATTTCGATTTTATTTGATGAGGCAGTATTTAAGGAAAATCCCGGAATTCAGACTTCATCGCGGTTCGACAATGGATAACCATTTGTTTCTTGATGATTAGTTATAAACAGTAACATCCTGAGTTTTTCAACCCAGATGAAATAGGGATGTTGACTATTTTTGGAATTTATTTCAATTCAAAGATCAACCCTATACAAACACGAAAATATTACCTTTTTTAAAAATATAGTTATTGCCGATAAAAAATGCGTAAATGAAGAAAGAATACAAAATTCCCGCGGAAATGCTCAATTTTGTCACGTTATGATGATGACGTCAATATCCGATAAACAATTTTCCCTGATTCCTTGTGAAAAAGTTCAATCTAAGCTTTCAAAATGAATATGTCGGTCTATAAATGTTATATGAGGGTTTCTTTTATTTGTAATAATGAATATGAGTTAAAGATTGATACTATATTCACGTTTCTAAGCTCCGTTGTACAAAAATCCTCGTTTCAGTAAAGAAACTTGCGACTATTTCCCTTGATGATTCCTGTCTCCATTATAAAGAAAATTGTAGATTATCGTTCTTGTAACTAATAATCGAACTATTCTGTTCTCTTTCAGCTTACAACTCCGTTCGCATCATAGATAAGATATACTATATATTTACTATGGTTCGAATCACAGAACCTCAGATCAACAGAACACTATGAATGTAGTTTGTTGATCAACAAAACACTATGAATGTATTTTGTTGATCTGAGCACAGAACAATTCGAATTTGCAATGACAATATCGGCTAGCCCTAAGTCACTATTAAAATATCATATAAACAAAGACAATTTCGATGACATAATTAAAAACTTTTAACAATGAAACAAATTATCGTCCAATTAGGACAATCGTAAAATACATGTGATCAGACTCAAATGTTTCTTTTAATCATCCCTGAATAAAGTACCTATATAAGATATTTAAACTATCATCGAATTCATTTCAGACAATTAGTCCAACCATTTATAATCATTTTAAGGCTCTCAGTTGCCAGCTAATGGTTCTTGAGAGTCCATTTTCACAAGAAATATAAAAAAAAACATAACTTTCCAAATGTTATTGTAGTCGAGTCTTCGAGGAAGATACTTCAACGTCCCATATTATTTATAGTCAATTAGGGATCGGCCATTTGAATTTGACTACATCTGAAACATAGGGAACCCTTAACGATCTCGTGGAATAAAAGAGTCGAAGAAAGAACAAAAAGCCCACTCTGATCATAAAATAGCGGCATCTGTTTGAGAATGGAAATTTGGGTTTGTTTTTTGGCTTGGGTAGTCCTATTTTATGATTGTCTCGAATAGCTGCTTCTCTATCGCAGTTCTTGGACCCAGTGATCTTTTAACCTTGATATAAGGTTCCTTTATTTTTTTGAAATCGAAAGTTTTAATTGGTAGGATTTGTAGAAAAAGTTTTTGATCTGAAAACTTCGAATGGCTGTTTCCTCTGTTCTTCATTCTCACTTCATACAAGGGAAAAAATTACACAATTAAAACTGAAGTCTTGAAATATTCAAGGTGGGCGGAAGGTTTTGGATTATATAGATTTTTTCATCATATCTTGAATATGAGCAAGTGGTAAAATACTGGTGATAATAAATTGATAAGAATTATTTTCATTTTAACCGGATCAGACATGATATTCGAAAATGAGTCGAAACAGAAATATCGAATGTGTAGATGGGTTCACGGTTCAGCAGATTACCCCAATAATTTGCGTATGATGATTTAAGTTTCATATACCATTAAAATACATTTTTTTATATTTTTCTCCTGTGGTTATAAGGAAATGAGACAAGCTCTTCATTTGCAGGATGCTGGATTCGACGACGTGATACCATGACCACCAAGATCCTTCTTCCACTTTAGGCCTCTAGATTACTTCCTCTGGGGATGTCTAAAGCAGAGTTTATCAAAACAGGCTGGATACTATTACACTTTAAAAATAGGATTAGATTGTAAACAAATAAAACACCTGCTGAGAATATTTAGAATTCCATATGCCTCAATGACACTCAGCCCTTCCTACTGCCACTCGCGTTGTCGGCAAATAATTCCCGAAATACTTCTGGTCAGTATCGAAGGCAGTGAGCATTCACACTCTGCTGCGATATTTTCCTCGTGACCAAGTGTAGGCAACGACAAACAAAGAAATTCCACAGCCACTTAGTTAAATGTAATCACTAACAGCTGTTCACGCTGCCGGTCCTTAGACTTCCGTACGAAAAACCGCCAATTCACGGAGCGTAGAGCAGCAGGAGTAGCAATGACAGGCAGCAGGAAGTGTAGTGATTACGTTCTCGCGCTGCCCACTACCCTGCTCCCTGCCGTGGAAGTGAGCTGAATGTAATTGGGGTGATAGACGAGGCTCACCATCGCCTGGGAGCATGCCAAGAAGAGGGTGGAGTGCATTTTATTAGGTACTACTTCAAAATAACTCGCAGATGGCTTGATTTTTTTGGTTTTAGAAGAGTTTGTCTATTTTCCATATAACTATAGTCCGTTCATGAGCTGTCGGTTGGCCATGGAATTTGGCATATTCCGCTGTGTATATTAAAATTTTAGGTTAGGTTGTTTATTTCTTGTCAGATTGATACGAATGTTGTCAATAGGTCATAGAGTTCTCTGATAACTCGCAAGCTCGCCGGACGAGGCCGGGTACATTCGGCAACGTTGACTCTATTTTACGTTATGACAGCAAATACTGCCGACTTCAGATGAATAAACAGACGCCTACTATGCGCTCAACCTTTCGTGAACGGACATATCTTATAACCACATAAGTATAACAGAAAATTTACCACGATGAAACACAGAAAATAGTTGCATTTGAAAAATAAAGTAGGATGGAGTTTAGCTGAGGAATTGAAGAAAATGATTAAACTTTTAGGCCGAAGGAAAAGTTAGACTTGAAATTAATGCGAGTGTTTCAGCTCTTTTTCAATTCACCGATTCAAACGATTAAAATATTAAAGACTTTCACCCAACCCTATATATCACTACTGCATCAACTAACATGAAAGACCAACCCAAAACCTGAGTTCTGTAAGTCTACAGAGAAACCAATTAACTCTTTCACTATTTTCGGAAAAAAACAATCACCTTCCCTCCTTTCATATTTATTATCAACGCGCCATATACAGTGACATTCAAATAATATACAACCAAGATGAATAGGAGTGAAATCTGTTGTTTATTAAAAATCGAGAAGATCTGAAAGTTTCATCGCCCATTAGCTGATCATCAATAGATTTTCCGATGAAAGCTAAGCGGTACCTGGAGCTATAAAACCGTCCACGATTGTGAAAGTGACTCTTCCTTGTGGGTACCTGAAAAGAAGTTGACTCTGCCGTAAGAAGAATGAGGATCTTTAACCTCAACGAGAGGGAAATTGTCGAAGACAGCAATTACATCTCTGCTTTAGACTTGGCTGGGTTAACGATCTGCTGGATCTTGTATTTCATGATGATATAAATAAGAAGATGAGAAAACTGTCTGTGATAAACTCTGCTCTGTCATTTGCGAAACGATTAAAGTATTAGATTATGTGTCAGAGATAGTAATAATTGGTGTTCGGTTTCTAGATGAAGAAACAATGATACCTGATGAAGAGTATAGATATTCCAAAATATAAACAGAAGGTTCTATTTACATATCCTTCAAAATGAACCGTTTTCGGAATTCAATTTTTTGAGATTCCGAAAATCGTTTTTTCTCCAACCATCAAAAAAAATGTTGACTTTTCTGTACTATTTTCAGGTGCAAAAGTCATAAATTCTCTTACCGTACAAAAATTTGTTCGTTGCTCAGCAACACTTTTAATCCTAGGATTAAAACACTACCTTACTAGAACACAAGGCCATGAAACAGAATGAGTGACGTCACCATAGGTAGTCCATTCGTATTTATTTACGCAATGTCATTTCCACAAAATTATTCATCAATTTAGATTTCATTTTCCAACAGAAGAGAAAAATTATGTTTTTCTGAGTAGGTAGGATCGTTGTTAATACAAAGTACCAATCTCGTGGTTATTTTCGATATTTATTGAAGAAAAAGAATATGATGGATAGTGAAAATAGTGTTTTTCTCAGTATAACTGGCAATATTGAGTCCCCATCATCACATTCCAGTATTTTTGCTTTGATATTATTAAATAGTACAATAAAGCTGAGTCTTCAGACCCATACACTTTTATTTCAACAACTGGAATTTCTGATGACTAGTCCAAATAAAGTAAACACAGGTATTTTTCTCCTTTGGTTTTTATCCAGCCTTTTGTAGCAAACACTTCTGTAACAGCCTCAGCTGAAGTTGCAAATGACACTGCTGAATCATATTCTGAACAGGGTTAAAGGGTTTGATGCAATGGTTTTCTCAAGATCTCGACATTTCACTTTAGGTCGCTTGGATTGAGGAGATACTCTGGTATGAACATCTGATCTGTTTAGGTAGGACGGACAACCTGGTCATTTCGTTGGTATCGCTCCTAAAACGAATGGTAAAAGATAAATAGAAGGCCAGCTGATTAATAACATTTTTTCAACCTATTTTAACCTAGGAAACTTCAAGGGAATTTCGACTTTTTGACCTGTAACTTCATGTGTGTAACTTGTAAATCTTTCTATAAATTCTGTTTGGAAATGTAGTTCGCTCACCTAGAAATAAGTAACTTCTGAGTTTCAGGCGAAACAGTTGAATTTGCCAATAATTAATAACTTACTGCTGTTACTGGGAACGAAATCTTCCCTTTCAATTGCGTTAAACCAAGTTCTTTTAAGTTGCTCGTCTTTGGAAACCCAAAGTCTGCTACTTTTGGCCCTCCTGAATAATTGCCCCTGCACTTGGGAACAAAGCAATGAAATGGCATTTCAGCTGAAAAAAATGGCGAGATTAGCATAAAACGAACCGGATCTAAAATCAAAATAACTTCGGACATGAGAAGCAAAACTTTTATGAACTAGAAGTAAAACAAATAATTTAGTGGAAGAATATAAAAAGGCCTTTTCCTTACCTGTTAAGAATTGATGTTGCACCAAAACAAATAGAATTTTAAGCAATAAGCTCCGAAAAATACCTATAATTCTGGCAAAAAACGTGAACAAACATCAACTGTCACCTACAAATGATTGACTACTCAAACACTTCACCCCCCTACCGCTGTCATTCTGTTTCATGGCCTTGTGTTCTAGTAAGGTAGTGATTAAAAACGCTACTTTTAATCTTTGGATTAAAAGTAAATGCATTTGAAGTCTACTTGACAATCACTGTCATGATTCTGTGTTCAAATTCATAACCAAATTATGAACGATTTTTCACTAAAACCAATTTTATTGTAATTTGACTTGGTTGGAGAAAAAATAGTATATATTATTCGGATTAAAAGTGCCTATTTTAACTCGCAATTCTGCATTCGCTCGGCTGCGCCTCGCAACTGCAAATATTGCTCGTAAAAAAATATGCACTTTTAATCCTTATAATATAATATACTATTTTCTCCAACCATCAAAAATGTTGACTTTTTTGTACTATTTTCAGGTGCAAAAGTCATAAATTCTCTACCGTACAAAAATTTGCTCGTTGCTTATAGCAACACTTTTAATCCTAGGATTAAAAGTAAATGCATTTGAAGTCTATTGACAATCACTGTCATGATTCTGTGTTCAAATTCATAACAAATTATGAACGATTTTTCACTAAAACCAATTTTATTGTAATTTTGACTTGGTTGGAGAAAAAATAGTATATATTATTCGGATTAAAAGTGCCTATTTTAACTCGCAATTTTGCATTCGCTCGGTACGCCTTGCAACTGCAAATATTGCTCCTAAAAAAAGATGCACTTTTAATCCTTATAATATAATATACTATTTTCGAATTTCTCCGGAATATTTCTTCCCACAAAAAATCTTGTGTGAGCATTTTATAATCAATGATTTTTGCGGAATTTTCTCAAGTCTTGATTCATGAAAGTTTGGGTGTTAATTGGTGGGTGTTTTACACTCCAACTTCTGCGCTATTTGAAAAGAGCGGATTTTGAGACGCGTAATTTTATCACCAATGTTTTCTACACGAAAAAGAAAATCCTGGTCATACGCTCTTAAGTCGACAACTTTCATTCTGAAAAATATGGTCAATTTTTTACTTTCAGTTAAGAAGTTTAATAGCTATTCAATCAACAAGGTTATTAATGACAGCGACTAACGGTCAAGATATTTTAGGGCTAATAGTCACTTGATTAAGATAAACCTTATTATGATTTGAAAATAAATTCTTGATTGAAATGCATTTTTGTTTTGCACAAGACATACATTTTACTTAATGCAATTTCGATATTTTTTTAGTTCCAGTAAAGTTTTGACATTTCGCGTAGTGCTTCTGAATACTTCTTGCACGGTTGTCATGAGGATTGCACATTAAAATAGTATAGATTGAAAATTTAAAATGGATCATCAATGTTCAATTCAGTACACAAAAAAAATCGAATAATTTATCATATTGTTCGATATAACATTCGATTTTCCTCGAAAACTGTCGACTTGAGAGTTCTTCTGTGTGTAGAAAACATTAGCGTTTCAAATATGCGTCTCTGAAACTATAGTTTTCCATTAACACCGTATTAGGACTATTTAACCTTCACCAATAAAGACTTGCTGTAGTCTGTATCGGGTGTCCCGAATTCGTTGTCTAGTGAGGGGATCTCAGAAACCCTTGAAGCTAGAAGGAAATGAATGGCATATTTTCGGGCTCGATTTTTGAGATATTTAATTTGGTGAAAACCTTGAACCTTGAAAGTTCAACCGTTTTCGAGATATTAGCGAAAAGTGGAAAATGGCGTGAAATGAAAAGTTCTCATAACTTCTTCATTACTGGCGCTATGAAAATGAAACGAAAACATTATACAGGCACTTTTTCGTAGAATTCTTTGATGTAATCAAATTTTTTTATTGCGTTTTTTTTCGAAGTTATAATACAAACTTGTGTTTTTTTAAATGTGAACCATAAGCATTTGAATATCAGATTGAACCGTCTTTTTTTCCCTTTTCAAAAAATATATTACTTAATATATAAATTTCTTATTAAACTGTAAAAAACACCAAAAGTTTTATTTTCACACGAAAAATCAAATGGTTGTCTAAATATGATAATCTGTGAACATCAAATGATTAATAGATAAGAACAGATAACAAATTTTTCATGAATATTGTGCGAAGTGAAGTCCATTTTAGTCAATGCAAAGCTCCCACCTCACAATGTCAGAAAGAAGGTGTGAGCTTTGCATTGACCAAAATGGACTTCACTTCGCACAATATTTATGAAAAATTTGTTATCTGTTTTTTTCTATTAATCATTTGATGTTCACAGATTATCATATTTAGACAACCATTTGATTTTTCGTGTGAAAATAAAACTGTTGATGTTTTTTACAGTTTAATAAGAAATTTATATATTAAGTAATATATTTTTGAAAAGGAAAAAAAAAAGGACTGTTCAATCTGATATTCAAATGCTTATGGTTCACATTTAAAAAAACACAAGTTTGTATTATAACTTCGAAAAAAAAGCGCAATAAAAAAAAAATTTAATTTCATCAAAGAATTCTACGAAAAAAAGTGCCAGTATAATGTTTTCGTTTCATTTCATAGCGCCAGTAATGAAGAAGTTATGAGAACTTTTCATTTCACGCCATTTTCCACTTTTCGCTAATATCTCGAAAACGGTTGAAACTTACAAGGTTACGGTTTTCACCAAATTAAATCTCTCAAAAATCGAGCCCGAAAATATGCCATTCATTTCCTTTTAGCTCCAAGGGTTTCTGATATCCCCTCACTAGACAATGAACTCGGGACACCCGATACAATAAAATACTCCGCAGATATTCGTAAAAAAAAATTTTTCTTTGATTACAACGAGTCCCTAGTCAACATAACCTTCAGTGATTTCTACAAAAAAATAAAATTGATGGTCTAATAGGTACAATGTGAGAAATGATTCTAGTTAGTGTTTTTTCGTATTCCTCTAGAAATTTATGATGTGATCACGTTTCAGATATACTCCACCAAACGGTACACTGTGCCATAAACACGTGTTATAAACTGCATATCTAAAGACTGTAATTTCTAATGTAACTAAGTATAACCATTAGGAAAGTATGTTGTCTATTTACCTGGCTTGACGACAAGTGAATGTCATAGCTTCGAAACTTGAAAGCATCAATGTATATTTAAGGTTCGACTAGGACAGTTGAGTTCATATAAGAATAGAATGAGATCAATAGTTCTCAGGTTAATTTGATTTGAGTGAGCCATATCTGAATCCACACAAAAATTTTTCTGACTCGTTATAGTGTTTTTCACAATGAAAATTGCTTCGGTTATGTCTGCAGAACTCCTGTAATATTCTCGAAAGACGTTGTATTGGCGCAGGTAATGTATATAAAATTGATAAAATGATTCTATAGAAATTATCTATAAATAGGTAACATTTGGAAATTCATTCATATTATGCCTCAAATTCGAACTATAGATCAAGAATCATTAGGAAAATAGTTTCGCACTTTTGAAGTTGTATTCGGGGATCACCACTTCGGCTTACACTCTACAACTCTTTTCGATGAAAAATATACAAATGGACTTTCTACTTTTTAGTGATATACAGGGTGTTTCATCATAAGGTGAACAAACATATATTTTCGTGTAGGGGACATCGGGAGAATCATTTTTGCCTTATACAATATATCCCGTTTTCGAAGCACAAGCGAGATACAGAGTGTCAAACGTCATTTTTGAGCAAGATTCTTATGAAAGTGGTCAGTTATTTATAACACTTGGTGTAACGGTTTTGGTCAAATCTCAGTATTTTTGGGTCCTCTATTCAGAAAAGTTGACGAACACCGAAAAAAAATTTAAAAATGGCGGAAGACCTGCAATGTTCCAAATTTTTTTGCGGTTATCAAATTGACTTTTGTTTCTGAATGAACACAATTTTCTAAGAATTTCTGTGAAAATTTTTCAAAAATCGAACACAAATTTTTTTTTACATGTCTACAACGATGAAAAAATTTCACTCGAAATGGATGAAATTTTGTACAATTGTACTTCTGAATTATCAATCACGAATATAAAAACAGAATTATAAGGTTTGTTCCAACAGCTGACTTTTGTACGGTAATTTGACGGTCACGAAACTGTTAGTAATCGATCTTATGCGCATGTCTAAACTTTGACCGTACAAGAACCGTCCAAACAGTACTTGCTGCAGACCAGGGATCGAAATGACGATCACAAAACCGACCCACTCACGGTCCCGAAGCAGGATGGAACAAAAACGAAAACCGTTCTCAAACGATACATTTTCAGTTGGAACACATTTTTATCTATTGCGCAGAATCCTGACGATCATTGTACGGTCAATTCTTGAGTTGGAACAAACCTATATAATATCGAACGGTTTCGTTACTACAGTCATTCAAATGTTGCGTTCAGGCCTTTGAAATAATGAAAAAAAAATTGTTTTGAGTTCTAGAGTCAAAAATAATTAAAAGTATTGGCATGTCCAAACATTCTAGATGAATTTATACAAAAAAAATCAGTGAAACTTAGTGGGACTCGAACCGACGTAGGTATTAAATAGGGAAATGGCACTGTTCTGAGGATATTAATATTCGTTGCCAGGCAACGGTTGTTCGTAGTTCATAGAGTTTGACTACTGACCAAATTATATTCACTGAAATCAAATACCAGTCCAATTCTATGAACTACGAACTACCGTTGCCTGGCAACGAATATTAATATCCTTAGAACAGTGCCATTTCCCTATTTAATACCTACGTCGGTTCGAGTCCCAACTAAGTTTCACTGATTTTTTTTGTATAAATTCATCTAGAATGTTGGACATGCCAATACTTTAATTATTTTGACGCTAGAACTCAAAACAAATTTTTTTCATTATTTCAGAGGTCTGAACGAAACATTTGAATGACTGTAGTAACGAAACCGTTCGATATTTTATAATTCTGTTTTATATTCGTGATTGATAATTCAAGAAGTACAATTGTACAGAATTTCATACATTTCGAGTGAAATTTTTTCATCGTTGTAGACATGTAAAAAAAAATTTGTGTTCGATTTTTGAAAAAATATTTCACAGAAATTCTTAGAAAATTTTGTTCATTCAGAAAACAAAAGTCAATTTGATAACCGCAAAAAAAAATTGGAACATTGCAGGTCTTCCGAAAATATATGTTTGTCCAGTTTATGATGAAAACCCTGTATATTGAACAGTTTTGAGGTATCGATTTTTTTCAGATAATTTCAAATGATTTGTATACCTATTGATAATCTGCTTTTGAAATATGACAAAGAAACAAACCTAATTATGATAATTGTCAAGAAAAAAGAATATTTCGTTCGTTCTCACATTCCCAAAAAACACCTTTTTCTCACCAAACTACCCCAAGGCAAAGAAGAACGAAAAGGATAATCGAAGGAATGTAGACGGCAGGATTGTAAAGTCTAAAACGTCCATTTTCACGTAACAAGCAGTCCTAACGCTAAACCCGTTTGAGCGCAGAGAATGCGTATGTAATAACTAATATAAACGCTCTTCTCTTTTAATTCCCTTATTTAATAGATGTCTACGAGATCTCATCTTTCGTCTGTAAATACTGAAATAATTGAAGTAATTAAAAAACTTGGGTGGGACAAGTTCTTCAATGAATATGTGCATGCCATTGGAATAAATTAATATCGCCTATTAGATGCATTTATACAGGGTGTTTCAAAAAAAAGTGATCCTCTCGAAAAATGATTGAGGTTTGTTCAGTAAAAAATTTCGTCATCCGTATTAAAGACAAAAAAAAATTATACACATCTTTCAAGATTTTGCCGAAACTATTGGCAATATTGCAATGAAATGAAATTTATACGAATATGTTTAGGAAGCTGATATATCCAATGAATTCGTTTTATGTTTGACTTCATAGAGGGCAGTAGATACACGGTTCGTACCAACTAGTATTGAACATAACTTTTTTAATATCAGATTTATTGTGTAAAATTTCGAGTGAACTTGAACAATTTTCTATTTTATACCAAAAAGATTTTCTGAAAAAATTCACAATGTGTACCGTTTCGATATATTTTGATTTTAAAATAATGAAGTAATACCCGATGCTTGTATGAAGTAGGTAATGATAAATGTATCATTTGAGCAAACATTCAGGAATACACAAGCCAATCCTTTCTTCAAAAAATCCATTAATCTTATTAACAGTTGGGAGTCAGCTATGAGGTCATTGAAGTGATTTTCAGATCGAAATATTTCGAAAACGGTCCACATTATCGATTTTTTTCAAGAGCACATTTGGTGTAAAATCATCGGATGTTTACTTTCACATATTCGTATTAAATGTCATTGCAACATTGCGAGTAGTTTCGGAAAAATTTTGAAAGATGTGTATAACTTTTTTTTCTTCAACGCCTTGTATCTTGAATACGGATGGCGCTACGAAAATTTTTACTAAACAAACTCAATTAGTTTTCGGTTTTCTATCTAGCCTAGAGAGGGATCACTTTTGTTTTGAACCACCCTGTATACCGAGCGAATACAATCCCGAGTTCCACGTACGCTGTTATGTCGAGAATAATTATCGATTCATTCAATTCAGTCGGTGATCTTTGTGTTGGGTTTTTATGTTAGTAATACTGACACGTAAGAAGTGAAGAACGGTGTTCTGTTGAGTTATAGTTATGGCAATAACAAGACATATTTTCGTTCACACGTGTTTTGTCGAATTCATCTTATTGTTGGTAGTTATAGAACGTGTAGAAGTTTTTCTTTAAAAATAACTATACCTTCACATAACATATTTGGTTTGAATGATGAATTGTGATTAGTATTTTTGACAATTGACAATCTTGTTTTAAAGACGAAAAAAGAATGAACTGCAAATAGGGTTTGCAAAACGAGAGTGTAAGAAGAAAAATAGAGCAGTTTTGCTACCAAAATGAGAACTTTCGGATTGAATGTAGTAGATATCTCATAGAAGAAAGTTAGAGAAGAAAGAAAACTTTTGATGAATAGGTACTCATAATGCTGAATCCATATAAAATGCCTTTTAACATATGTTTCGACATCAGTTTCCTAAAAATAAGGATAAGTTCCTCTGGTTAACTAAGTTTAAACCTTACATATAGTTATTATACTGTAAATTGTATTGTACCAAACATTTTTACGTGGGGATACGAGAGCATAGATAATAAACTTCTGTGTCCCGTATGAAACAAGGCAGAAAATTGAAGCCGAAGCACATTCGCTGAAAAGTTCAAGTTTTCAGATTGCTATAGAAAGGATTTATCTCATAACTTCACCTGCCCTGAAAATTTCAAGTCTAGCTCATTCAGTTGGAAGGTAACCGTACTTACGGACAGCAGGCTCAAAATTATTATATAAACTAACGAACATTTGGCTTAAAACTATAGTGAGATATTTTCTTTAGGAATACTGGAATAAAAATGTGAAGGGTTTTCCAATAAGAGGTGTTATTTTGATATTCAAGGAAAAATGCCATTTTTCAATATAAATGATCGGATGTTT
>CM024241.1:23774960-23857550 GCA_013421045.1 Propylea japonica | reverse complement strand
GGTGAAATCCTGAATTTTTCTTCCATTAATGTGTCTTGTTTCGTTCAAAACCTTCCGAAAGAACATAAAAGATAAGTTATAAAGTCAATGTAGAGTTAACTATACTGATGGACAAAATTAGCGCACCACCTAAAATTCCGTTAAATTTTAACAATTGATATCTTCCCAATCCTTAGTCGGATTTCAACGTTTTTTTTTCAATAGTAGCTCTGTTATTGTCGAATTCCCTCCATTAAACAGAAGTCCAAAAAATAAAATCTTCATGTTGTACAGGGCGTTTAAATAATGTCATGTTTTATAGTCAAATTTCAACGTCTTCTGTGGGCAATGCCAGGTTGCTGAGGCATATAAAAACAACAAAGCGTTGTAGCCTAATATCTCTTGAGTATTTTGTTATTTTAAAAACCAATTTATCTTGAAGTCGTCCAGAGATATTCAACTTTTTATCAACTCTTGTATTTTATGCATTAGCCATGAATATCTTCGCAACCATTTGTCCGATTTGAATGTTTTTTTTTAGTTGTAGCTTTTTTATTGGCGAATATCATACTACAATGAGATGCTCAAAAAACGAAATGCATCATGCTGAACAGGGCGTTTAAATTTTCGGGTTTTTTTCATTACAGTTTAAAGCCTTCTGTGGGCAATACCAGATATATGAGGCTTTTAAAAACTATACAGTGATGTAGCCTGATGTTTCCTGAGTATTTCGCTCTTTTAAAAAGCAATTCAACTTGTACCATTCCAGAGATATTCATATTTTTCATAACATCTTGCATTTTTCTGTTTTTCTTAATTTCTTTTCGTTATTTTTGTGTTTTAATATTGTATGAAATGCAAGATGTTATAAAATGTGAATATCTCTGGAAGAGTACAAGTTAAATTGCTTTTTAAAAAAAGTAAAATACTCAGGAAACATCAGGCTACATCACTGTATAGTTAGTATAGTATAGTAGAGAAGCCTCAGGTATCTGGTATTGCCCACAGAAGGCGTTAAACTGTAATGAAAAAAAAACCCGAAAATTTAAACGCCCTGTACAGCATGATGCATTTCTTTTTTGAACATCTCATTGTAGTATGATATTCGCCAATAAAAGAGCTACAACTAAAAAAAACATTCAAATCGGACAAATGGTTGCGAAGATATTCATGGCTTATGCATAAAATACAAGAGTTGATAAAATGTTGAATATCTCTGGACGATTTCATGATAAATTGGTTGAAAAAAAACAAATACTCAAGAGACACTAGGCTACAATGCTTTATTGTCTTTATATACCTCAGCAATCTGGCATTGCCCACAGAAGAAGTTAAAATTTGACTATAAAACATGACATTATTTAAACGCCCTGTACAACATGAAGATTTTATTTTTTGGACTTCTGTTTAATGGAGAAAATTCGACAATAACAGAGCTACAATTGAAAGAAAAAAACGTTAAAATCCGACTAAAGATTGGAAAGATATCAATTGTTGAAATTTAACGAAATTTTAGGTGGTGCGCTAATTTTGTCCATCAGATTGAGATTTTCAGAATGGGCGTTACTTTTTTTGCGCAGTGTATTTTTAGTTCCATTTCCAATGCTGTCAATTTTTTAGATTTTTCTGATTCAATTGAACGGTATCCCGATATCCATCAATAGGCAATTATACGAAGTAACTGAGTAAGTAATGCTAAATACGACCAGTTATTCGCTGTCTGTGATTTATTGCAAGGCGAAAATAATATGCGTTGAGACAAGCGAGACAAACAGTTTTCCCGGTGATTGTCTTTGAATGAGAAATTTATGGATTTTAATGTAACGGAGTTGGATGCAAGGGTTCGTATTCCTGAAGTAAAAATACAGATATTGCAACTTTCAAAAATAGCCCATGCGGTGTATTTTTGAGCACTGGTTCTCCTTAAACGAGTGCTATATCGTTTTGCGTTTCAAAGGGGTTGTCCTAGAAACTTGAAATTTTCAGGGTGAGTTCGTTTCCCAAATGGCTCGGTTAAGTTCGTTAACCAGCCAAATTCAAAATTTGTGTTCCTCAATATCTCAGACTAAACTAAACCTATCGAAATGAAATGTTGCAGCTATACTCCGTTCACGAAAGGTTGAGCCGTCGGTTGGCCATGGAAGTTTGGCCTGTTCCACTGTGTATATTAAAATGTTAGGTTATGTTCTTTATTTTCTTGTCATATTGATGCGCAATGTTGTCAATATTGCATAGAGTTCTCTGATAACTCGCAAGCTCTTCGGACGAGGCCGAGTACATTCGGCAACGTTGACTTTATTTTACTCTATGACAGTTAATACTGCCAACTTCAAATAATAAAGAAACGCCTACTATGTGCTCAACCTTTCGTGAACGGACTATATATGCAAGATGCTCATAATAAGCTTAACTCAAAATTTGGTATCCATAGTGTGAACAGAGCCATAGAAAATCGAATTGGAATATTGAAAATAAGAAACTTCATGTTTCCATAAAAAACATCCGATTCGGATGAAATTGATTTTATAAATAAAGATTGATACACTGCATGTTTATGTAGAATTTTGTGGCCATAGTGGTAACAGAACCATAGAAAGTTCAATTGGATCAGTGCTCCCTTATTGAAATAGAGCATGTTTGGAGCCAATAAAACGTTCTAAATTGAGGAGGAAGAACTCGAATCTGAGAAGAACCTAATTTAACTACGACACATATCATCTTAGTTGAGAAATCATGCCAGTGACATCTGACACAGAATTTGTAAAAATTCAATTCTCTGACAGTAAATGTCCGAAGCTGTTCGCATTAATTTTGCTGAATTTTGAGTTCAATTTTGCGATTACCCTAAAGACGGCTGGCGAATGCTTGCCGAAACGTTGGATAGAACAATCCAAGATAATGTAAACAGCCCAAATAATCTTTCAACATCATTCTCCACTTTGATCAAAACAGTTTGTTATTCCTCCTTGGACGATACCAAAAGGTGGTTCATTACCTTGATGATTAATGAATTACAATCGCCTCCTGGTGAACCCGTGGGCCGGTCCTATCTCCTCCGATCGGAAGGACGGAGCAGGTCCGTTGGCTAGGGAACGTCGTATCCACAGCGCAATGGTCCCGCTTCCTTCTTCGTGAACAGCGTGGGTGCGGGCGAGGCCGCTCTGAGCAAATTTAGACATCTAGGGTAATAATAATATCTCGCAACATCGACGTAGGGCACGGCACAACCGCTATATCCGAGGATAACGCGAGATGGGGCAATAGCTGAAGGGTGTTATTCAAATTTTTGGATTGATCATTTTCCCTAATGATGAATCGTTAGATTGTCGTCGTTAGGGAGAGTGACAGTATTTTTACACTGTGACCAAGGAAGTCTTTTTTGGACATTGATAGCTTTTAGATCGGACAGAGAACATAATTTGAAAGTTTACATATATTGTGATATTGTCTTTTGAACAGGAACGCTATTATTACATAATATCTCAGATGATGCTCAGATACTCTGATGAAGAATAAATGGTCTATATTGAGTGTCCGGTCAGCCAGCTGACTCAAACTTTGATGCAGGAGTTATAGTCTCAGAGTAAGAAATGAACCTAGAGATGCCCCTACGCCTGAATAGTACCGCATTGTGATCAACCAAGCATTAGAGTGAGGTGGAAAGCATGTCACTACAGTGTGAAGTAAACAATGAGTTAGATTCTCATTTCTACAAGTCCTGAATATAATACAACATTTTCGTAATCTTCCATTAGCTTTAATTACCAAAATACTCTTAAACACCAATAAATTGCCACCAAATCAGTAAAATAATTCAGTTTATGAACGTCAAATCGAAATGAAAATATAAACACAATCGCATCGCGAAACTAAAGAATTACAGACGATGTTACCAAACTGACAGAATTGTCTGTAAAGGATGCAAGCCTCTAGTATCAAAGTAGGGGAGCGGTAGACCAATTATTCCAATACGGAATAAAGATACGGCACGAGTTTGCAACGCCGGAATATCGTTTCTGTAAATAAACAGATTCTACTTGGCTGCATAACAAATGTGTGAAGGCATCTCTAGGCTTACTCTTTACTCTGAGGTTACAGTCATCAGAAGTTTCTGAATATTTTATTTTTAGAAAAATGGATTCGAGCTTGTATAAATCTATTACTTGCTCAATCAGTGGCAACACGAAAAATGATGTTGTCTTATAAATGGCACAGACAATACGAAGTTTTTGCATATCGTACAGATTTCCGATAAAAATGATATCGCACTTAGTTTTCTGAGGAATCATAATATTCAGAAATTCCTATACTGCAGGAAGAAATTTTCAACACACTCTACAAGATGAATTTATGTTCTTGTAGCGAATTCAATAAATATTTTAGATAATATTCTTTTGAGTTTGAGCATCACAAAAATTTTTGTATATCAAACAATAGAGCATAGTACTAGCAGGTGAAAATTCAACACCTAAATATACATCTAATATTTCTACGTATACTACAGAGGCACATAGATAAAAAACCTCCGTAAACACCTCTATGTATAAGTTGAAAGATTCTACGGTTTTATTAATTTAAATAATCAGCTGAAATATTCATATCAAAGGGCTTCCCTTTCTTTGGAACACTTTTCAATTGATTTGTCTGAATATCTTAAAAGTTCATTTGGGGAAACAAAACAATTCTGAATGTTCTTCTGTCTACAATGATCTCTGAATGTTTTTTCAACGAAAAAACGAATTTTCCAATTTCAAATATAATTCAAATGAAGAAGAATATGCTTTAGATACTTGGGTTTTTAAAGTGAAATAACTTGCTTTCTTTCTATGTGAGTATTCATGATATCCAATATAATATTTGTTTTGATCATAAATTCAACTTATTTCTTGAGTATTCTGATTGAAATCCAAACTAGAATGTTCATGGTACAGATCTTCTGAATTTCTCCTTCAGTTACCCCATATTTATAGTAGGCATTATATAATCTAGTACGTAATGGTACAATTTGAACTTAATATTGTTAAACTTTCCGTGTAAATATTAATCTCACCATCTTCTCGAAGCTACCCCGAATATTTCATACATTTATGTTCTTATTTATTTTAGGTATTATTATTTATAAATAATGTCAGCAGAGAATAAGAGTAATCGATTATAAATCAACATTATTATGTAAACTCATACTTCGGAGCTGATCTCCTTAAATCTCTGTTCATTATTATTTATCATTTGAGTATTTTGTGGGATTTTGGAAAAAAATGATTTTCAGATGATTGCAATGAACATCGGGTGTCGGATTCCAACCAATCTATAACATTTGATGCAATAATCAGTAAGTCAACTATAAATGTTGAAATCGTTCAATAAAATGTACTCTATTCTATTCTATTAGGCAACAAACATATGAGCACTTTTAATTACAAGAAGTCCTGAATACTGCTTATTCCAAAACATAATCTCAAATAACCCAGAGAAGCACAGAAACTAAAATAAATGAAACTGACAGATCTACTCCATAATATTCACAGCGGCCGTGGTGATTTATACCCCTCATTTTCAACGTCTAACTTCATATCTTCATTCTGTATCGCGTAAACATCCATCATTAAAAGTAGCAACAAAGATGTTTGTAAAATGAAGGGGGCGATGATGAATCTCCGCACAGCAAGACGAAAAAGAACGAGAAAATGTGCGTCGAGTTCTCGCGGTCATTTTTAACTAAATTAGCACCTTTCTTGTACGGGGGGAAAACAGAAAGTTTAAGCACTGAAGAAGTGTTAACTTAATGGAATTCATTTTTTCTTTTGTTATGTTTTTGACATTCATTATTTTTTCTCAGATGTAAAGCAACCAAACAATGAGGTATTCAAATCGCGATGAGAGATTTTATACATTACACTGTTCTCTATTGATGTAAACCATGTGGTTCTTGTCGAGCATGAGCGAATGGTTCTTCCTATAAATCAGGAAGAGCCCACTTTTCAATTTTATTACTTCTTTATTTTGTGGATGATCCATGTGTGTTATTCATATTAAAACCTTCAAATAGTTATTCAATCAATCAGGTTATTAAAGACAGCGACTAATGGTCAAGATTATTTTAATACGTGAGCGGAGCGAACGCGTTAATAGTTCGAGACCATTAGTCGCTAGATTAATAACCGTGTTGATTACAAGATCCTTCTGACGATCTCAACATGAATAGTGTATAAATTCTCATTTTGCACAAGACATAAATTTGACAAAATGGAATTTTTATGTTTCTATGTTCCAGTAGCGTTTTGACATTTCTCGTAGTGCTCGTAGTGCTACCTTTGTGTACGGTTGCCATGAGGATTGCACATTAAAAGTTTAAAAATTCAGCATTAAAGTGGGTCATTAATGCTCAATTTTGTACACATTAAAATCATTTTTTATTTCGAGGTCGGCGGAAAAAGTAATTTAGTCGCCTCAGATAATATAATGAAAAAAAAAGTTCTCTTCATTCGCTGCTTCGGTTCTGTTTCACACATCATGACGAAAAAATGATTCGTTCTTTCACCCGTAGGATGTGGAAAAAAACCGATAGCAGAATTTGAATTTCATTCGGTTTTCTCTGACATAACTTGAAAACTGATCAACATCCGAAATGGAACAGCGATAAGATGGATTTATGCTGATCACATGTAATCTGGCCAATATTTTTAGTTGGCTTATTGTTGAATTTGTGGCCAGTCAAGTCGTACAATTTCTCAACGCATAAGTGATTGCACATCTACAATGAAGCATTCTAGTTTTGCCTAAAGGTTTCTAACTTAGGAACTTCCAACCAAGAGTGGTTTTGAACATTTAAATAGATGGGGCAGTCTTAAATACATATACAAGATGAAATAAATACGAATATTTGTATGTTTCATAACTATATAGTTCGTTAGCTTTTCGAAACAGAACAGCTTGAGAATATTTATTAGGTGGCCAAAATATAAACAACGTCACTACACGAAGATCCTTTCAATTATTAACTTCAGAAACATTTCGATATATCGCTAAAATTTTAATGTACCTACATATGAAGCGTTGATGAAAAAGGTATATGGAAATTCCTCAGCTTGTTAACCAGAAAATATATTCTAGTTTTGCAAATTTTAAAATGGTTGATTCAGCCAAAAAACGCAGAGGTATTCTTAGAAAGGGTCTGTGATTAGAATCCTTTGCGTAATGATACATATCGAATAAAAAATGACGAATTTCAAACATGTATTCATCATTCATTTCCATGAAATAATAAATTTTTGTTAACATTTACTTCAAAAATGGAGCGAATAAAAGTTTTCGGCTACAGTTCGATTAAAGGTCGATCCACACATTTCGGTGACGTGACGACGACGTTGCTGTCAGTGCTGCGCTCCCTTCAGTGTAATCCGTAATGAATTTTTCACCATCCACACAGCACCGTGTCGTCTGTGTCAGTGTTTTTCCATCATTGCTTGGTCCGGTCTAAGCGAGTTTTCAGTTTAGATCTGGTATCGACGTGAATGTAATTGTTTTTGGAAATTAATTGCTGCTCTGAAGATCTTATTTTTGGAGGAGAAAGAAGAAAAAAGAAAAGATGACACATGATACATTCCATATGACGTTCGTCCAAATTGAAATATTCTCATGGCGGCAGTGCACCGTGATCACCGTCTTTTCTGTTTGCTTCAAATTTTTATTGAATTTCACTCTACGGCACGTCACGTCACTGAAATGTGTGGATTGACCTTAACTCGGACTTTATTTGGGTCCAGTTGACATTTACTGAACCAATTTCGAAAACAAGTAACATTGAACACCTTTATCAGGATTGGTAATGTGCCGGTATCCATCCATCCATCTAAAGGGTAATGGGACGACAAACTCGATTCATCTTCGTTGAATTGCCTTTGTTGTCTCAAACCGATTTTTGAATATTCTCACTGTTCGAATTTATAATACTTCAATCATTTAAAGTCCCACAACTAGCAGGACAGCTCCCGTACATCTATCCACATACTCAGCGCGGTCCGCGACGTTACCTGTGAGGTCTTCAGGCCGGATTAAAATTTTCACTTATTACAGTCCGGTAGCAGCATTCTTCTCTTCTCGGCTTCTTCTTTTCTGCTAGAGGTCGTTAGAGCGAATTGTAGAGGGCAGTGCTTTAGGACAGAGATGGATCTCGAACAGTGTCGTAATTATAGCAATATCCATGTATAAAAATTATTGGAAGTTGAAAGATACTGGTTGTATCTCAGGTTTTCCATACTTGATTATATATTTTCATTCAAATGAATGTTTTTTTTGAGGGTTATACTGTACCTACCTATATTTGATATTATTTCGAATATGATATCAGAAAAAGCAATGATTGTTAAAAAGAAATGAATTAGTACTCACGAGGGATTGTGACGGGTTTGTTGAATAACTGACCTGTAAAAAATAAGAAATTTAAAGATTATGATAATAGTTACATGGGATGAATATTACATTTTTATGCAGAAAATAACTCTCATTATTATAAAGGAACAATTGGGTTGATATAGTAGTTAAAAACAATTATGATAAATAATTTCGTGAAAAATACTGGGACATTTATTTTCTCAGTTTGGCCGGCAAAATAGTAAGCCAACATCAAGAAGCTGTTGAATTTCTTTTCATAAACCAACTTATCTTATGCATGTCATCTTTCCTCATACAATAAAATAATAACCCGCCTGTTCAGTTCCAAATGAAATTACCCAACATATTAATCGATTCCATAACTGTTACTCAATTTAATTGTTGCTCAGATGTGAATCGAATGCAATGTGATCTGAGAGATATTGGGTCGCAGGCACTCAAATTGATCACCTAACCATCAGAGCTGTGTCGAAGTCTTGTGCTTAGTGCTCGTGAAAGCACTCGAAGCACATTTGTGCTCGTAAGCACTGTGCTCGCGAGCACTAGATTGAACCAGTGCTTAGTGCTTGGTGCTTCGCGAGTTCTTTGAAAGGGCTTATTGCTAAGTAATTCGAAAAAGTGCCCCTAAGCACCGCAGTGCTCCCAAGCACTTTCAGAAATTACCAAGCACTAAGCTTTATGGAATCGTCGAACATGAAAATGATGGACTTTCGCCTGATTGGAATAGACAAAAATCTAAAATATAATTTTTTTTCGGTCCACCTCTATGGATATCTAAGTTGTTAAATTTTTCTTCATTATAACTCTGGTGTTAAAAAAATGATCTCGCTGTATGTTATGGACTGGAACAAGTCTTTATGTTCTCATTATTATGAGTCGAAGAACAAATTGTAATATTGTATGGCGAAATTTTTTTGGGAAATTCTATGGAATAATACGACCTTTTTTTGATATACTATGCAAGTTTCTATAATCATTCTTTCAAGTCATTTATTGGCAAATATTCCAGTTACAGTCTGTTCACTTAATAAATGATATAATGAGCTCAGAAAACGTTTTTTCATTGCAGACAGCATTTTTTTTAGCTTCGCCACAAAAAAAAATTCTATCTAATTTGTTGCCAAGACGTCAACTTTTGGAATTTTATTTTCTGTTTCGAGACCACTTGCTTTTCTTCCAATTTTTTTTATATGACGTCATGGTAATTTTATATTTGTCTGTGAACGACAATGTTGGACTTGTTGAGAGAAAACTATTGTCAATTTAAATTATACTCAGTTCAAAACACGATTTTACTCAAAAGAAGAAATCAAGACATCAAAATCAAAATTTCATACTAAGAGACATTTGGATGGAAAATACAAAGGTTCATTTTGAAAAGTGCTTAGTGCTCGGTGCTCGTTTAAACGAATTACTTTCTAAAAGTGCTCAGTAATCGCGAGCATTTCTTAAAAAATGAGGGCTTAGTGCTCGAGATTCCGGAGCACTTTTCAATAAGACTTAGTGCTTTGTGCTTCAATAAGACTTAGTGCTTCAGTGCTCGGCACAGCTCTGCTAACCATCAATAATTTTGGTTTGACCATATGCAGAAACAGAACTAATTTCAATTTGAGAAGAGATTGTATGGGTTGATTTCGAATTTGAACTCTGAAGGTGCACTGTGGCTCTATGGTGCAGCTATTGGCCTCATGTGCCTAAAAACCAAAGTTCACCTACTGCAGCAGGAGTAGAAACCTATAGGAGGTAGATTTTGGGATAGCTGCTATCATAATAAGAACGATTTTGCTCAAGTTCACAGCGATCAATAAAGTTCGATCATTACAACATTCTTATGGCCTCAGTTGAATGCTTGATAACAACAATATGTAATTTAAATTGGATCACACACCACACATACCACATAGGTTATTCTGTGAAAGAAATATAAGGACACTCTCAGCTCAAATGAGGTGAAATGATCTGACCATCGAGACTGTGTGCTTACAGCGGACTGAGATCCGGTGCAACCTTTAATGAAGGGTTTTTCAATAAGATGTGTTATTTTGATATTAAAAAAATATGTTAAATCACAAGATCTAGGTGGCCCATTGTGGTCACTTCTTCGAGAGATAACACGGTCCGGAAACTATTCCCGCAAAGGATCAATGGTTTCGTTACTTGTGTGGCACGTAGCGGAGTACTGCACCTTATAAGCCTTGAGACCCAAATTTTCATGCAAAATACGGTGTAATGACGTTTGTGGAATGCCTAATTCTAAGGAACGACGAGGAATGGACAAATCTGGGTTTTCTCCAACACTTTCAGCTACAGCAGCAATATTCTCGGCTGTTCTTGAGCTACGTGCGCGGGTTTTATTCTTCACATCACTAACTTGTCCCAACAGCTCGAATTTTTCCACCAATTTCTTTATTACGTTCTGACAAGGTGCTTCACGACGACCCAAAAATGTTCGAGTTTTACGAACCGTCTCTGCCAGATTTTCACCATTTCTAGAGTGAATTTTAATAATTTCAATGCGTTCTTGAAGCTCGTATCGTTCCATTTTTATTAATGGCGTAATTCCTACTTGTGAAATGCCAAAAAATGACAGCTTCAAACGTGACATATACTGAAATAGCGGGCTATTCAAAATAAAACCTCTTATTGGAAAACCCTTTACATTTGTCAAGTGCAACGTCCAGCTCCTCTCATCACTAATCAACTCAGTCTTAGAATGTTTATACAGCCTCTGTAAACTTGTCCTTTCTATAGTTTTGGGCAATCAGACAAAAAAAGTATGTGATAATAGCTCTTAGCACAGTATAGTTTCTATGGATCATACAAGGTTTCGAACTACAAGCTATGATTGGTGAAGGTATAATACATCAGAAAACAAAATACTATTAAGACCAATATACGCCCTCCTATAAACATACTTATCTTATGCATGTCATCATTTCTCATACAATAATACAATAACCCGCCTATTCAGTTCCAAATAAAATTACTCAACTTATTTTAATCGATTCCACAACTCTTACTCAATATCAATTGTTGCCAGACATCGATCTCAGATGTGAATCGGATGCAATTTGATCTGAGAGATATTGGATCGCAGGCACTCAAATTAATCACCTGTTTCGTCACTAAACAGACCGGGTATATTACACAAAGTTGATTGAATGTTGCCATTTCATTAACTGGGAGTTTTTATGGCGTACCAAATTTATGACAACGAAATAGGATACGACCTTAGATTAATCAGCGTTGCCAAACATAAAATGTATTGGTAATTACCATGAGTAAGGGAAGCTGATGATGCTAATTGTACTCGAGTAGTCGATGATGGGAAGATGCTTTATCAGACTGAATGTCTGAGAGGGAATTCTGAGAAATCCGAGAAAATTGTCATCTTATAATTACTGGTAATCACGGTATCCTTGATAGGTTGAGATGGTATCGTTCAAACTCATACTGGAATGTGTTTCAATAAGAATTTCCGTGTGATTTTGTTGGTTCATTTTGCTTGACCATTTCCTTACAGTTTACATGGGATAGATGATCACTGCATACCGCAAAGTAGAATAGTTAAAGATAACACAGTAACTTGTAACTTACAATTGTTCATAGATTTTGACATAACTTTATCACATGTTTCTTATCATTATTCCGAAATTGAATTCGATATTCAGGATGAAATATCACAATTTAAATCTTTGGGAGATGATTACCCTTCAATAGGGTCCTGTAGCGGTCTTTGAAGAACAAGAGATTCGAAAAATCATCACTTGGAAGGTCGGACCTGGTTTAAAACACCCTCTTGGCCCAAGAGCATAAATTAAGTATTTAGTATCTGAATATTGAAGGTATTTATTAGAATAGTTTTAAGTTTCAATTTTGTAAAAACGGCAAGACAGGTTTTTTTCTACTGAGGTTTTTCCTGTGCTGTGTTATCATACGCCAAAATAGTATGGTACCCGGTTTTCCACACTGTATTTTGTATTTTGTTAGCTCTCAATTCAAAAGAATATATATCAGTTGTATTTAGATTTGAGTCTCTTGGTATTGGAGATCAAGTATAAAATATCAAAAAATTGGACAATGAATTTTATTATACAGGATATTTCAAACATATCGCCTTCAGATTCAGGATGTTTTAGTCCCTCAGTAATTCGAGTTGGAAAAGGTCTTAATTGGCCTACGTCTAGCCTACATGGCGTCACATTACAGATTGTTAAGAGGGTTACAATACACTCCGACATTTGGTTTCTATAATATCGTCCATCAGTGTTTTCGGTGCAATAATCGGGATAAATCGGAAGAGCAGCGAATAATATTAACCGATTGAAATCAACAAATATCAAACTCATACTTCGGAGCTAATCTCGTCCTCCTTCCAGTCAAAATGCAAGGAAGTGGTATCAAACAGAGCACCAATGGATTTCCATTTTGTCCTTATAAGGACTCTTCAGCACAGGATAGCTCTGAATGATACAAGGTTTTCTTGGAACTTCAAGTAAAATGGCGCCTTTTTTCAGGTATAAATATACCGAAGACGCCATCTCTAGTTCCATACGAACAACCTTTGTCGCATTGACCGAAGCGTACTTGAATTTCGCAAATTTCACGTCGTCAGTCCAGGACGCGGTGCGCTCAGGGTAACGTCAGTTGACATCGTAGTAAATATTGAAAATAGGTTTAACGCGCAACATGCATACAAATATAATTGAAGCAGAGAATAATATTAATCGACTCCAAAAGATAACATTCTCGTATATCTATACTTTTCCTATCAAACTTCAATAATCATGTAAACAAAATACAAGCAAAACATAATAAATGAATGCGACAAACGCTAAAACTCTTTACACCACTTCAGTGTTTTTAAAATAACATACATAACTGTCATTATTCACTTTATATACCGTCGATAGCCATTCCATAGCCCCTTCTTTAATAAACATATGTTCGTCCGTTGCAATAATTTAATTGCAAGGTCGTCTAGATTCAAGATCAGCCATTTCAATTATTGCCGCTGCCATGGAGCAGCCCACTGGTGATAATTTGAATCGCAGAAACGAGACGATCTGGTTACCGAAGTAGAACTAGGTAACATTCAATTTTTAATTCTTGCATATGGGATCAACTTTGTATCAAGGTTCTTTCGGATGCTGGAGGGTGAGTTCGTTGATTGTTGAAGTATGTCTCTGCATCACACGTCTAAAAAATTCTTCACTTCTCTCGATTGAGCTCATAGATATTCGTTTCAATGAACATAGTATGTTTTTGAGAGTCGTGAATTATTCTTGTCGAGAAATAGGTTTTTCATAGACGATTATGAATAAATCAGTTAGGAAGTAAAATATTTCACCATTTATTTTGTTTGTTATTTATATAATGTTGTTTTTCAGAGGAAATTTTAACCTACAGTTTTCTAGATCTGAAATGAGAAGTAGTATAATCATAGTCATCGAGTTTGGAATTTTTTCGACTACCTATTCAAAAGGAGCAAGTTTCAGACAAAACCATTTTACTAAGAGCTCAATATATTTCGTTTAGTAATCTAAAATTCATCAGGAGCAAGGATACACTCATACAGGAAATTCTGATGAAGTTAAGATTACTAAACGAATGATATTGAGCTCTTAGTACAATTAATTTTGTCTGAAATCTGCCCCTTTTTAAAAGTCAAAAAGACTCTTAACTTGTTTTCTAAATCTATATCTCAGATTTCACTATAACCACACACAAAAAACTTCACTTTTCAAGAAAATGTTTGCTTCCATTGGAGAGAGGTTGAATAGAGAATGACCTAACACTAAAGGCTCACACTTCTGCCAACGAAAACCAAACAGCACCCACTGTATCAGAAAAAAAATCACTATTTGATGTAGATTTTGGAATAGTGGCTATCAAAGTATGAAAGAAATTAAAAAACCACATAACGTTCAGCCCAAGTGAGGTGAAATGAATGGGCCATCCATACGGTGTGATTCGTCCCCGTTAGACATATTTTAGTGATTTTAAAATTATTCCATGTCCCTGACCAGGAGCTGTAAGATATATTCGGAGGTAACTATTACACCCTCTTGTTTCTATGTGCAGCTGATTGAGATGCTGTGAAACCTTTACCCCATTTCCCCATTTGTTCCTGTCATACCAAACCAAGCCAGCCCAAGAAGTTTTTACAGCCTTTATTAACATCTCCTTTCTTCAGTTTTGGGCAAATTTGATAATAGGTGTTACCACAGCATTAATATCCAGTGGAATATGAAAGGTTCAGTTGGGCCAAAAATCAATGGCATATCCAAAACGCCGTTTCGGATTAGGTATTTGCGAGGTAAGGCCCACTGCAAGTTTTCTGGGTGCTACGTTCATTATTTGTCGCTTTCAGGAAAAACAAACCAAGTTGTCTCAACCTTTTTCTATAGACAGCTGAACAATTGCAGACCAAGTGTTCAGCAGTTTCGATGGCTATTTGGCAGAAGCGACAGTTATCATCAGGAATATTTTCCATGTTCAAAAAGTCATAATTTACGGGACAGTGTCTCGTGAGTATATAGTGCATTGAGTGACAGTATATATAGTCCAGACTATAGCTTTGACCGAAATACTAAGTAGTCAACCACTTTTAGGGTTGCTTTATTGTCCTATCTTTTCTGCAGATGGATCTCGTACATTGTGACATGAACCCTCGTATGGCGAAGGTTGACATGAAAACGTTATATTTAAACGATAATATTTTGGAGTGGAAGTCAGAAGTTAAATACCTACGAATAACACTGAATAGCAAACTTCTGTGGAATAAGCATATTGATACTGCTACTAGCAGAGTTAAAAGGGCTCTAATGGCGTGCGGACGTCTGTGCGGCAAAAATTGGGGTTGTAACCCAAAAATCCTGCGATGGATGTACGTCATGATAGTGGGACCTATAATCACATATGGAGGGGCCTATGAATAACACTCATTGGCCCAGAACCCTTCTGTGGTATAGGTAAATGTACCTATAAGAAGGAGTTTCTGGAAAAGGAGAAATCCGAGAAGGAAAAACTTTCGCAGAATCTTCCAGCGATGGATCATTCCACTAAGTTCCTTCGGAACTTTGAAACAGGAAGATCCAAAATATATTTGCATCTTGATAAGAAACAATTGCACATCCTCACTCGCTTTCTTACAAGACATGGGATTATCAGATACTGACGAGTTTAAGTTCTGTGGAGAGGAGGAAGAAACCTCCATTCACCTAGTCACGGAATGCTTTGCCTTTGTGAGTCCAAGGGGAGAAACTTGTAAGAGTGAGGAACCAGCCTCGTTAAAGCCTTCACAGATATTGGATTTCATCAGATCTCTGGAACTGGAAAGCGAGCTGTAAAGTATGTAGTCAACTCTGTAAGGGGGCACAATAGTCACAGTGAACTGTAACTATAAACTATATGGCGAAGGTAAGTTGAACTGAAAAATCGTACACTCCAGCTCCGACTCGTCCGTCGCCAGTTTTCAGGCCATCAGTTTCATTCACCCCTGACATGCAGGAAAAACTATTTCGTCGTTATTTCAACTCGAAAGACTAATAAACAAATAAAATATTTGAATAGTACTGAATTCGCGTACTTGGTTTCATCGAAACAAAATGCTAAACGAAAGACTTCTCATTACTTTTACCAATTTGGACCAGTTTGTTAACCACTTATACTTGGTATATCGGAAACACAACCATCCATGCATACCAGATTGTGCTCAATGATCGCTGACCCAAATATAGACTTGGCATTCCGTCCGGTTGGCAAAAAGCCACGCCACGAAGTGACTGCAGCGCCCGGAAAAATCCAGCAGACGTCCTTCACAAGGTTCTCATTAATTTTATTTATCGATTCTCCTGCTGGAGCGCACCCCGTTGCTTCTTGTAACGATGTCGTTAACAGAAGACACCATTGTTGGATGGACGGATGTGCGGGCACGTATTATTTGTCATGAAAAAATGCGGAAGGTACTGCCTTTGGGGTCACGGTTGAAGATCTGGTTGTTATTGATCGTCTTGACGCCCTTGAGAGCGGTTTGATTTGAATGTGGCCTTAAGAGATGTCTGATGCCTATTGAAGTGAACTTGCTTGGTGATTTTTATTTTTTATGGTGAGGTCCAACTTCGATGTAGTTGAAGGTAGAGCCATGAATGCTCAATACAAACACATAATTTTAACTAGTAGAAATTTTTGTTAAACTTATGATAACCACGGAATGATCCTTTAAATGTAGGGGAAGTATGCCTATGATGACATCCTGCTTATGATGGCACACTTCAAAGAAGTCTGTTAACATTAACTGAACAAACTTATATTTACTGAGTTTGTACGCCAAATGGCATTTACGCTTGATATACGTAGTTACACCTTGAATACGTGGCAATTTGTGACTGTTATGAGAGTTCAATCATTTCGGTAATTGTTGATGTATTATTATTTCATTCTTTTTCGTTTTATTTGTATATTCAAAATTCTATGTAAAAAATGATTATACTTTCCTTTAATCACTCTATAACAATGCTTTAAGTGTAAAAGTTTTAGGTTTTTTCGTCTTTTTAGTACCTTTTTCGCTTTGTTGAAAAATATATGTTACTTATGCTTATGATGGCATAGCCAGAGTGTTCTTATGATAGCATAGGGTGTCACCATAGCAAAAAGAATCAAGATCAAGAGACGATTCCTTCAAAGTCTGGTACTTCGCAAGAAATATTAGAGGTATCCGAAAATAATGAAATAGTTTCAAGTGAAGTATCGAGATCATTGAAAATCATACAAGAACTCTCACCACTGCCAACTGACGTTGCAGAATCGACAGTGAATAGAGAAAGAAAACGAGGAAAAGTTGGAATCCTCAATACAACCCCTGACATAAAAGAAAAGAAGTTGAAAGGAAAAGAGAAGACACAGGAAGAGAGAGAGAATCTAGCTAGAAAGGTCAAAAGACAGATTAAGTTCGTAGAAGAAAATGAGGAAAATGGAGAAAGCCATTATGACGATGATTCAGATGCCGCTTGTCTTTAATGTTATAAGCTGTTGTTCATGTCTCGACCAAGGGAGAATTGGTTGCGTTGCCAGAAATGCGCCAGCTGGTGCCATGCCGAGTGTGCTAGTGCAAATCATATTCGTATGTGAATTGTGCGTATAAAAATTATATTTTCATATTTTGACGATGCCAAAGAATGTAAATTTAGTTTCTTTACACTTATATTTTCATTTTCATGAAATAGGACTGCTATTTTCTTCAATAAAATATTTCAATGAATAATATTATTTCATTTTAAGTTATATGCCATCAAAGGACATACGTGATCTTATGATGGCACCCTTGGCCAAATTTTAAAAAGTGCTATAATACAAATTTTTGAGAATTTATATTGAAACTATATATAAGAATGCATACTACATACGAGTAGCAGTAAATCTGTCCATTCAATGACATAGAAAAATATCCCTTTAATGAAATATGTAAATAATTCGTTAAGGGTGCCAACATGGGCACACTTCCCTATAGGCATATGTTATATTTTCTTCATCCAATCAATGAACTGCATTTGCGAAAGTAGATGTCACCTCTGGATTGACGAACACCAGAAAAATGGTACGAACCGCTCCGTCGCATTTTAGTACCTCAAGTTTTGATCTTCAGAGCTTTGAAGACAGGACATTGAATTGCGAATACATAAACGTTTGCCCATTGTGAAAAAGCGTTATGTGATAATATCTAGGTATCTATTTTGATATTTTTATTGATTGATATTTTGATTGATGGACGCAACAATGCACTACTTAAGCGAACTAGAAGACTGCAAGAATATGAGACACTAGAAAATGGGTATCGGACAACGTCTTAGTATGTTTGAAACCGAATAAATAAATATCTATTTTGATCAAGAATACTTAAGTATGCAATTCAAATAAAATCTTCTTATGGAAATGTAGAATATGTGAGCGTAGATAGTTCTCAGCTGATAATTTATCTGATAACCAACAAAATGTACCTATTTGAATGATGGTATGAAAGTTGAACCTCCTACTCGTTGATAATAAGTTAGCAAATTCTCAAAGCGATTCAATAAAACGAACTACATTCACGTAAATGAATATTCCTTTATTTTTCACTTGTACATTATATGTTTATTTTACCTTAGAAACGGTTGCTATAAATACACTCATTATGCCCGTGGGCATTTTAGCGGGAATTATGGATCATAACGACCGCTCACAACGAAAACAGTAATGACATTCACTCAATAAAATGATGACAGCAATAACGAACTTCAAAATATTACCAAATGCCATGGTTACTACTGAAAGTTAAATGGAAAAAAAACATAGGAGCAATCGAATTTTATTGTAATTAAATGATATATTCGTGAAAAATAAAATCTTGTATGCACCACGAGCGTTATTAGATCCTAACGCCCATCGGGCAACATTCATCCCTCGGCCAAAGGCCCTCGGGCCGAATGTTTCCCTCCGGGCGTTAGGATCCATATAACGCACTTGGTACATAAATAACTATTAAGATTGTTTCCTATTCTGATTCACTAACCCTCTGCAAATCATTATTAATATCTCAACTTTTTGAAATCAATTTTTCCTTCGTTTTATGTATGACCTTTTTAATTATTTTCCAGTCATTCCTCAGATAAAGATGTTTTTGGTACTATACATAAATATCAGTACACTCAAAACGAACAAGAGTTCAAAGTTATTAACCCTTACGAATCTTAATGAAAAGTGTATAAGGTCTTGCTTGCTTGTTAATGATAAAATCTCCTTATTCCATGTCAACAGTTCTAGAGAAAAATCATTTATTGTACCCGAAATTGTAGGCTCAAGACCCAAATCCCATAATGATTTTGAGCAAATTGATATGACATATATGTTTTATAGATTTCTTGAAGTGAACCTGCTTCATCATTTCTATTATAATTCGCTGAAAATAACGTACAACGACATATGTACATATGTTTGCGACACGTTCGAATACTTGGTCAAGGTTTGAATAGTTAACAAAGTAACTAGAAACTTGATGTAAGGTTATGAAAAGCTGCTTAAGTATTGGTAGTTCAATAACAACATTCTTTGATCCTTAAACAATATCGAATACGCTTTTATGATATTTTGTTCTTGAACTTATATTTATGATAGTAGTTTTCGAATAAAAGGTGATTGCAATTGGAATTGGTATTTGTCAATTATATTTGTTGTTTTGGCTGTTTCCTTCATTTCCATCTTCCATATGCCAGAGGTCGTCGGAAATCACTCCCTAAATGTAGAACTCAAAAAACTTAATTATCGTTGCTTTTGGAAATATTTGTTACTTTTGACGATTCTTGAGCTCTGCTTTTAGTATCAACTCAAACAATCCATTCAAAAATCCTCATTATGCAATAGTTGTTTTTGTTATTGTCTACAAAGTCTTTGTATATAAAGGGTTTTCAAATGAGATATTAAATTTTAAATGGACAGATATCAGAAAAAGTAACAGTTTCAAATAAATTCACTCCACAAATGACATGGCACCGTAATTTGCTCAAAATCTTAGGTCTTCAGGATTTTAGAAATCAGATAACACAATGATACAAGGTGTTCGATCCGCAGAAAAGTATCTGATGGGCTCCTTGAAATGCATCAAAATAAAAGCATGTAGGGCTTAGAAAATCAAGGGATGATTGTTGAAGAAAACGTTCCAGAAACGGATTTACCATCCAACATTTTGAACTGCTGATTTTCCACTGATATTGTGAAGATAACCCGAAGTCCTTTTGATGGAAAAACTTCGATTGAAAATTATTCACTGATTAAATCTCCAAGTGAGATTGATTTGATTCCTTGAATCGGCCATCATCAGTATTTCAGTTACTGCTGGTCATAAACTAACCAATCTGGGAATCGCAGAGTAATTAATATAAATTAATGTCAATTATCCTCAATGAAGAGACAAGAAGAACGATCGGCGTAAACCGATAGATATTTCGCCATTTTTTCCGCGAGATCTGGTAGGTTGTGGCCTTTCCGACACGACCATAAATGTATATAATTGGCACACGTCAATGGTGGCTCTGTACAGCCTGGCTCTGTGCCTCTGTGTGTCTGCGGATATCGCAGTCGGCGCTGGTGGCTCTTTGCTGCTAGTTAGTCGAAGTTGTGCATGAGCGGTATGTAGGAACATATCAGAAAAGTACTCACGTGGAGGTAAAAGGTTTTGCCCGATTGTTCATATACAAATGATAGAAAAATAATATTGAATTTACTAACTATTGAGCGCGAACTTGAATTCACTTTCCTGAGCGACCCTTGAACCTACCCTGAAAGGACAAAAAATTTGAGTTGTTTATTCTAATTATTGTTATCGTGCTTCCAAAGCTTGATTTATAATTGGACAAAACAGAATGAATAGTTATCAGACTATTCAAATAACAATGATCATTCATGCAATATGAATAAGAAAATTCGAAATGCGAAATAAAAGGGGCGGTTTCTACATTAAAAAACACATTAGTTATGGCGTTATATTATGGGGTATTTCCCCGAATTCTTTCTTTTAAAAGTTTTTATAATAGATATAACTCATTTCATTTCTAATATTCCCACTGGTACGATTTTTCAGTCACAAAGAATAATTCATATTTCTTCGCGAGCAATGTTTCGAAAGCTAATTTTATTGAGTTTTCTTCGGCCCTTCCGTATTAACTTCGAGTTGATGACATAGGTTCAAAGCTTTACTAGCAGCTTGACTACCAGAATGGATCACTATGTCATACTCTCGATAGTTTCTTTAAAGGTTTCTATATACAGGGTGTCCCATTACTCGACGTCAACCCGGAACCGGGTGAAAAGGCAAGTAATGCTGGTCAGAAAAATATAAGAAAAAATCTAAGTTGCATGATTTTAAAATAATGAGCATTTAAAAAAACACGCAAAATTCCACACCCTGTGGCAGTCTTTTCGCTCCTGTTGCCACAAATATCAACTTTTTCCTACTTTTTTCTTTGCTGTGTAACCTTGAATAATGCTTGTCTAAACTGTAATCAAAATTTTGATACCAGCTGATCTAGGTTTCATAAAAATAGGGCTTACTTCTCAGAAAAAAATTCGAAATAAACAATTGCCTAGTTTCAACTGACTGTATTGAAAAAAAAAATGTACTACGTAGGTTTGGCATGTTTTTTCAAAAGTTGGCGCATTTAGTGAGGATTCCAAAATGGTATAATACTTGTTTAATTATAGCTGCCGTAGTTCAAATTTATTTTCGATTGCCTTTGAATACACTTTTTCGTTAACTGCTTCCCAGTAATAGAGTCCAATGGGTTCAAGTCCGGTGAACGGTCCGGCCACGAGATTGGACCAGAAAGTCCGATCCATCTTCCGGGAAAAAATGTTATCAGAAAAAAAAATTTGCAGAGAAAATAATTTTTCCAGAAAAAATTTTTCCTTTGGAATTTCTCTGAAATTTTTTTTTCTGGTAACATTTTTTCCTGGAAGATGGATCGGACGTTCTGGTCCAATCTCGTGGCCGGCCCGTTCACCGGACTTGAACCCATTGGACTCTATTACTGGAAAGCAGTTAACGGAAAAGTGTATTCAAAGGCAATCGAAAATAAAATTGAACTACGGCAGCTATAATTAAACAAGTATTATACCATTTTGGAATCCTCACTAAATGCGCCAACTTTTGAAAAAACATGCCAAACCTACGTAGTACATTTTTTTTTCAATACAGTCAGTTGAAACTAGGCAATTGTTTATTTCGAATTTTTTTCTGAGAAGTAAGCCCTATTTTATGAAACCTAGATCAGCTGGTATCAAAATTTTGATTACAGTTTAGACAAGCATTATTCAAGGTTACACAGCAAAGAAAAAAGTAGGAAAAAGTTGATATTTGTGGCAACAGGAGCGAAAAGACTGCCACAGGGTGTAGAATTTTGCGTGTTTTTTTAAATGCTCATTATTTTAAAATCATGCAACTTAGATTTTTCTTATATTTTTCTGATAACCAGCATTACATGCCTTTTCACACGGTTCCGGGTTGACGTCGAGTAATGGGACACCCTGTATGTATCTATCGGATAGTGTACACTTGCTTCTTGGTCCATATATTCCAGAGCCGGTCCATATCGTGGTTGGAAATCCATCTGTATACTTTCTGAAGATTTTCACTTTGAAGGTTTGGGTATTGTTTTCCTTTTTTTTCTTAATTTTTATATATTTCAGAAAAGACCAGGCTCTCTGAATTTCCTTTCTCTCATTGTACCTACCCTATTAATCACTTGATGTAGATGCAGTGGAGTGAGATCTCTGATCACCAATCACCTCAAGCGTTCTAGTCGAGCACGTTCTCGTAGCTCCAGTGATACAAACCCAGGCAAGCCTTTGCAACTTTACAATGGTATTTCCTCGTGCTTGTCTGCCCTGTATTATCAAACTAGAGGTTTTAGCATCAACTACATGAAAACCAGTTGAAAGGAAGTCAATTCAATGAAAAACATAATATGCCATAAGATGTAATTCGCTGAATCCAATTCAATTTCGATATTTTTCGGAGTTGAATGAAAACATGTTGAAGTTATTTGAACCAAACCTTCAAAACTTTTTCTTTGACACAATACATTTACGTAATTTTGGGTAAGACATTTTCATAAAATGGCCGGGGAAATTAACCTCTTGAATATTGCTCTTCTTTATGGAATATCCTGATTTCAAACTGTGAATTTCTGTTTTTGATGCTACCATCTGCTTATGCGGACGAAATGATAATGATAATGATAATAAGAGAGCAATACTTATAGACGTAGCCATCCCGAACAACAACAATCTACGTCAAAAATATGCTGAAAAAAAAAAGAAAAATCGAGAGCTTGAACTTCAGATCAAAAGGCAGTGGGGAATGTCTAGTACCAGAACCATTCCCATTCTCATATCAACCACAGGAATTATTCCTAAGAGCCTCAAGTCCAACCTCAAGGAGCTAGATTCGGATGAAAACCTCTACAAAGTAATGCAAAAAGCAGTACTTCTCGGTACTGCTAGAACGGTAAGGTAGTTTGTAGGTCACGATGGACACCAGGAACAACCACGGAGTAAATCATTGCATGACCGACTACCAGGACATCAACCGAGAAATCCAGGACCAGGCAACGAAGGACAAATAACCCAGGACCCAGGAGAAGAGGAACACCGAACACCTCAGAACTTAATCCCTCTTATACTTGCTATGTTCCCCTACGTAGGGAGTGTGATAGCCGATCACTAGGGGGTGTGAGAAATCACACCACGTTTACGCTCAAAGGCTCAAGTCGATAATAATAAACACCTTTATTTGAAGAAATTACACCTGGGGAAGGCGAAATTTAGCCGCAGCTATTTTTACATTTAACCTGCCTAGGTAGATCCAAATTATACAAAGAAATAACGATAACTTTTCAACTATCGATCATTAACACAGTAATAAAAAAAACCATTTATGAACTCAAATACAACATTTTCAGATCTTTCCTGAATTTACGAATATTCTTGCCTAAGAAATTATAGGGTAGGGAATTATACATGTTAACTGCGTTGTATGTGAAGCATCTATAAAACATTGTAGTATTATGAGCTGGCATTGTATATTGATCTTGTTTTAATACCAGAGGTTTTTTCTACAGTAAATTCACAGAAGGTTTAATGAAGTCTTAATCATGTATTTGCATCTACTAAATGGTGATCCAATTAAAAACTTAAGAAAAGAATGAAATAAGCCGAAAAAATAGGCAGATGATGTCCTCGCACGCCTTCAGAGCCCACATGCACTCCAACAAACGAGTTTCTGTCATTACCAGTATTGGATTTCATATCAACTGGCAAAAAACGCACCGAGTACATAGCATTTATCAGAAAATTATCAAGCAGCGATCCGGAATGGCCCCTAATGGCCGTCTACGACCAATTCTGACGCAATTCATCACGCTGAATCTTTCAATTTCTTACCGTCAAGTTACTTTAGATCTCGTAAATAATGCCGCAGCCTCGTCTCCATATCTACTCATCGATGTATAGAGATCGCTACTTTACCGGCCGGTGTTATTATGCAATATTTATTGATCCTGCGCGGGTTATATATCAAAATAATTGTATGATTGCGATAGCGGATTTTTCCCTATCTTGATAGATGCCCAGGGCTGGGTCTTGTGATTATAGAGAGCCTACTGTGCGAAAAAATACACTTGACATCTGATTGACGTTTCCTGGAGGTAACACATTCAAAAGGGGTCAACCCGACTTGATCATAGGAATAATAGTTGGAGTAGGTATGTATAGCGCTGCGATTTCTGAATAGATAATAGGGCAAGAACTGGGAAATAGAAGAAAGAAATTATCCTAGGGGATAGAATAGACATACTGGCAGAAAATGAGATCAAAATGATCCACCCAAGATGATCCGAGAATTTGCACACTGAAAAACTCGAAATAATGGTTATTACTGCTGATATGGAAGAACCGAACAAAACTCACTTACTGGCTCAGAACTCTTCTGTAGAAGGTAAAGGCAAATGCTCCTGTAAGAAAAACTTTTTGGAAATTGAAGAAACTGAAAGGGAAGCACTTTGGAAGAATCATTCGGGAATGGATGATTCCAAAATGTTCCTTTGGAACTTCAACATCCAAAAGTGTTTGGATCTCGGTACGAATAAGTTACGCTTCTTCATTGGTTTTCCTACAGGACAATGTCACCTTAGAAATCAAATGATAAGAATTGGCTCAACAGACACTGACAAGTATAGATTCTGTGGGAAAGGGGACAAACCACCTGTTCAGTTAGTTACAGAATGCCTTGATATCGCTCAGAAACTGGAGGCACAATAGACCTTGAGGTCCTTTTGGAAAGCTTTATCGATAATAGGGCAAGGAAACCAGACCTCTATCGAACTATTTCTGGAGACTACAATCTCTAGTCTAGTTTGTTAGTTTAAAAAGGAGTTGCAATTCACTGCGACCTCAAGGTCTATTGTGCCCCCTTACAGAGCTGTTCTGAGCACATTCTCCACAGATCGCCTTCTAGTTCCAGAGATCTGAAGAAATCCAATATCTGTGAAGGCTTCACCGAGGCTAGTTCTTCACTCTTGCAAGTTTCGCGCCCAAGGCATTTTTTCCTTAGGCCAAAGCATTCCGTGACTAGGTAAATAGGGGTTTCTTCCTTGCCACTGAACCTACACTCCTCAGTGTCCGACAATCCCATCCTCAACAGGTGCTTCCTGAGGCGGAAGCGTCCTGTAAGAAAGGCAGTGAGGAGGTGTAATGGTTTCTTACCAAGATTCCAGATACCTTTTAGATCTTGCTGTTTCAAATTTCCGAAGGAACTAAGTGGAATGATCTATCCCTGAGAGATTCCGCCAGAGTTTTTGAGTTTTTTCCTCTCGACTTTCTCCTTCTCCAGAAACTCCTTGCTATGGGTACGTTTACCTATACCACAGAATGGTTCTGGGCCAATAAGTGACATTCGTGCGCCCTCTTTGGTAAGTGTATTGGCCTCTTCGTTCCTTCGATTCCCAGATCACCTTTGCGTCCATAACGTAGGAGCTCATAGCTTTAATAGCAGCTTCACTATCTGAGTGTATGACTATATCGCACTTCTGATAGTTTCTTTCTAGATTTTTATCCAGACATCTTTCAATCTCTAATTTCGAGATTTTCTGTTTATGTTGCAATTGATGCTATGATCCTGAAGGATTTCGCTCCAAATTTCTAAATCAATACACGAATCAAATTAAACACACACTCAATCGAGAGTACCTTCCTACTCACATTGTTCTCGATTTACAATCTGGTTTGAACTACTGAAACCTTAATAAAATATGCGATGTCTCAATATTAATTTCATCGCAACAAAATGGTATCAACTTGTGAACGGAAATTCGAATTCGTATTAAGAACCTGAAACAAAATGCCAGTCGTTCTATATTTCAACATTGTATTCATGGGTTGGTGCACTTCCATTCAGGTTTCGAAAGTATCGATTTGAATAATGCGAATTAACGTACCAGGGTTGTATGGAAAGTGAGTATAGAATGTTTGTGATCACCTGTTGATTTATCGGATACAATTAGGGTGTGAGGTTCGTTTGTTGACACCCTGATAGTGATTGACACTATGCACATATATACCAATGTAATAAACTCTTGGTGCTATCTGATGTTTTTTCATCTGTCTCTACCTATTTCAGAATATTTCATTTCTATTTGAGTCAAGTTAAATTTCCTCAGGTTATCATCCTGAAAACGCCATCATTATACATATGTACATTTGGAGTGGGATTTTGCAGTAGTGTCAATAAGTGTATATGTAAGAGTTTACTTAATGGTGGTGACTGTATACAATTGCGAATATTTTCCGATTTTTTATTTTTCATATTCGTGAGAAGTTTTTTATTGTTTGGGAGGTCCCAAGAAATATTCAATTGATGTAAGAAAACCTTTTAATGATTAATATATTAAGTTTAAACCTCATGTCAATAACTGTGTCAATAATATTACATCGAACAGTGATTGACATAGGCTTAAACATTAATAAATAAATCATTGAAGGGTTTACTTACATCAATTAAATATTCCTTGAAACCTTCCAACCAAAAGAAAACTTCTAACGATGAAACAGAACAAAATCGGAAAATATACGCAATTATGTGCAGTCGCTATCCTTAAGTGAACATATACATTTATTGACACTACTGCAAAATCTCGAGCCAAGTATCTTATGCTGCTGTTTTCAGAATGATAACTGAGGAAATGAAAGATTCTGAAATATGGGGACACAGATGAAACACCCTAGTTTATTACATCGATATATATGAATCACCTATACTTTTTGTTGTTTCTTTGTTGACATGGAATAAAATTTTCTAAACCCTCTTATTTCACTATTATTTTTAGTATGAATGTCTCAATTACCCATATAATGAGAATGTGTGAGTGAGAGAAAGCAGGATGAAGTGAGATGAAACTGTGTAAATGACTATCATACATTTAACTATAGTTCCGTAATAATAACCATGGGGTTAGAGTAAAATAAGGAACCGAATTCGCCTACTGAAAGTATCCATGCCCTTAAGGTGTCAATCACTATAGCTTTTACCCTATGTTCTGATAAACATCAAACACATTATTTACCGAAATAAGCTAGAGAATTCAATCGATCAGAATTGGCGGATAAGTGTGACGTACGCGTCAGCATTCATTTCATTACAATTTTTTTAAAGATTAATTAAATTTGCTTACTTGATACATCTGAGAAGTTGTTCAGCTGAACGAACAAAACTGTTTTTAATTTCTTTTTGAGTCATATAAGACTATTTTCGATTGAAAACGATTTTGATTTTTATGAAAGTTATATATGAATTTCTACTTGTACCAATTACTATTTATCATTTTGTATATCGTACATGTAAAAAACCAACAAAATTCATAACAATATTTCAAACTTAACTATCAATATCCTGCAGGATTGATATAAATTATATTCAGTATGAACCGCTGTTCTTCAAATTCTGAACGGTGTGTCCACGTTTAATCCCACAGAATGTAAATAAGAATTATATCTACCCCGGAGTTATTTTACTATTTCGGCCTACCGGTAATTACCGATTAGAAAAAAGCGTTTCGATTTCATAATAAAAGGCGTTGCAATCACGAATAAATCGTTACGAATGACTTTTGTGGACCCCACGTGATTTATAATTCTTAGGTAGTAATTGAAAAACTCACGAAGGAGCCATAACAAAACGATCTATCCGTTCGGATAAATTCAAATATTCTTTATAGGACCGGTATCTGAATTTTCAGACGTTTCTTGGTAGACTTGCAGCAATGCGTATAGAAGTGCATTAGAGTACAATAAACGTTCTAAAAAAGTTCAAATTTGGGTGGTCTGAATACGAACACGGATGTAACTGATGAGTAGTAGGAATTAATCGACCATTAATCTGAATTAGAAGATTTTTTCGGAATTACTATTCTTCACGCAGCTTGAGTGTGTAATAGCATTAAATTTAAAATATTATAAGTTGGAAGAAAGTGCACAAGATTGTGTAACCGAAGTTAAATTGAATCACTTCCCATTTTATATCAAGTTTTTTATTCGTGTTATATGTATCTAGCTTTATCGCCTTGATTCTTGACTTCCAATTGAAGAACCGTGCCTAAAAACTACATTCCTGCACCGTTTTCTCCTTCAAAAGAAAAGATTTTTCGCATATTTTTGGACAAGTAAATTGGCAGAATGACTGCCATACATAATGAGAGAGAAAAAACTTGGAGAATCTCTTAAGAATAAGATTTCGAAATGACAAAAATTGTATTGTAAGTAAATACATATTACAAGAAACGTGTGAAATCCTATATTAGAATACCCAAGCTTGCAAATAACATTCCGAAAGATAGGTCAAAAAGTAGAATTTCATTCCGTTAAACTTGAATCCATACTCACGTGACAAATTGGAAAGACATGGACTAGAAACACACCTGTAAAGAAAATACTTATTAGAGTTGATACTTTTGCTATTCTTGAAAAATATAGGTTGGAACAACTGCTCTTTCTATATTTCGCAGTGAAATATTGGTCTGTTTCATTTTAGGTAATTCTTTTTCTTGATAAAGACAGAGTTTAAATAATGAATAATGAATTTGATCACTATTTTTCACATAAATTAGTTCAATATTAAAGCAGTTTATCCTCTATTAAAGATATTATATGCAGCAACAAGTCAAGCAGTTCTCCAATTAAAATCAGTTTCTGTTGCATAAGGCTATATTCATTTTATTATTTAATGAAAAATGGTTTCATTTTCGAAAGCATTTTAATCAAAAACATGAAAATGTTTTGTATTTTGACCTATATGCGCGAATGTATAGCACTTTCTGTCGAGTCAATTTTCAATCAAATCAATTTTAATAGTGAAGTTTATCAGGTTATGGCAGGTCATGTAATTTTTCGTCATCTAGTTTTTCGAATGAATACGTAAATCCTGTTGAATAACTTTTTCTACTGCCATTATCAGCAAATACTTGAGCCTAGTCATTTTTATTGCCTCAAAATAAGATAGTTCAGATATAAGACTGCTTTCAGAAAACTTAATACTTCCTCATGAATACATTTCAGTCATTTAGGTAATTCAGGTATTTCAGTCAGGCGCTTGAAACTCCGGGTTTGGACCCGAATCATGGCTCTCGGCTCGGCGCACCGGAATGTTATCGTACGTCGTACGACACACATTTGTGAAATAATGTGTTGCACGATACACTCACACCGGTATGCCAGATTCGGAGTCTAAACTCGTCCGGCGCGCTCATCTACGTCATTGAGGAGCGGAGATAAAAGTGGAGTTATATTATTATTGATATAATACCTGCATTCATGCCTAATTGCGCAGTTTTTGGCTGTAAGAATTACAGAAGTGCTAAAGGGAATCAAAATAAGGTACTTTTGCTTTCCGAAGTCGGAAGTATCCCGTCAGTACTTCATTATCTGAGGAAAAAATATTTTCAAAGTGTTAGAAGATAACACGGTTGCAAAACTGAAAAATGACGTTCAGATTTCATTCGATGTTATTCTTAGCTTGAGCACAATCCGTACCAACTTAAGACAGGGATCTAAATGAGAAGATCAGTTTTCAGAATATGAAGAAAAAAGTGGACAAAAAACTTTTCAAATTCACGAATTATAAGTGAAATTCATTGAAATTTCCCAAGAAATGATGAAAATATTTTCACTTATTCGAAGTTTTTTAATGAACCTCCAATAATTTATTCTGTAGTAACAAATAGATACTTTTCACTTACATTTATATTTATACAATTTCATTGATATATTTTAGAATCAACAAACAAAGACATCGGAGAAATTTCATTTGAAATTAATTGTTAGTTAATTGCATTTTCAATGAAACTTGCGATTAATTGCATTATTCCAATTATTCTCTGGAGTTCTAATGCTAATGCAATGGAAAGGCTCCGCAGTGACGTCACTTCTCGATGCGCGTCGGCATACCAGTGTAAGTGTATCGTGAAGTGTTGCATAAAGTGCCACAGTGTGTCGAGCACCTAACTGGAAAGCAGTTCATTCCATACAAATATATGTTGTTCAATGGATAATGTAAAAATATCAGCAGTTTGTAGATCGACATTAAATAAAAGGGAACTTTTTTTACTCAATTATCAATGAATACGCAAACATACGAGCGCTACACTTGTATGAAGATGTAGTGGATTTTTACATCTGAGGTTCCTTCTCTGTGTTTATATTTTCCTCTGCTGATACTAGTAAATGAACGTGCTATATTTCTTGATATACGAGAGGTTTTGTAGAAACGTATCTCGAAATAATTTATATAGATTGAAGAAGTTAACCTACCGCACAGAGAAATAATTCAATACAAATTGCCAGCCTTCCAATTTGATGTCAGGCTAATGCTCAATCAGAATATCACAGCAGCTCATCGCTGATTCACAGAATAATAGAACAAAGCCCCTTGAAGCCCCCAATCTAACTAATTGTAATTGACTTGAAAGGAGGTACACTATTAAAGAACATTCCTACTAGAACAAGAAGAAACATAGAAGGTTTCTTATAAATTAGTTTATCTGCCATAAATAATGATGTGGATTCTCATGCAAGGGCCTCAGGTCGTCACGATTTGGCCAGCCGGTACAAAAGTTTTATTATGTGTCTTCTCTTGGAGCCGCGATCACGCTCTATGTCCCTTTTGGTCATCGATCTTCATTGTTATCGGAGATTGGAAAAAATTCAGGTAGAACAAAATGCTGTAATAATACATTATTTCAGTTGCATAACTTCCTCTTTGTTCAGTCGACTGTTGCACAGCTCTTAATTTTGCATTCGCATTACAAGTGGATGCAGCTTAGAGAACGGGAGGTATGGCAGAAGCAATGTCGAAGATTCTCTCGTGGCATAGGGTATTTATAATGTTGAATTAAAGATTTCTTCGTTTGGTGTTTTATCGAAATCATGGACTTCTTTACATTCTTACTCTCAACAGAATCTGCAAAGTATACTGAATTTAGTGTTTTATAACAATTGAATGCTTTCCACAAATCTGACTAGGATCTCGACTCAAAGTCCTTCAAAATTATTCGGCTTTTTCTATTTGAATCGAACTATACCACCAAAAACTCCAGAATGTTGCCATTCGAACAACATGTTGATTTGAAATATTCCAATGACTCTAAATTTTTATTATCTGCATCCTACTGCTAAGAAGCTAATTCCCAAAAAATGTAAACTTTCAGAACACTTCTACGGATCAGAGAGCTGTTTTCGAAGGTTTTCATAAGGTGCTCTTGTATCTTTGATTGATTTATTAGATTGCGGCCGATTGGCATCATGACTTACTTTCTGCACTGCAACCAGAAAGGTTTTTTTATGCATTTCCGCACCATGGCTACGATTTGCCCATTTGCCCAGTAATTCTTCACTTTGAAACAGCAAGAATCAAGAGATATCTGGATCTTGGTAATAAACAATCACACCTTCTCACGGGCTTTCTTACAGGACACTGTCGCCCCAGGAAGCACCTGTTGAGGATAGGATTGTCGGACACTGACGAGTGTAGGTTCTGTGGGGAAGAGGAAGAAACCCTCATTCACCTGGTCACGGAATGCTTTGCCATTGCGAGCCTAAGGAGAGAATAACTTGGGCAAGAAACTTATAGGACTGAAGAACTAGCCTCGTTGAAGACTTCACAGATAATGGATTTCATCAGATCTCTGGAACTGGAAGGCTAGCTGTGAAGGGTGTGGTACAGAGAGTGGAGATAGAAGTTGATGGGAAAATGTTTTTGTCGTACGACGAGTTATTGGAAGGTGGTGTGATCCAGGGAAGTATACTTGGCCCATTCCTCTTTTTAATTTATATGAATGACCTCATCTCATCTGTAACATTTACGGATGATACAGGCTTTATTGTTCGAGCAAACGATGTAAGTTCAGTCACTTTATCGGCGAAACTAACAGCAGCGTCTGTATATGAGTGGTGTCAAAGAAATAGCCTCATATTAAATCTCACCAAAACTCAATGCATGTTTTTTTCCGCAAATAGAAAGCCTACTAATTATCCGAATTCGATCGACCTTCTGAATCACACTGTTTCCGTTTCTTCTAACACTAGATTTTTAGGCGTGATTATAGATTCAAATTTGATTTGGAATGAACACTTAGCGTGTCTCAAACGGAAACTACTCTTAGTCGTGTATTCTTTGAGAGTAATGGCGAGGCAAGTAGATCATAATGTACTAGAGATCGTTTACTACGCTAATTTTCAAGCACTTCTAACTTTTGGAATCATTGCTTGGGGAGGTTGTACTGGTGTCGATCGAATATTTATTATTCAAAAATCGGCTATCCGAGTGATTTATGGTCGGTATAGAGAAGTTTATTTCCGTCGATATGAGAACATAAATAGAACCAGGCGCATGTTTCCTTTGCATTATCCAAAACATAATTTAACTCTAACTGAGAGAAATGCCGAGTATATCTGTATTACCCTTTTCAATAAGATTCCTAAGATTATACAAATTATAAAAATTATAATTATAAAAATTTTATAGTTCTTCAAATCTACCTTGAAAAAATTTCTAATAGAAAGAGAACCCTACAGCATTCAGGAGTTCCTCTCACCTTGATCTGAGCGCTCTTTATTTACTTGTAGGTTAAGATTTTGTACTTTTGTATTTGTTTGACGTTATCTCTTCACATAATGTATATGTTTATGAGAATCTATCTATCTATCTATCTATCAATCAGAACAGCTCTGTAAGGGGGCACAATAGAACTTGAGTTCGCAGTGAACTGTAACCCATATTCAAACCAAAACTAACTTTAACTACCTTCTTCTCAAAGTTGACTATTTTTCAAAAATACTTCGATCTTATATCGGCTGGCTGGATGGCCACCCAGTAAAGTAAGCCTGGTTTGCGCCAATATCTTACCTTGGCATCCATAATATGTGCACGACGGTTTCTGCAGCAAATCCAGAAAACTTACAGATACTTGGGTTTTACTAACTGATCTTGTGCAGGTGACAATTCACGAAAAAGTGACCTGTGAGAAGCCCAGTAAGCAGCCTCAACTAACAACGATAGAGCTTGTTGACCTTTCCCTTTTGATGGTGTAATCAATGTCTTTGCTTTTCTTCTTCTTTTATCACACGTAGAAACGGTTCGTTGTTCATATTTTCCTCTGTTCATACTGAGAAATACACGTTCGCTATTGTTTGGAATTAAACAATGTTAAGTGATTATTCGAAAATATTACATGATAAATGCCATAGCTTCATGAATAATATTGTCAACTTTATAACTATAAACCTATTCATCGACATCAGAAAAAATTAACACAACATAAAATAATGTTAAACTGGCCGTTGTCCAATATTTCAACACCACAACCCATTCGAGTTAATAGCGTAATTACGTCCACCCGAAAAAGTTAATTAACGATGTACAATAGAGATTTACTTTCTCAGCCGGAAAAATTACCATATATTCAAAGGAAACATTAAATCACAGCACGTCGAAAACATAGTGAAAGAAAGTCACAAGGTCCATTCAAATAACTTTCTACTAATTTAACGCCTTAATTGTCAGCATGTACCTCTATTAGATTAATGGATTCAGTCCCTATAAAACCTTCACCAATCCTGTAACTATTCCATCAAACAGCAAGAGCTTGTTTCCAATCTCATTTGACAGATATCTCGAGTAGTATCCAATGACCTTTTTGAGACCTTGTTCTTAGGGAAATAGCGTACCAGCAATAACAAAACCAGTTGTCCGTGAGTTTCGAAATTTCGACCAATAAAAGGCGTTTTCGAAAACTTACTCAGGGTTACTAACTCGGTCCATTGGATCAAGTGACAGATCTACTCGGATCACGGACCCGGGTTCTAAGTTTACGAACACACCAGTTTTAGTACCTATTTTAAGTGACAATCGTATCAATAACTTAACCAAATATTTTATGGATTATTTTTTCAGTCCCAGTTTATTTTCGGATTGTCTCTAGCTTTGCTTGCAGTTATTGTACACTTTTATAAAATATTTCTTATAATCTTTGGTGTGCCCTTCCATGTTTAATGTTATTTTCGAGCATCTATGTTAAAGAAGTATAGAATATATTTTTTCAATTTCAGTTTATTTACTGATTAGGCCTTTTTGGATACTTACTCGGATTAACTCAAACCCTAACCTTTGCGTTCGTGTACCTAACCCGAACATCCAACCCGTGTTCGGAGAGTAAGGTGCTATTAACTCGATCATTGACCCTACACTAGAGCAAGGTCGTAGAGTCATCGCATGCGCACTGCAGTTCAATTTTGTATTTGAAAAAGGCTTCTTCATAACGTTGAATGCAGATCTTTCTGCGTTAAAGATAAAGCCTTCTTTGGTTGCATTTATTGGCTTTTGTAAAATAATTCTTATAATTTTTGGTATGCCCTTCCATGTCTAATGTTATTTTTGAGTTCCTATGTTGAAGAGGTAGGAAATTCATTTTCTCTTTTCTATTCTTTTTTCAGTTCCAGTTCATTTACTGATTGTCTCTAGCTTTACTTGGATTTATCGGCGTTTGTGCGATCTCTCAAAATGGATAACTTATTCGAAAGAATAATCAATTTCAAGAAGAATTCTGGCCATAGCAGGCTCATCAGAGTTTCTAATGAATTACCTTTAATAATTATTTTCTCAAATACTCTATCATCAAGAATATACTCATCAACTTTAGTCAAATATTGCTGCTCTTTGTAATATTTATCCTCTAATCGAAGCTATTGACTCACCGGTCATCTTCCATAATGAATTATAAGGTAACAAAAAGATGAAAAATTCTTTCACGCTGCAGCAAGTTGAAATATGAAAATGTAAATTATCTTCGAAATTCCCTGAACTTAATTAAGGTGTTCTAGCCGAGTCGATGGCCTTTGGTTACTCCAAACTAACTTGATTATAACGTCCATTATTCAAAGTACGATCTGTCAAAGTAAGTGATATTTCGGATGGACGTCAGCTGTAGTGAATGAGTTATTATTAATAATTTTATTCTTCACAAAAGAATGTTTGGTTGATGCTGTTGGGATAGAATGAAGATTTCATGTGGCTAACGGTTACTTTGAATACACGCATCATTTCGGGAAGTTGAAAAAAAGTGAGATCGTGTTTGATTGTGAGATATAATTGATTGCTATTTTTGATCAAAGGAAGAATGATTATCTTGAATTCCTTGATACCAAGTTTGAGAGATAACTTAACGCATGTATAATGAAAAACGATTGGAAATAGGTACTAGAAGATTCATATTGTGATCAACAGAAAACCATTTTTGTTCGGAAAAAATTATTTTAAATTTTTTCATTACATTATATTGAAATATGCTCATTTTTGACTCGAAGAAAAATTCTATTATATAATTTTGAGAGATTGATCAAAAAATTCGAGAATTTAGGGTGTAAGTTACTCGTCGAAATAGATATTTTCGCCAAAGAGACGTCTTATGAAATATCTTCAATATGAACATGACGGAAAAGAATTGTAGCCCTAATCCTAATGGGACTCATATCAACTTCTATCATTTTCTTCCGATATGAATCTACAAAAAATTTAAGAATTCCTTGAACAGGTACTTTTACTAGGCATTTGGGAACTGAACTCACCCAGAATATCTCAAGTCTCTAGGATATTTCCTTTGAAAGTGCTAACGGCCGTCCTGTCCCACGGCCGGAATTGAATTCGACCACGGATTAGTCATCAGGGAGTCGAACCATATCGGTTGAAACCATTTTCGGCTCAAAATTCGAAAATTTCAGACATTTGGACGAAACACTATAGCATTCCTTTAAGTAGAACGAGCGCTCAAAAAGATGAAATTATTCTGTTACGGTAAGTCCCATGGTACAAAGCAGTTGTCTAGTAAATAAATATCTCTGTTCGATACCTAATACGAAAAATAGATTGTGGAAAATAAGAATTTTTCCCTGAGTATTTTTTATATCTATATCTTGAAAATTTTGAATTTTGGAGTTTTATCGATAAAATCAATCAATTTTTTTCACAATAATTGTTATGAGTTATCCACTAATTGATCGAAATGTACAAATTCTTGCTCGGCGTATTTATGAATGATTACATGCATTCTTCTGTCCGCCACGAACAGGTTTCCCAAGTACTTTCAATGCGTTCTCTCAATTGTCCCATATTATAGAAACAATTTTTCGTACCTTCAATGTATTATTTTTATGTGCTCTATCACCTGCATAAAGAATCAATTCTGAAAAACATCCTGAATTTCATAGATGTGATGATCGTGGTAATCCTTCATTCAACTGGAATCTACATTCTGTCATCAAAATTTTTATCTCGAAAATCTCCTGTAAGAAGAAAGCTTACTCTGGTGTAAAAAGACAGTTATTGATATAGTAACGTAAACTACACTAATTCAACATGTAGGCAATGAATACATAATTCTGACATCAAAAGTGTAGCACTGAACATTAAACAAGCCATAGAGATATGTATAGATATTATATTAAGTAAAAATTAATAGGATAAACTCATATCACCGGTAACATGGAAAGGATATTATCAATTTGTACAAAATTGAGCTGCAACATGCTGGCAATTGAAACTGGATCATAACCTGAATACAAATTCACTTTTGAAGCAAAAACTCATCTAATGGCTATACGTTCTTTCTCATGGACTGAGCTTTTATCGCAAAATAACCATCTTAATTGAATTATATAATTATTCCGCAGAATAAAACGAAAAATCTCAGGACGCAGGCTGCTTCGGCAATGATTAATTTTCCGGTAGAATGGTCTCTATCGGGTCTTTATTAATGATTCAGTTTCAGTGTTGTGCTGTTCTAATATGCAAGTCAACGGAATACGAAATAGTGGTTGCGCGGACTATTAATTAGAAAATTTTGCCTCTGCGATCTCCCGATGAGTAAAAAGGGGATCCGGTGATGTTTCAATTTCCGTGAGGCTGAACAGGTGTTCGATACTAAATGATTGGTTTTCTTCGCAACATTTTTCATATTGAAGAGTTCAGCTATTAAATATGGAGTTTGTACTGGTTTATGAATGGAGTTTATTTCAAACTAGACCTATTAAAATTTGAAGTATTGTATATTGTTCTTTTTATCTGATTTTTCGATTGAATCAAATTGAAACAGTAATTTTGAATGACACCAAAAATATGACATTGTGTAAAAATAGTTACAAAAGTGCAAAGGAGCTCTAATAATCATCCAAATGCCTTCGAAATTTCAAACCAGGAAGCAAGTGGGGAGTTTCATAATAAAGCCTTGTAGACGGGTGTTCTACATAATTTCACCTAATTCACGAAATTTTCATTGAGATGAATAAAACGGAAAATCCAGGAAGCTGCTAGCTTCGGCATGATTAATTTTCCGGTAGAATAGTCTCTATCGGGTCTTTATTAATGATTCAGTTTCAGTGTTGTGCTGTTCTAATATGCAAGTCAACGGAATACGAAATAGTGGTTGCGCGGACTATTAATTAGAAAATTTTGCCTCTGCGATCTCCCGATGAGTAAAAAGGGGATCCGGTGATGTTTCAATTTCCGTGAGGCTGAACAGGTGTTCGATACTAAATGATTGGTTTTCTTCGCAACATTTTTCATATTGAAGAGTTCAGCTATTAAATATGGAGTTTGTACAGGTTTATGAATGGAGTTTATTTCAAACTAGACCTATTAAAATTTGAAGTATTGTATATTGTTCTTTTTATCTGATTTTTCGATTGAATCAAATTGAAACAGTAATTTGAATGAGAACAAAAATATGACATTGTGTAAAAATAGTTATATATATATATTCTTTTGAAATTAAGAGCTAACATAATACAATACATAAAACAAAAATAAAAATCCCTAACTGAGGTTGGTGCAAAACGGGGAACCATACTATTTTTTCGTATGATACCAGAGCTCAGGGAAAAAGCCCAGTAGAAAAAACCCTGTCTCGCCGTTTCAACAAAAATAACACTTGAAAACTATTAGAATATTGAAGGTTTTCTTCTTTATTTAGTCCAAATGAACGATATCCCTCTCCAGGATGCCTTCGGAATTCTGAATCTGAAACGAAAAAATCAAAGCAGAAAAAAGAAACAGAAAAATTAAATGATTAAAACTCTATTAAATCGATTTGAAATTAACAACCCAATTCAAAAACGACTCGGTAATTTCATGTATAGCTCTCAAGCCATCCTGAAATTTATATATGGAACAATTATTTATCAGGTGTTCAAATGTCTCCTCTGCTTCTCCGCATTCGCAACTAGGACTCTCAACTGAATTCCATTTGAAAAGCATACTATTGCAACGTCCATGACCTGTTCTTATACGATTAAGAACAGTCCATATTTTCCTTGGAAGATCAAATCCAGGAACTTTATTCGAGGGATCAGTTATTAAATCTTTGTTCTGTATAATACATGAGTTCCACTCGGATTGCCAAATTGCTTTATCACTTTCATTTGAGTTCAGAAAATGATTTGACCAAAAAGGTTTTCGTGATTTTAATCGTTACAAAAGTGCAAAGGAGCTCTAATAATCATCCAAATGCCTTCAAAATTCCAAACCAGGAAGCAAATGGAGAGTTTCATAATAAAGCCTTGTAGACGGCTGTTCTACATAATTTCACCTAATTCACAAAATTTTCATTGAGATGAATAAAACGGAAAATCCAGGACGATGCTAGCTTCGGCATAATTAATTTTCCGGTAGAATGGTCTCAATCGGTTTTTATTAATGATTCAGTTTCAGTGTTGTGCTGTTCTAATATGCAAGTCAACGGAATACGAAATAGTGGTTGCGCGGACTATTAATTAGAAGATTTTGCTTCTGCGATCTCCCGATGAGTAAAAAGGGGATCCGGTGATGTTTCAATTTCCGTGAGGCCGAACAGGTGTTCGATACTGAATGATTGGTTTTCTTCGCAACATTTTTCATATTGAAGAGTGCAGCCATTAAATATGGAGTTTGTACTGGTTTAGCAATGGAGCTCATTTCAAACTAGACCTATTAAAATTTGAAGTATTGCATGTTGTTGTTTCAAATTTCTTTGTGTTTTCCAATGGATAAGGTCTATTTCTATCTGAGTTCTCGAATAATTCCAGAGATGAAGATTGAATCAAATTGAAACAGTAATCTAGAATGATACGAAACCGAAAATATGACATTGTTTGATAATAGTTACGAAAGTGCAAAGGGCCTTTAATAATCAGCCAAATGCCTTCAAAATTCCAAACCAGCAAGGAAGTGGAGAGTTTCATCATTAAGCCTTCCAGACGAGTGTTTAACATAATTTTACCTTATTCAATAAATTTTCATTGAAATGAATAAAACGAAAAATCGAGGACGCTAAAATGGTCTCTATCATGTTTTTATTAATGATTCAGTTTCAGTGTTGTGCTGCTCTAATATGCAAGTCGACGGAATACGAAATAGTGGTTGCGCTGACTATTAATTAGAAAATTTCGCTTTTGCGATCTTCCGGTGAGTATAAAGGGGATCTTTCGCAACATTTTTCGTATTGGAGACTGCAGCTAGTGAATATGGAGCTTGTACTGATACATGAATGGAGTTCATGTGAAACTATCAGATCAATTGAAACTTGAATGAAGTTGTTTATGGCAGTTCATTAATCAACGTAAGTTTTCTGAAACCCAGCTAAAGTGTTTGAATTCATCATACTAGTTGACTAGTACATATATGATATATAGAGTGTTGAGTACCCACGATTACTGTGAACACTGAGAGTCCAATTTCTGTTCCAGAATGCTTGGTTGATTCAGAAGCTTTTGGAAACTTAAAATTTTAATAATCTGAGATATTTTCATCCCCTTCTACTGATTCACTAATTATTCTTCTCTGTTCAAGCCAATGGTTGTAAGAATGGCCATTGTATTTTTATATACAGAGTTAGGCAAAAATTCTGAATGAAATTAATATCTTCGGAAACACTGATTAAAAAAAAGCTGGAGCACGTTAATTGAATCTGAATTGAACGCATTCCTTGGGGAGAAAATGAAATATTTCTTCTCTTCAACCCCTCGAATGAATCTCAACTGTCTTTTTTTCAAAAGCGAACATTTGTAGTATGTAGATTCGTTGAGATACTCGTTTCAGAAAGAATCTTATCATACCATTTCTTTACTCATGTGATTATTATGAAATGAATGAATGATGAAATGAAGCTGGATTGGACAACATAACTCAATTGAATAGGCACCAAGACACCACTAGATAACTTTCTCTGGGGATGTCTCATAGATAAAGTTCATCAAATCAGACCGACTCCTATTGAAGATCATATCATTCCTGACATTCCCTGGTATAACTATGGGATCCTGAAAGCTCTCCTGGGTAACACCGTTCATCGTAGCCGAAGGTAGTTCGAAAACAGTTAATATATTTCATGCACCTGTGAAACAAGCCGTTCTCGAACACTTTATTGTGATTGTTGTTCAATAAAATCAGTACTTCTCGTCCTCATCAATTATTTATCGTATTCCGAATTTTTATAGCAAAGACCTAACGGTCCCTGTAACGAGTATCATACAGGATAGATGACGATCGAGTCACGTGGTAGCATAACATGAAATTCGTGAATCGGTGTCCCTTATTTCTCAGCGTTACATGCACGGTTACAATGGCAAATTGGAAGGAGACCATTGTGTAGAAATCGTTGTTTTCTTATCTTCATCCCGTGTACGTGAGCTGTACGTCTCTTCCCTATGACAAATCAATTTTTTCCGCCGTCAAGATTCATGTACGATCGTGAGATTGTTATCCGAGGTCTGCTTTCAGTTTCATTGATGAATTTCATGAGATTGAAGGTATGTAGTTGGTTAATTCGATTGACGGACTCCATATCACAGTGCCGATATTTTTTAAGACAGTAGTAACTGTACAGTGAATTCTAATTATTCTTCACAGTTAGAGAAATATTCGATATTTTTTTAAGCATTTGCATATGTGCCTTCGTTTTGAGGTACTTCCTCCACTTATTAAGACATACGAGTATGGAAAAATATAGTGAAGTACTCTTACTGGACCAACATTATACCTAATCGCGCCTTTGATGAAAAGTCTCAACCAATTTTTTCCTTGTCAAAAAACAAGTTCAACTGTTTAATAGCCTACTTCTAGGTCTTTTATTGTGATATAAAATGTGCACAAAATCATCAATAAAAACTCTGATATTTGTAGGTTATGTGGACCGGCAACTAGACTCACTTTACCGGTAATGATATTGACAAATATGTAACAGTGAAGATACTGTTAGCAAGATAAGCAATAAAAAAAATTCTAGAAATGATGAAAGTTGATAGGATGGGCTTTTTAATGAATATTTTCGTATAAATATTTGGGAGCAATTCAACTGTTTAAAGCAGTTATCATTGAAGTATTTGTCGATTTACCAAATGACTGAACATGAGTATACATTCAAAACCCAGGAGCTATTCTATCGCTATTTTGATGAAGTTTTGTCGCCCTATTCGTTTTTCTATAGGACAGTGCATAAAATCAGATGAAGTTTTGCAGTTTTTCAGAAGGAACCTCAGAGTAATAAGTGAACATTTTAAACAGTGAAAGTGTTCATTTCACTCTGAGGAAAAAACTATCAAATTATAGCATAGAAAAAGAAAAACATATAAAGGCAGGCCATGATTCTTTCATGTGGTTTTGAATATTTTTAAGGCGAGTCGGAAGTGAACACATATCTGAGTTCTTCAACATGCGTATAGAATCAATTCGGAAGAGTCTTCGTATCACAAAATAAGCAATCACCACTTCTATTTCTTCAAGAAATATCATAAACGGTCAGTGTTCAAATCGCTAAAAATATCTGATTTATTTTTCAAAAAAATATAGGTACCATTATTTTTAAGAGTTTATGATCCTGTCCCATTATTTCCTTCAAAATATTCGAGATTCAGACGTACATCCTGACTTTTCAAATATCATAAAATCCTATAGCTGTTATAAACCAACAAGCCGAATTAACATCTAATTTTAAATTCGGCGAGTGGCCTTAGCTACCACAGAAAGCAACTTTCGATGTAAATTCAATTCTGAGATATTCACCTTGAACAAGCAACAAATCTCCTTCGGAATTCCTTCAAAACATCATAAAAACACGATACTACGTTGGAAACAATTGCCGTTTTACGTGTTAACAACATCGTTCATGAGATATTCAATTCAGCTAAAAAAACCAGTTTGATTTTTTTATATTTTCACACATGGGAGAAAATTATGCTCAGATGAACGGATAAAATTATTCTATTCTACTTACGTAACAGAAGGAATACATTCTTGAATTATCTTCCGATAATCTCTCTATAAATCGATAATTATATATTTATTAATCAGTCATTTACTGCAGAAATGGATGAATGCATTTCCCGACTTTGAAGATTTTAGGAAACTGTCACAATTTATTTTCATTTCAGCAACATGAAATCGAATAAATTCATAGTAGAGTAAAAATTGCATAAATTTTTGTCTTTCACAAAGTCAATGTTTCTTAAGTTTTAATTTTGTATTGACGAAGTGTTATTGTTGAAAAAGATCAAGATTTGTTTCTGATGAGTCATACGATTTCTAGATTGAACGATCTCATTTTCGAAATAGGTACTCCCCAAGAAGAATGTGAAAAACTCTTAGATAACTATCAACATCGTCATACGCTAACATGGAACTATCAATTCGATCATTAGATATCTAATAAAATGGATGATTTGAATCGTAAAATTTATGCGAAACTAGTCATTATATACCCACGTCCGTCAATTTGGCAATTCCCGTGCTATGATTTATAACATGGTTCGGTGTAATCGTAGGAAGATAAATTTTTTTAGCAGACATTCCGATATTTCTTTCGTTAATTCATATCCTTTGATATATCATGCAATAATGATTACGACAATAGCAAGCACCTACACTCATCAATTTCAATTATTTCAGAAATTATACCTTATCTTATTATTGCAGCGAAAAGCTATGTGGCACAGTTGAAAAACATGGTGTTAGTAGCAACTACAGCGCAGTTCCATTTTGATACAGAATGTTTACGGGGCATCATGAATGATTTCTATGAGATAGACACATCAGCAAAAAACTCATAGTTCATAGTTATGATAATTATCATTTTGGAATAGTATAGTGCTGGTTTTCAATAGTTCTTCCTTTATTTTGTGAATTAATTTTGTTTGTTCAAGGAGTCTTAACTTTTCTACATTTAATATTTTTGTTATTTTATATACTTGAATTGTCGTTGTGAAGTACTCTAGCTGGAATATTGTCTTGACTGCTTTCTACTGTAGTCTTTGAAGTTTTTGTATGACCCCATCAATAAATTAGATATGAAAAGTGCGGTTTTATGAAACTTTAATAAAGTAATTTTCTTGTGCATCATTTAGCTGATTTCCACATCTCTTTATTGCACCGATCGTGGGTGAAATTGTACTCATTATATATTCAGCGTGTCTGTTCCAAGTTAAATTTGCAGTAATAACCAACCCCAAATATTTATATTCTCTTATCACCTCCAGTTCTACTCCGTTCATATATAATCCAATGCAAGGCCTATTTTTCATCTTTTGTTTCACTATAATATAAACAGTTTTCTCCAGATTAACGCACAACCCATTGTATCACAACTATTTGAAGTACTTATCTAGATTACTGTTTATATTCTTTCACAATTAATTAAATTGGAAATAGAAAACACCAATGCAGTATCATCTGCAATAGAAGTAGCCCAAATAATTTATCGATGAGTGTTCCATCATCAAGAATTTCACGCCAACAACTAGCAATTATTTTGCTGTTCCCAATAATTTGATCTACCAATAATAATAATAATTGACGTTTCACTTTCAATCGAGAACATACTCTGTTACTATACAAATGTTGCTCGCTCAAAATTTGTCTTCTTCCGCTCGATTTTTTCCTTGATTTCAAGGTCGCATTTTCGAGTGATTTTTATCGCAAGAGAAGATATTTTCACGTTTACAACAGTGCTTCTGGGGACTTGTTAATGGTGGACAGTGACGTGATGACCTTGGAACTTACAGGTTGAAAGATATGTGCATAAGATCTCTTTTCATGATATTATGAATAATATATCTTCATTGTTGCTATGGTCTTTCACCGCACGCCGAATTCATGAATAATAATTGGTTGGATTTATCCCAGATTAATGTTTCTGATATTATATTTAATAGGGTATATTCTGTTGAGTTTGAGGTTCAGCAAGGAACTTGAATTGGAGCAGTTAAAGAGGTATTTTATTTCCACAACAATGTTTTGCTTGAAGATCGGTGATATTTAAAGCAACTGCAGTGCAACACAGTCAATCTGTCTCCTGCTAATACATTTAATACGTTCTTATAGCTATCGTTTGAAATATATCTGGGAGCTTTCTGCATTTCTATAAAACGTTCAATGTTTTCACTCATAGTCTCTGAAACAGAAATAAGCAAAAAATTTTAAATAAGATGAAATGCTCCTGCTTAAATCTTTCCACTAATTTGTCAGGAGTAAATTAATTTTGAAAAAATTGTTGCCTAGCAGTAAAACTAACTATTAGACTTTCTGTCCAGATAAACTTCTAAAATCTTTGGAATTGTGTATTTTATCGTTTGTAGTCTAATTGGCATTAAAAATATGTTACATTATCCTTTATTTCCTTTTTTTCAGTTCTACTATTAGGCAACAATTTTTTCAAAACAATTTGCTCTTTACAAATTATTGCAAAGATTTAAGTAGGAGCATTTCATCTTAACTAAAAGATTTTTAATTATTTCTGTTTCAGAAACTGGAAGTGAAAACCTTAAAGGTTTTCTAGAAAAGTTCTTATTGCTGTTTTGCATGTGCTATCACTTCACTTCAGCTCCTCAAGAGCGCTCTTTGACGAAGCCATAATTCCAGAAAAAGTGCTCATCTTCGGCCAGTTTCAAATAAGCCAATAATCTACTGTATCGTGAATATCTTGATTTTTCAAAAAAAACTTTATGAAACAACGTTTAACAACAGAATAAGAAATATCATCAGAATCAAGTGGAACTTTATTCTCACTTCTCACATCCATGAACTAATTTGTTGCTGAATTAAAGATGTTTAGAACCTAAGTGTCCTTAATGTGAGAACCTTTGCTGGTATATTGTCGCATTCGTCGAGCATCACACTAGTTCAAATGATGAACCCAAGAAGACTCAATCCAATAATTTCCACCACTCACGGTCCGATTATACCAGATGGGGACCTTTATGATTTCAAATTCGAAACTGTGAAAATACAATTCACATTATAATTATCAAATTCTCAATGCTGGTTGGAAAGCCATGAGATGATATAGCAGATGAAGATTCTGCAGTGAAAAAAGGAAATTTAACGAAGTTGTTAATCTCGTGAACGTTATAATCATTATTTTTCTTCATCACGCAGATTCTCTCACAGATAACTACTCTCAAACAAATGATGAGCCAAATTCCAAACTGAAAAGATAATAACTATCTTTAAAACATTCATCTCAACCCTTACAATGCTTTCAAGCTTCTTTGTTCGGCAAATTCCTCCAGACTCATTTTTATGCAACCATTTAAATATAGCCCACAGTTGAAGTAATTTTCGGACTCCTCTCTTCTGATAGAAGCTTCTTGAAGGGTTAATTGAGAGTGCAACAATTATATATGATTATTATTTGAGAAATTTATCAGCAAGCATGTACCAGGAGTCACCAAATTTCTGTTAAAATACAAAAGAAAAACAAAGGTTTGTATTTCTGGAAAAAACCGTTCTGAGAAAAAAATTCCATTTTCATATAAATTCTTCACTAGTTTGTCTTCATTTATGATACGCGTTCCTTAAATTTCAGGTCTGTACGGACATTTGATCTCAACTTTGTTTTTTTTATGGAAAATAAGACTCAAAGCCTATATGGAAGGGCCAGAGAAAACTCAATTAAGTGGCAAGAATAAAAAGTACTCTTTAATCAGAAATCCTGGTCACACAAAAATCGAAGGAAAGGAATAGGCTAACACACTAGCTAGAAAGCGAACGCAAACTCCACTTTGTGATATTGGCAAACGCACTCATCTGAAAGAGTTTTCGAAGAAAAAAGAAACTTAAGAAAACTGCAAGATCCAAAAAATATTTGGATCTCGTTAAAATAAGTTGAGCCTCTTCACTGTTTTCATAACAGGACGTTGAAGTCATCAAAAACATATGATGGGAATTGGCTTAACAGAAACTCTCTGGTTTAGATTATAAGCAGAAAAGGAGGAAAAGTTACATGCCTCGCCTTTGCGATCCTGCGCAAAGCATAACTTGTACATGGCAATTATTGGAGACAAGCAGATTAAGTCTCCTTGAAATCCCTCTTCGATACTGTAGTTCATTGAAGTTCTGGAAACTGGAGTGCGAGATAAAGCGCAGTTCCGAAAACAGATCTGATGAAGGTTCAATTATCCTTAAGGTCGCACTGTTATTAATCACCCTAAATCTACAATTTTCTGATCGTAAAGTATCTAGATAAATAAAGAGGTGGAATTGCTAAAACGCATAATTAGTACACACACCGCTGATATCCCGCATTAAAACAAGCATGCGGAACCCGCTACGAAGATAACAATCCTTCTTTACCGAGCGTTTATAGTAGATTCCTCCTCCAACTACCCTGGCTACCAAAAGGAACATACATTTTTTACCTAGTCACGATCGTCCTCCTTTCGTCGAATCAAAAGCTACGGTAGATGATTGCTGCGTTGAAGCCTTACAAAAATTTCCGTATGCATTTCAAATATATGGAACAATTTATTCAAAAAGTGGCCAATAGGGTGGTAATTTTCACAGTCAAAATTGATTTTTCTCAGTACGGTATTGGAAATATTATATTCGGTACACATAATTTAGTAGATCCTATGAAGTTTTACAAATTCTGGCAAAAAACAATTAAATTCTGATAAAAGTATCTCGACAAAGAATGAATCATCCTGTAAATTCGCAAGGAAAGATAGTGGCCATTCGAGGTGCTGATGATAAAACATATATAGCGTCCCAGAAATATGTAAAGTTTCTAGTGGGATTCCCTGTTGATTGTTGCCTACACAAAATTATGCTGAAGTTCATATGAGTGGCACCAGCGAAATATTCTTCGTTAAGCTTCGTTTGTTCTTTCGAGAATCCAGATAAATAATGGATGAGAAAGTGACTGAATTTAAGAAATAGTATCTACAATCAGTGGCAGAACAGATTGAAAACTTACACCTCCTACCACTTCGGAGCACTTATTGACTATGAATTTATTCAGGTGAGCACAAGAGGTGGAATTGCTAAAACGCATAATTAGTACACACAGCGCTGATATCCCGCATTAAAACAAGCATCCAGAACCTGCTACATAGATAATAATCCTTTTCTACCAGAAACGGGCGTTTATAGTAGATTCCTCCTCCAACTACCCCAGGGTCCCCGGGCGTCAAAAGGAACAACCATTTTTTACTTAGTCTCAGATCGTGCTCGGAAGCTATAGTAGATGATTGTACACAAATTACAGAATGCATAAATAAAAAAAACTATTCAAAGAGTGACCTGTAGGATGGTAATTTTCAGGAGTCAAAACTGATTTTTCTGAGTACGTCAATGAAAATATGATATTCGGTACACATAATGTAATAGATGATAAAAAGTATTACAAATTCTAGAAAAATTATAATATTCTTATAGAAAGTACCAGAATCAAATTACGGTCAGAGAATGAATTAGTCATCCTGAATATTCGCAAGGAAATATAGTGAACATTTGGTGATGCTGAAGATAGAACATTTATATGGTCTCTGAAGTATGTAAAGTTCATCGAGGGACAACCTGTAATTTGAAGGCGTACTCTAAATTGTGCAGAAGTTCATATGAGTGGCAGAAGCAGACGATATTTTTTCGTGAAGCATTGTTTGTTTGTCTGAGTATCCAGATAAATGATGAAATATTGAATGATTTTTCCTGAATCAAAGAAGAAGGAAATCCATAATCAGTGGCAGAACACCTCACACCTCCTACCAGTCCGATCACTTATCCACTATGAATTTATTCAGGTGAGCACAAGAGGTGGAATTGCTAAAACGCATAATTAGTACACACACCGCTGATATCCCGTATTAAAACAAGCATGCGGAACCTGCTACGTAGATAACAATCCTTTTCTACCAGAAACGGGCGTTTATAGTAGATTCCTCCTCCAACTACCCCGGGCGTCAAAAGGAACATCCATTTTTTCTTTACTGAGCCGATCGTGCTCCTTTGGACGAATCAAAAGCTCCCGTAGATGATTGCCGCGTTGGAGCGGTACAAAAATTACCGTCTTCAAGCGTATTTGCATAAGCGAGTACAGTGTAATTTGAGCTACTCGCCTGCCTATAATGAGGAGAGACACTGGTGGTCCTAATTTTTGTTACTCTGGGGGTCTCCGGTGAATTAGAAGCTGGTTACCGGTCTGGTTTCCTGCGGACTGGAATGGTTTCAGGACATGCATGACGTATGGCAGTGCTGCAATGTTTCGATTCGAGGAATTTCGATTTTTTTTTGATAGGGCAGTATTTAAGGACAATACAGGAAATTCAGACTTCATCGCGGTTCGACAGTGGATAACCATATTTTCTTGATGATTAGTTATGAACAGTAACAAGCTGAGTTTTTCAACACAGATGGAATTGTTCAGAATAGTTAGGTACTGAATTGTTACACCATGTCGAAGACAACCAAAGAGACTTTGAGAAAAAAAGGCTCAACCAGATCGATTGTTGTCAAAAAGCGAGTTGAGGCTGCCTACTGAGCTTTGCACAGGTTTAACCTATTCCCACATTAATAATAGTAAGGAGTATAGCTTATAGAAAAATAAAAATGGACAACATGGAGATAACATCACATAAACTTCAAGATGAAAAAAATACGAATTATAACTCTGCCAAACAATGAAATAAAAATTTCTTGGAATCAATATATTAAAGATGCAACCGCAACTGCAAACCATAATCAGAAATGCCAAATTTTGGTGTTCAATAAAAGGCATTACATTGAGGAAAAATAGCTACTGAAGAAAGTATAAGCGCATAGTAGGCGTTCGTTCATTTATCTGAAATTGTCAGTATATGCTATCATAAAGAAAAATTAAGTACTCAGCCTCGTCCGACGAGCTTCCGAGTTATCAGAAAACCTTTTGTTATATTGACAACATTAAGTATCAATCTGACAAGAAAATAAACAACATAACCTAAAATTTCAATATAACACAATGAAATATGTCAAATTGTCATGGCCAACCGACCGACGGCTCAAACTTTTGTGAACGGACTATAGTCCATTTAAAACAAGAACGACCACACTAAAATACCCACGCTTAACCTTGCTGAGAAAGGATCCTTAAATAGCTGCATAGTTTACCACAACAAAATTATAAGAGGGGAATTAACCATACAACATTTGAAGCAACTGGTTTACAAGCTCCTGCTGAAGATCGAGCTCTACACGATTGAAAAATTCTTGATTTATGCATTTTGAGTGCAAGCCACGTTGAGTACATTCATTTGAGAATGTATTTTTCATTATATGAAATCGATGTTCATATTTTGAACCGACCCTGATAATTACAAGGCCCTAAGTCACTATAGAAATTATCATATAAACAAAAAAAACTTTCGATGACAAAAATAAAAACTTTTAACAGTGAAACCAATTATCGTCCAATTAGGAAAATCGTAAAATTCATGTAATCAGACTCAAATGTTTCTTTTAATAATCCCTGAATAAAGTATATAAGATATTTCATCTGTAATCGAATTCATTTCAGACAATTAGTCCAACCATTTATAATCATTTTAAGGCTCTCAGTTGCCAGCTAATGGTTCTTGAGAGTCCATTTTTCACAAGAAATATAAAAAAAGCATAACTTTCCAAATGTTATTGTAGTCGAGTCTTCGAGGAAGATACTTCAACGTCCCATATTATTTATAGTCAATTAGGGATCGGCCATTTGAATTTGACTGCACCTGAAACATAGGGAACCCTTAACGATCTAGTGGAAATAAAAGATTCGAAGAAAGAACAAAAAGCCCACTCTGATCATTAAAATAGCGGCATCTGTTTGAGAATGGAAATTTGGGTTTGTTTTTTGGCTTAGGTAGTCCTATTTTATGATTGTCTCGAATATCTGCTTCTATATCGCAGCTCTTGGAGCCAGTGATCTTTTAACCTTGATATAAGGTTCCTTTATTTTTTCGAAATCGAAAGTTTTAATTGGTAGGATTTGTAGAAAAAGTTTTTGATCTGAAAACCTCGAATGGTTATTTTTTCTCTGTTCATTATTCTTACTTCATACAAGGAAAAAAAATTATAAGATTGAAACTGAAGGCTTAAAATATTTAAGGTGGGCGGAAGGTTTTGATTTTATCATCATAAACGATCGAAATGAAACCACTGGATCCTGGTATATTTGAATATGGAGCAAGTAGTCATATACTGGTTATAACATTCCAGTCCTTTTTCAGATTGCTGAGTACAAATAGATGAGAATTATTTTCGTTTTAACCGGTTCAGACATGATAATTGAAAGTGAGACGAAACAAAAATTTCAAATGGGTATATGATGATTAAAGTTCTATATAGGTACTCTAACCAAGGAAATGAGACGACACTCTCCATTTGCACGACGCTGGATTGGACGACTTGATACAATTGAATGGCCACCAAGATCCTACCACTTTAGGCCTCTAGATTACTTCCTCTGGGGATGTCAAAGCAGAGTTTATCAAAACAGGCTGGATAATATCACACTTTTAAAAAATAGAATCAGATTGGAAACAAATAAAACACCAGCTGAAATAATTCAGAATTTCTTATGCCTCAACTACACTCAGCCTTTCCTTCTGCCATTCGCGTTGTCGGCAATAATTCCCGAAATACTTCTGGTCAGTATCGGAGGCGACCAAGTGTAGGCAACGACAAACAAAGAAATTCCACAGCAACCTAGTTAAATGTAATAAATTACTAACAGCTTTTCACGCTGCCGGTCCTTAGACTCCGTACGAAGAAACCGCCAATTCAAGGAGCGTAGAGCAGCACGAGTAGCAATGACAGGCAGCAGAGAAGTGTAGTGATTACATTCTCGCGCTGCCCACTACCCTGCTCCCTGCCGTGGAAGTGAGCTGAATGTAATCGGGGTGATAGACGAGGCTCACCATCGCCTGGGAGCATGCCAAGAAGAGGGTGGAGGGCATTTTTATTAGGTACTACTTCAAAATAACTCGCAGATGGCTTCAAAAAATTATTGAATGTTTTTGGTTTAGAAGAGTTTTGTCTTATTTTCCATATAACCTATAGTCCGTTCATGAAAGGTTGAGCCGTCGGTTGGCCATGGAAATTTGGCATATTCCGCTGTGTTTATTAAAATTTTAGGTTAGGTTGTTTATTTTCTTGTCAGATTGATACACAATGTTGTCAATAGGTCATAGAGTTCTCTGATAACTCGCAAGCTCGTCGGACGAGGCCGGGTACATTCGGCAACGTTGACTCTATTTTACGTTATGACAGCAAATACTGCCGACTTCAGATGAATAAACAGACGCCTACTATGCCCTCAACCTTTCGTGAACGGACTATATCTTATAACCAAATAAGTAAAACAGAAACTTTTTCACGATGAAACACAGAAAATATGTTTGCATTTGAAAAATAAAGTAGGATGGAGTTTAGCTGAGGAATTGAAGAAAATGATTAAATTTTTAGGCCCAAGGAAAAGTTAAACTTGAAATTAATGCGAGTGTTTCAGCTCTTTTTCAATTCACCGATTCAAACGATTGAAATATTAAAGACTTTCACCAAACCCTATATATCACTACTGCCTCAACTAACATGAAAGACCAACCCAAAACCTGAGTTCTGTAAGTCTACAGAGAAACCAATTAACTTTTTCACTATTTTCGGAAAAAAAACGATAACTTTCCTTCCTTTCATATTTATTATCAACGCGCCATATACAGTGACATTCAAATAATATACAACCAAGATGAATAGGAGTGAAATCTGTTCTTTATTAAAAATCGAAGAAGATCTGAAAGTTTCATCGCCCATTTAGCTGATCATCAATAGATTTTCCGATGAAAGCTAAGCGGTACCTGGAGCTATAAAACCGTCCACGATTGTGAAAGTGACTCTTCCTTGTGGTACCCTGAAAAAGAAGTTGACTCTGCCGTAAGAAGAATGAGGATCTTTAACCTCAACGAGAGGGAAATTGTCGAAGACAGCAATTACATCTCTGCTTTAGACTTGGCTGGGTTAACGATCTGCTGGATCTTGTATTTCATGATGATATAAATAAGAAGATGAGAAAACTGTCTGTGATAAACTCTGCTCTGATCTTTGCGAAACGATTAAAGTATTAGATTATGTGTCAGAGATAGTAATAATTGGTGTTCGGTTCTACACCTTTTCCAATTGTAATTCAGAAACCGTAAAATGTAATTCAGAATAGCAAATTGAATTTCAGAAGATGGAAATTGTAATTCAGAATAGTAAATTGATATTCAGAAATGGTGATTTGAATTTCAGAATAGTGATATGTAATTCAGAAAGGGTAATTTGAATTTCAGAAAATATAAATTGTAATTCAGAATTGGTGATTTGAAATTCAGAAATGGGAAATTGTATTTCAGAATTGGTTCCATGTACTCGAGATATAATGAACATGAATATGTACCTATTTATATCTAAGTTATATAGTACATATATCTATACATTTTTTGAAATTCAATTGATAACTTCTGAATTACAATTTTCCTTTTCTGAAATTGAATTTGCCATTTCTGAATTTCAATTCACTATTCTGAATTACAACTTTGTTTTTCTGAAATACAACTTCCTAATCTGAATTTCAATTTCGCTTTTCTGAAATTGAATTAACTATTCTGATATTCAATTTCTGTTTTCTGAATTACATATTCCTATTCTGAAATACATGTTCCCTTTTCTGAAATTGAACTTTGATTTTCTGAATTACAACTGTATAAGGTGTAGATGAATAAACAATGATACCTAGTAAAGATTGTAGATATTCCAAAATATCAACAGAAGGCTCAATTAACAAATCTTTCAAAATGCACCGTTTTTGGAATTCAATTTGTTGAAATTGAAAAAATCGTTTTTTCGAATTTCTCCGGAATATTTTTTCCAACTGAAAATAGCTTGTGTGAGCATTTTCTGATCATAAGCAATGATTTTTGCGGATTTTTTTTCTCGAGTCTTGATTGGTGAAGGTTTTGGGTGTTAACCAGTGGGTCTTTTACCCTTCAACTTCTACGCTAATCAAATAGGACGGATTTTGAGACGCGTAAGTTTATCACCAATGTTTTCTACACGAAAAAAGTAATCTTGGTCATACGTTCTATAGTCGACAACTTTCATTCTGAAAAATATGGTCAATTTTTTTCTTTCAGTTAAGAAGTTTAATAGCTATTCAATCAACAAGGTTATTAATGAAAGCGACTAACGGTCAAGATATTTTAAGGTTAATAGTCACTTGAATAATGAACCTTATTATGAATTGAAAATAAATTCTCGATTGAAATACATTTTTGTTTTGCACAAGACATACATTTTACTCAATGCAATTTCTATATATTTTATGTTCCAGTAAAGTTTTGACATTTCGCGTAGTGCTTCTGAATACTTCTTGCACGGTTGTCATGAGGATTGCACATTAAAATAGTATAGATTAAAAATTTAAAATGGATCAACAATGTTCAATTCAGTACACATTAAAATCAAGTGTGATTTTGAAGTTGAGGAAAAAAATCGAATAATTGATCATATTGTTCGATATAAAATTCGATTTTAATCGAGAACTGTCGACTTGAGAGTTCTTCTGTGTGTAGAAAACATTAGCGTTTCAAATATGCGTCTCTGAAACTATAGTTTTCCATTAACACCGTATTGGGACTATTTAACCTTCACCAATAAAGACTTGCTGTAATCTGTAGGGGAAAGGAGGGTAAGATGACGAATAGGGTAAGATCAGCGAATTCTCGATATTTCCTAAAGATATGAGTCTTTCAGCATCAGCTTCTGTCAAACGTGAAAAAATAGTCCTATTCTTCATGACTTTTATCGGCAGCAAAATACGACGAAAATTCAGTAAGATCCAGGAGTTGATACATGTCGGGTGTTGGTAGAGACAATATTATGTGATTCCGAGTAATACTGTTTTTAGTGTTTTCTTCATTTCGTTTTCTGTAAGTCTAATTTTATTTCGAAACTATCATGTTTCAGAAAAATATTGAGTATTGAAAACATTTGTTGGGAGTGATGAATTTCATTTTATGACGTTTACAAATAAAAATGCCAAATGCGGGTAAGATGACGAGTTGTTCGTCATCTTACTCTACATAATTAGAAATATTTATTAGGTCATGTTTTTAACTTCAGGTTTGAATAAATATGGGTAAAATATATCAAAGAAAAACTGACAGGCAATCATGGTCGAAAGATAATATGAAAAGAGCACTCACTAAAATAAAAAATCAAGAGTGAGTGTAATGCAGCTTCGAAAGCATATCAAATTCCAGAAGCTACTCTCAGAAGATTTGTTAAGAAATATCCTGTTGAGGTAAACTAAACTCGTTTGATCATATGCATACTCAGAGAAGAAGAAAATTACGAGATCAGAAAAAAAATGAGAGATTAGAAAAAAGTAGAAAAGCACAGAAAGTAAAACAAAAACCAGTAAGAAGAAAAATAAAATTCAACGATTCTTCTGACTCCTCAATAGATCTACAATATGCTGACTCTGAAAATAATGCAGATGATGAAAGAGCATTATCTGCAGTGAACGTGGAAAAAATGAAATATGGTTTTGCAGTTGTGAAGAGTGCACAGGACTGGACACTAAAGAGGCGAAAATGAAAAAAAAACCTAGAATAAATTTATTTTACCTTGACTTGTAAATTTTTTTATATAGCTTCCTTTATGTTTTTTAGGATACGTATCTCCTGATGTTACTCTCCACAATTCGTCATCTTACCCTCCACGTCGGGTAAGATGACGAAAATGACGTAAGCAGGATAAACTTCAAATTTTTCACTCCAAATAGTAACTTGCAAGTGATGAAATTTTTTATTGAAAACTCAATAATAGTAAATGACAGAATAGTTTTTTTTTCACACCGTAAAATGATCAAATAATCGTTTTATGAGTTTTTTTAACTTACTGTCGTCATCTTGCCCCTCCTTCCGTACAATAAAATACTCCGCAGATATTCGTAAAAAAATTTTTCCTTTGATTACAACGAGTTCCTAGTCAACATAAGCTTCAGTAATTTCTACAAAAAAATAAAATTGATGGTCTAATAGGTACAATATGAGAAATGATTCTAGTTAATGTTTTTTCGTTATTCCTCTAGAAATTTATGATGTGATCACGTTTCAGATATACCTACTAACTCCACCAAACGGTACACTGTGCCATAAACACGTGTTATAACTGCATATCTAAAGACTGTAATTTCTAATGTAACTAAGTATAACCATTAGAAAAGTATGCTGTCTATTTACCTGGCTTGACGACAAGTGAATGTCATAGCTTCGAAACTTGAAAGCATCAATGTATATTTGAGGTTCGACTAGGACAGTTGAGTTCATATAAGAATAGAAGGAGATCAATAGTTCTCAGGTTAATTTGATTTGAGTGAGCCATATCTGAATCCACACAAAAATTTTTCTGACTCGTATAGTGTTTTTTACAATGAAAATTGCTTCGGTTTATGTCTGCAGAACTCCTGTAATATTCTCGAAAGACGTTTGTATTGGCGCAGGTTAATGTATATAAAATTATCGTCCACTCGAAAATAAATTTCAGGCAAAGAAATGATTCTATAGAAATTGTCTATAAATAGGTAACATTTGGAAATTCATTCATATTATGCCTCAGATTCGAACTATAGATCAAGAAACATTAGGAAAATAGTTTCGCACTTTTGAAGTTGTTATTCGGGGATCACCACTTCGGCTTACACTCTACAACTTTTTTCGATGAAGAATATGCAAATGGACTTTCTACTTTTTAGTGATATATATGTAGGCTTTTTTACGTTGTCTAGGGTTATTGTTAAACTACCATGAGATTTTAATAAAACTTTATACACGGAACAACAGCAAAAATCGGGAGGAAATACAGTCTCTTAACAAACACGTCTCAATCTGATTGACAACTAACTTTTTTTTCATTTCTCCTGCCTACTATATCTACGTTGTTACAACAACATAGAATATAATAAAAAGTACAAATCCTATATATATTGAACAGTTTTTGAGGTATCGATTTTTTTCAGATAATTCAAATGATTTGTATACCTATTGATAATCTGCTTTGAAATATGACATGATCATTTCTCTAGTATTAGTAAAATTCCAAATCCTAGAACCTCGACAAATATTCGACTGATTTGTCTGACTAACTCTTGACCTCGTATTCTGTATATTAATTGAAAAATGGGTGCCAAGAAGGTTTCACCTGAAAATCATCCAAACAAAGAAACAAACCTAATTATGATAATTTGTCAAGAAAAAAGAATATTTCGTTCGTTCTCACATTCCCAAAAAACACCTTTTTCTCACCAAACTACCCCAAGGCAAAGAAGAACGAAAGGATAATCGAAGGAATGTAGACGGCAGGATTGTAAAGTCTAAAACGTCCATTTTCACGTAACAAGCAGTCCTAACGCTAAACCCGTTTGAGCGCAGAGAATGCGTATGTAATAACTAATATAAACGCTCTTCTCTTTTAATTCCCTTATTTAATAGATGTCTACGAGATCTCATCTTTCGTCTGTAAATACTGAAATAATTGAAGTAATTAAAACACTTGGGTGGGACAAGTTCTTCTCAATGAATATGTGCATGCAATTGGAATAAATTAATATCGCCTATTAGATGCATTTATACAGGGTGTTTAAAAAAAAGCGATCCTCTCGAAAAATGATTGAGGTTGTTTGTTCAGTAAAACATTTTCGTCATCCGTATTAAAGACCAAAAAAAAATTATAGACATCTTTCAAGATTTTGCCGAAACTATTGGCAACATTGCAATGAAATTTTATACGAATATGTTTTGGAAGCTGATATATCCAATGAATTCGTTTTTATGTTTGACTCTCATAGAGGGCAGTAGATACACGGTTCGTACCAACTAGTATTGAACATAACTTTTTTAATATCAGATTTATTGTGTAAAATTTCGAGTGAACTTGAACAATTTTATATTTTATACCAAAAAGGTTTTTCTGAAAAAACTTCACAATGTGTAATGAAGTAATACCCGATGCTTGTATGAAGTAATGATAAATGTATCATTTGAGCAAACATTCAGGAATACACAAGTCAATCCTTTCTTCAAAAAATCCATTAATCTTATTAACGGTTGGGAGTCAGCTGTGAGGTCATTGAAGTGATTTTCAGATCGAAATATTTCGAAAACGGTCCACATTATCGATTTTTTTCAGGAGCACATTTTGGTGTAAAATCATCGGATGTTTACTTTCATTCGAAATTTTACATGATTGATTCAATACTAAAAAAGTTAGGTTTAATACTAGTTGGTACGAACCTTGTAACTAGCGCCCTCTTTGAGAGTTAGACACAAAAACATATTCATTGGATGTATCAGCTTCTGAAACATATTCCTATAAAATGTCATTGCAACATTGCGAGTAGTTTCGGAAAAATCTTGAAAGATGTGTATAACATAAACAATGAAAGCAGAGAATAATATTAATTGATTAAAATCAACCAATATTAAACCCATACTTCGGAACTAATCCCGTCAACGCACAAAGAATGTGTATAACTTTTTTTTCTTCAACGCCTCGTATCTTGAATACGGATGGCGCTACGAAAATTTTTTACTAAACTTACCCCAATTAGTTTTCGGTTTTCTATCTAGCCTAGAGAGGGGATCACTTTTGTTTTGAACCACCCTGTATACCGAGCAAATACAATCCCGAGTTACCACGTACGCTGTTATGTCGAGAATAATTATTATCGATTCATTTCAATTCAGTCGGTGATCTTTGTGTTGGGTTTTTATGTTAGTAATACTGACACGTAAGAAGTGAAGAACGGTGTTCTGTTGAGTTATAGTTATGGCAATAACAAGACATATTTTCGTTCACACGTTGTTTTGTCGAATTCATCTTGTTGTTAGTAGTTTATATAGAGCGTGTAGAAGTTTTTCTTTAAAAATAACTATACCTTCACATAACATATTTGGTTTTGAATGATGAATTGTGATTAGTATTTTCTGACAATTTTCTTGTTTTAAAGACGAAAAAAGAATGAACTGCAAATAAGGTGTGTGCATGTAAAACGAGAGTGTAAGAAGAAAAATAGAGCAGTTTGGCTACCAAAATGAGAACTTTCGGATTGAATGTAGTAGAGAAGAAAGAAAGAAGACTTTTGATGAATAGGTACTCATAATGCTGAATCCATATTGGGATAAATAATTACCGATAGCGGCGCTGCAATCGCCGAATCAGCTGTTCCCGAAACGAGTATTGTTTCGTGCATGTCAAAGCAAAACAAGAGAGATTCTGGTGTTTCTCAAGTGTTTCAGTTGATTTATTTAGTCTTTTGACTGAACAATCGTGAAAATGGACCTATGAAATGATTTATTAAGTTCATATCATATACCTACATCGAGGACGATATGTAGAAAAATATCAGTTTTGGGCATTCACCCTTGTCAACTGCAGAAGGAAGATATTTAACCATCTAACTTGGCTCATTTCAAAGATAAAATGTATCCTGATATGATTAGTTATTTAGTAGAAACAAGGAATCCTGCTGCAGTGAATCAAATTATATTATAATATTTATTCTTCAATATATAGAAAGAAAAAATGACAATATTGTTATTGAAATGAAAGCCGTTGAATTCCATGATGATTTTATTACAGAAATGAAAGACTTTATGAAAATAAACAACTTAATTTCAATTATTCACAACATCAAAAACTATTTTATTGAATACAAATCAGAAAAATTCATTAATATTTTGTCGTAAGTGGAGCATTTATCATTCAATACAAACCAACGAATTTTATTCCCTGGTATAAACAAAAACTTAATTATCTAATAAGAAATGATAATTAATTTTACAATACAGAGTTAAAGTAAATATGTGTATGCTATTTTTTATAAAACAGTGAATATAGCAGTTACCTTCTACTTGTCTCATATAAAAAACAGAAGATATACTGCAACTTGAAAGAACATCCAGATAAGTTTTAGCCAAGTGATATGATTTCAGGGCATATATTCATAAAAACTCAAGTTATCAGAACAATTTTGTCAATTAACGAGTAATCTTCATCTGATTTCTTTAGCGAGTGAATTGGAAATACATCCAATAATGTACTATATTTCCTCCTTTAAGTCCAAATATGAATCCTGAAACTGGCTAATCTCTTTGTTTTCTTGATTTTGACTGCACTAAACGTCTGAAATGCTTCCTCTAGTGCAAACTGGTGATCAACTGATAAAATATTATTTTTTCATAACCACAATCCTATAAAATAGTGACCTGTGAAAGAACTCTTTAGAGCTTCATCCATAAACACAGCAACAATTAGTGTTCTTCACTGTATTTTCTTTAGTCATCTTTAAATCAGATTAAAAACCAACTAACTAGACAAATATTATAATGAACACACAATACAAATCTAAATCTCATTTCTTAGGCACAAACACAGAACAGGGCACAAACAATCGAGTGTCATATACCGTCCCGCGTTTTGGAATACTCGTTTCGGGATAGTTCTACGTAACGCCGCTAGGGTCGCATAAAGTTGCATTTTGCTCAAGAAAATGCCTTTTAACATATGTTTCGACATCAGTTTCCTAAAAATAAGCATAAGTTCCTATCTGGTTAACTAAGTTTAAACCTTACATATAGTTATTATACTGTAAACTGTATTATACCAAACATTATTGCGTGGGATACGAGAGCATAGATAATAAACTTCTGTCTTCCCGTATGAACCAAGGCAGAAAATTGAAGCCCTAAGCACATTCGCTGAAAAGTTCAAGTTTTCAGATTTGCTACTAGAAAGGATTTTATCTCATAACTTCACCTGCCCTGAAAATTTCAAGTCTCTAGCTCCTTCCGTTGGAAGGCTCAAAATTATAAACTAACGAACATTTGGCTAAAACTATAGTGAGATATTTTCTTTAGGAATACTGGAATACAAATGTAAAGGGTTTTCCAATAAGAGGTGTTATTTTGATATTCAAGGAAAAATGTCATTTTTCGATATAAATGATCGGATGTTTATTTCATTATAAAGAAGAAGCTTTGCCGTAAATAGTGCAAAATAACACCAGGCAAATGACCACCACGACCACGCTTACAGGACCTTATCCTTTTTATGAAATTTTCCATAATAAAATCGCAAAGTGGCTGCCCTATGTCCTCGATAGCCTCACGAATTCCATATTTGAGGTCTTAAATCGACGCTGGGCTATTGGCGTAGACTTTCTCTTTCATTTGGCCCCAAAGGAAAAATCGCAAGGTGTTAAATCACAAGATCTCGGTGGCCAATAGTGATCACCTCTGCGAGAGATAACACGGTCAAGAAACTTTTCCTTTTTCCGTTGCTTGTGTGGCACGTAGCACCGTATTGTTGAACAAACGTTGTCCAGATTGATACTATCCAATTTCAGACATAAAAAATCATTAATCATCCCTGGATAACGCAATCCATTCACCGTAACTGTTGCTTCACCCTCATTTTCGAAAAAGTAAGGTCCAATGACTCCACCGGACCATAAACCGCACCAAACAGTCACACGTTGAGGATAGAGCGGCTTTTCAATAATAACTCTTGGGTTTTTCGAGCAGCCAATGAGGTGGAAATGGGCCTCATGACTCAAGATGATTTTCGATGGAATTCCGGATGATTTTCATGCATTTCAAGGACCCAATCAGCAAAGACACGATGTTGTTTATGATCGACCGGCTTGAGTTCTTGTGTTAACTGAATTTTATTATCCTCAAGACCCAAATCTGTATGCAAAATACGGTGTAATGACGTTTGAGAAATGCCTAATTCCAAAGAACGACGAGGAATGGACAAACCTGGGACTTCTTCAACACTTTCGGCTACAGCAGCAATATTGTCAGTTGTTCTTGATCCACAAGCACGAATTTTATTCTTCACATCACTAACTTGTCCCAACAGCTCGGATTTTTCCATCAATTCCTTTATTGCGGTCCGACAAGGTGCTTCACGACGACCCAAAATGTTCGACTTTTACGAACCGTCTCTGCCAAATTTTCACCATTTTTATAGTGAATTTTAATAAAAAAAAATAAATAATTCGTTTGTTCTTGAAGCGTGTATCGCTTCATTTTTATTAATAGCGTAGTTTCTACTTGTCGTATGTTAAATAATGATAGCTTTAAACGTGACATCTACCGAAATAGTGGGCTATTCAAAATAACAGCTCTTATTGGGAAACCCTTCAGTTAGATGTTCTCTCTAGAAGCACACGAAAAATTGAAGTAACTACTCAAAAATTGGATGGAGTAGTCACTTCGTGATAGTAGGACGGATTCAGAAAATTACTGGAATGAAAATGTAGTACTAAGAAACTCGAGTCATTTTAACGAAGTAATTTCACCATTGGAAGTCGAAAATTCTGTTACCGCTCTAGATGAACACAAAGTTTGCAACCGTTATGCCAAGATACAAGAGTAATTCCAGCCATCGCAACTAGCAGACCAGTCTCCAGATCCAGATGCCGATAAATATCCCACCGTCAAGCAAGGGAACAAGCACCACCTCAGCTCCCACATAATTCCACATCGCTGGATCGTTTGACCGCCAACACAACCCGATATGCTAACATAGTCCAATAATTAACCGGCTTAAATGAGCGTATAAAACAACACGTAAACCGCATTCAAATCGCCACTTTTCGTCCTAGACAGGACGCCTCATGCGTCCGATCGGGCATCTGACAGTCGATGCTACTCCTAGTGTCTTCCTTCTCGGTACGGAGATCTTAATTACTGCAGCGTTGGACATTAATAAACAACGAGCTGGTAAGCGATCCGTGCAAGGAGGCAATTAAAACGGTGACACCTCGCCTATGCCCGAACGCCGAGGAGATATGAGATTGTCTCCTGGCAATAAGGAGAAGGATCGGTGCCGTCAATGGATATCTATGCGGAAGACTTGCTCTAATGAAGAGGTTTTTGCCCGTCGGGCGTTTAAGGTACGTTTAGTACATGCGATGGACAAACTGGTGCTGTTGATTCTTTGTACTGTTGTACTGCTACAATGATCCGACAGAAATACAATTTTTCTGTTTTTGATGAATATTTTTAATGGTTGACTTGAATTCTTCATGAGGGTATTGATATACTAGAATTGTTTTAGCTATTATCTTCGTTTTTCATTGTTCTTCATCTTCTGTCTTTCGAACAGGCATATTGCCATTCCCTCATCGAAAAATTGCCATCTTCAACATCATCTGGGTAAATCTCTATACCAATACATAAATATTCTATTATATAATCTAATCTAATTTTATTTCATTCGACTTATGTGATCGTTAAATTTTCTCTTCCTTTTCACAACCCACTCATTCAAGTTGTCTATTCCACACATTTCTCTGATGTCTTCGCTCCTCTCTTTGTCTCGTAAGGTTTTCTCTGCTAATCTCCGAACTGTTTTAATTTCGGTTGTTGTAGTACCTGCCGTGTTCTCGGGAAATCAGGTCTTATTTCAGCTCGGAGAAGTGCAGATGTTTGACCTTATTGCTATTTTATAAATTCTGGTTTTTGTTCATTTGGCAAGGAATTTATTTGATCGAATTGTGGAATTCATTTGGACAGCTGCTCTTGTTGCTCTTATCGCTTGTTTTAGAACTTTTGATTTCACGTCCGCGTAGCTTGATATTCTTACACTTAGGTAGGTGAATTTCATTTTCTAATGCATTAATATGTTGTATTCTGTCAGTTCACATCACATAGGTGTCTTATACAGGGTGGCCATTTGAAAACGAAACAGACGAGATTACAGACGAAATAAATTTTTTCGAAAGAAAATGCTCGGACAGGTCGATTTCTGTTTCGAGGGGGACAACTTAAGATGTAGGTTACGGACGCATAGCGCTTCAACCCTTGCCACTACAACCCTCCCCCCCAATTTTTGAATAGGGAAGATGGGTAAGAGATACCTCATTTGAAAGGTATTTTTATACTGATTTCAGCACAGTAATTGTGTTTTTAATTTATGCATTAGTTCTCGAAATATTCTCAACTAAGTATTTGAAAATGAAGTGGTGTTTTCATGGCACTTGTAGTGTTTTTTGTGAAAAATCGACATTTTGAGCTTCAAAACAACCATGACTGTGGCTTCCTTCCTCCAATCCACTGACATAGAACTCTTTAATCAAGATGTCGAACAAACAAAGCGTATTGCGAAGGAGCTCAATCTTGCTGAAACTCAATCTAAATTATCTTCGATATAATTTGCAGTATTTCCAATAACATGCGGTAACACTTGATCGATAGAAATCTCCAAAAAGTCCAAATACGTACATATCTCTAATCAGATTACCAGGTAAGAAAATCAAATCATTAATGATGCCACAGAAATATTCCAGTCCCAATTCGTGAAACGATTTCCGACTTAATTATGAAGTGTTTTCTCAGTTGGCTTCAATAATGTTTTCATTTTGTTGATTATTGAATTCATATCTTTTTCAAAAAAATGAGAATCGATAATTTTTTTGTTTATTACGAACAGATCATTAAGTTGGCTTACTGGTTCTTTGACATTTGAATTATTCTTAGTTTTGAATCGAGACTTGTATGTGTTCATTGTTCGACATGGTTATTCAATTGCAGAGCGGGTGGAAATAATTTCACTTTTTTTTGCAAACAATCAATGTGCGAATAGAACCGCAGAATTCTTCAATCAACGACATTTATATAAACATGGTTGTTTTGAAGCTCAAAATGTCTATTTTTCACAAAAAAAACACTACAAGTGCCATGAAAACACACTTCATTTTCAAATACTTAGTTAAGAATATTTCGAGAACTAATGCATAAAATGAAAAAACAATTACTGTGCTGAAATCAGTATAAAAATACCTTTCAAATGAGGTATCACTCACCCCATCTTCCCTATTCAAAAATTGGGGGTGAGGGTTGTAGTAGCAAGGGTTGAAGCGCTACGCGTCCGTAACCTACATCTTAAGTTGTCCCCCTCGAAACAGAAATCGACCTGTCCGAGCATTTCTATCGAAAAAATTTATTTCGTCTGTAATCTCGTCTGTTTCGTTTTCAGATGGCCACCCTGTATAACATCATACACTTCGTTGTGGCTACAGTTCGTCACTTCTTTGAATGCAATTATCAATGATCCTTTTTACACTTCTGCTCCTCCTCAATCTAAAATTCCAACAGTGATACTCTGTCTACGCCCAAACGCCGAGATTGTCTCCTGGCAATAAGGAGAAGGATCGGTGCCGTCAATGGATATCTATGCGGAAGATTTGCTCTAATGAAGAGGTTTTTGCCCGTCAGACGTTTAAGGTACGTTTAGTACATGCGGTTGTTCGTTCGTTGAACAAACTGGTGCTGTTGACTTTCTGTACTGACAAAAATATATTTTTACTGTTTTGATGACTAGAGACCGGATTATATGCATTTGCATAATTATTTGCATATGCTATTGCATATTTGAGACATCTTCAGCGGTATTTGCACATTTTAGCTAAAAGTCAGTTATTATGCATATTTTCGGTACATATTTTCTTCTCTGCGTTCCGAAATGCGATAAAAGCGCTGAATCCGACGACCAAGTTCCACAAAATATGAGGTCTATTGAGTAATGAAACTAATAATTGTGACTTTTATCAGATTTGCAAATCACTTTCATCGCATTTCAGAACGCAGTATTAGTAGCTGCGCGCTACGAAATTACCCAAATAATGAGTAAAATACGCCAAAAAGGAACTTCACGTTGCCCTTGGCATATCCAAATAAACTTCAAGAAAAGTTTAAAAGGATATTGGAAGGACACCCAGATTTTAAAGATTTGTCTCTTATCGAGAGTTTATTGATGAGACGGCAGAAGTTTTGGCTGAAACTATAAGGGAGAACATAGCACCAAGTTTCAAATTCTCCCCAGTTACGTCCATGGATGTGGTCGAACCTTTTCCACATATAAATATATTCAAAATTTAACAATGGAACATTTGGAACAATATTTAACTATAAACGTTTAAGAAACATTGAATTAAATTTTAATACCATATTATTAAGAGTCATTGAGATGTTGGTTATGAAATCAAAATTACTTCTCTTTTTTTGAGTTCCCAAAGGTCAATGTTCAATATTGCATAGTCTGCAAATTTTCGTGCATATTTTTCCTATTTTCGTGCATATTTCAAGCATTTTTCATGCTTATTTGCGTGCAATTAACAATGTTTTTATGTTGCACTAGCAGACCCAACAGACGTTGTTCTGTATACACAAAAATTCATTCAATTCGATCAAGCCGTTTAGTTGCAGAGTAGATGAATAACCTGAATAACGACTTCAGCGCCATCTGTTGATCTGATGTGTGGTCATAAACATACGGGCATAGGCAATCCAAAATACATTCATACAAAACATCTCTCACACTTCGGTACCTTCTCCTAGCCGCCTTGTGCCTACCTCGGAGACATTTTGATGCGATTTCATCTTCAACATGCCATATCTTTTGATGTATTCATCATGGCTGATTTTGGTAGTCATATTTATTATCATTGAAGTTATAGTAGGTTTCCTCAAATTTCTCGGGTGAAAAGTATAGCCTATATGTTACTCAGGGATAGTGTAGCATTCTGAGGGTGAAATAATTATTGAAATCTCTAGTAGCTTATGAGTGAACTCGTATCATACCCTCAAACGCACAAACATACAAATCTGTCCTCTTTATAATATAGGTATAATATTAGTAATATAATATATATATAGTATATAATAGTAATATAATAGTAATATTAGTATAATATTAGTAAAGATATAGATCAATTCTCTACAAACGCCCTATTGACCACTTTTTTCTATAACCTATCGTTTTGAAAATATCTCGAATAAAGTTGGGAGGAGATGAAAAATTACATTTTTCTCCAACCATCAAAAAATGTTGACATTTTTGTACTCTTTTCAGGTGCAAAAGTCATAGATTTTCTTACCGTACAAAAATTCACTCGTTACTTAGCAACACTTTTAATCCTAGGATTAAAAACGGTACTTTTAATCCTTGTAAATGCATTTGAAGTCTACTTGACAATCACTGTCATGATTCTGTGTTCAAATTCATAACCAAATTATGAACGATTTTTCACTAAAACCAATTTTATTGTAATTTTGACTTGGTTGGAGAAAAAAATAGTATATATTATTCGGATTAAAAGTGCCTATTTTAACTCGCAATTTTGCATTCGCTCGGCTGCGCCTCGCAACTGCAAATATTGCTCGTAAAAAAAAGATGCACTTTTAATCCTTATAATATAATATACTATTTTCTCCAACCATCAAAAATGTTGACATTTTTGTACTCTTTCAGGTGCAAAAGTCATAGATTTCTTACCGTACAAAAATTCACTCGTTACTTAGCAACACTTTTAATCCTAGGATTAAAAACGGTACTTAATCCTTGTAAATGCATTTGAAGTCTACTTGACAATCACTGTCATGATTCTGTGTTCAAATTCATAACCAAATTATGAACGATTTTTCACTAAAACCAATTTTATTGTAATTTTGACTTGGTTGGAGAAAAAATAGTATATATTATTCGGATTAAACTACTACTACTATTTTTCATCTTCTAATGAAAATGAATCGGTCTGTGCTCATTCGATCAGGACGATTGATACCTCATTTTATAGGTTAATTAATTCTCTACAAACGCTCTATTGACCACTTTTTTCTAAAACCTACCGTTTTGAGCAGAATCCGTACCAACTTAAGACACCGGGATCTGAATAAGATCAGTTTTTAGAATATGAAGAAAAAAATGAACAGAAAACTTTCCAAATTCACGAATTATAAATGACATTCATAGAAATTTCCTGAATATGATAAAAATATTTTCATTTATTCGAAGTTTTTAAATAAAACTTGAATAATTTATTCTCTATTAACAAATACTCGTAAATACTTAGCAATAACATCCATATTTATACAACTTCATTGATATATTCCAGGATCAACAAACAAAGACATCGAAGAAATTTCATTTAAAATAGTTAGTTGATTGCATTTTCAATGAAACTTGCGATTAATTGCATTATTCCAATCATTCCCTCGAGTTCTAACACTTCAATCCCGCAAATGCAATGGAAATTCTCCGCTGTGACGTCACATCTCGATGGGCGTCGCCATACCAGTGTTTGTGTATATCGTGCTCGCAGACGCAATTCGATTTTGGTGCGATTTCATCTTCAACCTGCCATATCTTTTGATGTATCATCATAATTGAATGATGTAAAAGGCAATTTCGTTCTATATAAATACTGGATATGAAGGACGTATTTAATTGGATAAAGATCAATAGCGTATTCATAAAAAAATACTCCCAAAAAATGCATAATTTTGAGAAACATTCGGATACCTTTAAAAGGTGATACCGAGTAAACCTTGAAAGATAATATACAGGGTGATTTTTTTAAGTGTTTCATTAGACGTTTTCGAGGAAGAATTGTAATACAGATTCAAGATTTGGAGTTTCGTTTTAGAGTACATGAACTTTAACTGTAAAATATTTTCAAGAGGAATCTACTTCCGGTTTCACCGGAAACGAATGTAACTTCGTTATTTCAAATGCAACACCCTGTATATTCATACATATTCGAATTCTTCGTTCAATTCTACACTGATTTGATGTATGATATGTGCAACCACTCAAGCGTTTCTTGAATTATAGCCTGATTATCAAATTTTTTGAAAAAAAGGTTATCACAATTAGTGTCCATATCTTCAAATCCCTCATTACAAGAATTCGTTTTGCGGAAGTGGAACAAAAGAAAGTACGCTGATACTGTTTCTTGTATAACTTATGAGGAAATATTATACAGGTGTCTGAAAAAGGGCCTCAAAGTGAGCCTCAATAAAACTATGAAATCTCACTTTTTTCAAATGGCTACCCTATAATTTTGTAATTCCAATCGATTGCTCGTCAAAAACCAGTTACAGTGTTCCGAACGTTTCATGCCTCTAAAATCAGTAGTTTTGCCGTTATTGAATAAAATTCGAATTTCAGGATTGAATCAAGGTTTCTGAGTCTAACCATGGATTTATTAGGATAGAAATTTTCAAGAAGGCTATGTCTGTGGATTTATAATGCATTTTAGAGAACTGTCATTTATACTTTTTTGATTCATCGGGCACTATGCAAAATATGAATTACAGTAACAGTGATGTATTGAATATGTTCTTCATTTATGGTGAATGTAACAAATATTAGAAAGGGTAGTCAGAACTTTTAACGAAAGAAATCCACATTTACCACCTTTAACAAATCGAAGTTCAGGAAGTATCAAAACAATTTTCTCCGTAGAGGAAGCATTACCCAAAACGGAATCGTGTGAATACGGTAACAGATCATTCATTATCTATTACTGTATTCACTCGTGTCCGTTAGGGCTAAGGCTTTCAGTACGGAGAAAATTGTTTTGATACCTCCTGAACTTTGATTCCGTTAAAGTCAGTAAATGTGAATTTCGTTCGTTGAATTTCTAATTAATTGTTCTACGAATTTGTTACATTTGCCGCAAATAAAAAACATACCCTTGATATATCATTCCAGTGAAATAATTATTGCATGTTATGCTTATTGCTTGATCTGTAAGAAAAAGTAAGAATGACAGTTCCTAACATAGCCTACTTCAAAAATTCAAGCTTACAAACTGTGCAAAACCTGTCTTCAATCGTGAAATTCTTATTTTATTGAATAACGGCCAAAATACTGATTTTAGAGGTATGAAACGTTCGGGACACTATAACTGGTTTTTGACGAGCAATCGATTGGAATTACAAAATTATAGGGTTGCCATTTGAAAAAAGTGAGATTTCATAGTTTTATTGAGGCTCACTTTGAGGCCCTTTTCAGACACCCTGTATAATATTTCCTCATAAGTTATACAAGAAACAGTATCAACGTACTTTCTTTTGTTCCACTTTCGCAAAAAGAAATTCTTGTAATGAGGGATTTTGAAGATATGGACACTAATTTGTGATAACCTTTTTTTCAAAAAATTTGATAATCAGGCTATAATTCAAGAACCGCTTGAGTGGTTGCACATATCATACATCAAATCAGTGTAGAATTGAACGAAGAATTCGAATATGTATGAATATACAGGGTCATGCATTTGAAATAACGAAGTTACATTCGTTTCCGGTGAAACCGGAAGTAGATTCCTCTTGAAAATATTTTACAATTAAAGTTCATGTACTCTTAAACGAAAATCCAAAATCTTGAATCTGTATTACAATTCCTTCCTCGGAAACGTCTAATGAAACACTTAAAAAAATCACCCTGTATGCTATCGCGGACTTTTTTGTAGAAACTATTGAAGAGGTACATTTCCGTCATACATTGTTTCCATGTACGTCTTACGGTTTTCGCAGCGCACCTGAAATAGCTGATTTTGGTACTCATATTTATTATTATTGAAGTTATAGTAGGTTCCCCAATTTTTCGGATGAAAAGTATAGCCTATGTTACTCAAGGATAATGTAGCATTCTAAGGGTGAAAGAATTATTGAAATCGGTCCAGTAGCTTATGAGTGATGTCATATCAACGCCACAAAACACACAAACATACAAATCTTTCCTCTTTATAATATTAGTATAGATATAATCCGGTCTCCATTGATGACAATATTTCAATGGTTGACGTGAATTTTTGATTATGGGATTGATGTTCTATATAATTATTCAGGCTGTTGTCATAATTTTCATTGTTCTTCCTCCACTTTCTACCAAATAGGCATATTGCTTGTTCCTCATCAAAAATTTGTTATCGGCAAAATTATGAGTAGGTGGACAGTTTCCTGAATAACTGAGCTTCTGGAAGGCATTCTGAGGGATAGTGGGAATGTACCTGAAATTTGAGGCACAGGAACATATGTAGGGAACATGGCAGTCTATAGAGAATAACAAACTCAAAAATACCCACATCAGAATCGGCCATAGAAGAATAAACCCATTATATTTTCCAAAAATGTCGATAAGATGTCTATCGTTTAGTGAGGTGCTAACCATAAGACACCTTGTGATATATCCTGAATTTGTGTAGACCAGACTATCGTCAGGACTACCGGAGAATCTTGAAGATGCCCGCAATCAAGAAAACTTCTTGTAAATATCAATACTAGATGAAATGTGAATACTATAATTTTTGTATCAGAAAGTAGACAGATGAGGTTTGCAGCCTCTGTGGATCAAAAGCATAAACAGCTGAATATAAGGTATCCGAGTTTCCAGAGCTGGCTGGCATAAGAACATTTCTTTTCGGAAAACCGTTCCTGGAATGTAGGCTGGCTGGAACAACAGAAACAAATTATAGAAATAAGCCCGAACAATATTTCAGTATCATCGTGATTTATTGAAAATATGCTTTTGTTCCGCCGCTAATAACCTTCGTGGTTGATGCAGATTCTCTGAAAAAAAGGAATTTCGAAATAGAAGAAACAACAAAACTTTAAAGGGAGCTATTGTGGTTCTAACTAAAAATAGCCAATAACTCCCATCGAAAGATTCACAGAACCCAAGTCGCAAATCAATAACAGAACGCTGAATTCGGATAGACTAGACTACCGTCAGGACTACCAGAGAACCTTGAAGATGCCCTCAATCAAGAAAACTTCTTGTAAAATATCAATAGTAGATGAAATCTGAGTACTATAATTTTTGCATGAGAAAGTCAACAGGAGAGATTTGCAGGCTCTGTGAATCAGAAGCAGAAACAGCTGAAAATATGGTATCCGAGTTTCCAGAGCTGGTTGGCATGAAAACATTTCTTTTCGGGAAACCCTTCCTGGAATGCTCGATTGCTGAAATAACAGAAAAATGATAGAAGTAAGCCCAAACAACATTTCAATATCAATATCATTGTAATTTATTGAAAATATGCTATTGTTCCGCCGTCAATAACCTTCGTGGTTGATGCAGATTCTCTAAAAAAAGGAAACTTCGAAATAGAGGAAACAACAGAACAATGAAAGGAGCTAATGTTGTTTCAAACAAAAATAGCCAATAACTCCCATCGAAAGATTCACAGAACCCAAGTCGCAAATCAATACCAGAACACTGCATAATATACGAAGTGTTGAATGTCTCCATAAATAATCGTTACGACCCTGCGACAACCGAAACGACTCGACGAACCGTCCATATCCTGCGATGATTTGTGTCGCCGCGAAAGATGCAGCAGGCCCTGAAAGAACGCCGTCAATTGTTGCGTCTTTTTGTTTCGGTTCCGGTTAGTGGCGTCAGTAGGCGCCCACTCAAGTGTGCCGTGACAGGCCAGGCGACGCTTCCTCTGCATCACGTATTGTCTCTTGGTTGTTGCAGACTTGCGGGATTCGCTCTTTACGACGATGCACTGCGAACGGTCTGCCGGCCCGATCGGGAAGCGCATCATCAGTTCATGCACGAGCGGCATGATGGAACAGCCACGATTCTGGGTATGACGGACGTGATGGCTGTAGAGCAGAGCTGGTTCGGGATTGTAGAAGGAGAAGTACGAGAAAAATTCGATTCAAAGGGCTACCTCAAACTGGTTGCTTCATCGTGAACTATTACATTTTAAGGCTCAGAAAATTTTGACATAATGTTGTATATTTTGTTTACAGTCACTCACGAGGGAGAATCAAATATCAACCATACAACAAAGATTAAGGAGAGAAAGATAGGAAGCTGAGTGACTACGCCATCTATGTGTCAGGATTAAGTATTGAAATTCGGGAGAATGGGTAAAATCAAAAATTCTGAGCAAAACAAAGACATTTTGATAACATTGCCATGATTGCACGTGGGTAACCTGTTCGAGGCTTAATTTTAGTTCCGTTTCGTATTGTGTTTTAGTTTATCTATTTTGTGATCATTTGGAATTCAAAATGGTTTAAGCAGCATATTGTATGGCGATGAACTGCAAGATAATAAAAAGACTAATTCTGAACCTGAGAAAATTTCAGTGCTCTCAAATTAATATAGATTTCTGGGCGAAGAGATATTGATCTCAGCAGCTGTTATAGAACATCTCGGAAGCATTTTTCTACAGATCGAATAAAAACGAATGGAGAAGCACTAGCCTGTTGAAATTTCCATTGTTCTTCAATTATATCTTCAAACTGTGATTCATTTTGATTGATTTGATAATTCGGTAACTGATACGTTAGAAAATTATCGATTCATATTCAATTTCATTATTATATTTTTTGTGAGTAATGATTTCTAATAAAACTTTAGTTTTATCGATCAGGATGTTTATTCTGTGCCGTTGATTCAATTCGAATTTGGCGCCCATTATAACAGTTTTCTGTATTTAAAAATTTATCCTTATCAGCGTCATCTATGTATCAGAGTTAATCAACTAGCGGAAAAACATAGTTGGATCTTAGTACTAGAGTTGTGGAGGCGTTTCTATCTTTCTCTCCTCTATTTTTGCTATACAGTTTCTGCTGGGAGGCCACAAAGTTATCATCCAGAGGGCGCTCAACTAAGCTTGATCGGTAGGGATGTCACGAGACAGGGTACTTATAGTTTTCTGCTGTTTTCTCCGTTTCTCCATAATTTAGAATTTACTACAGTGATAAGAGCGCAGTAAAACTGACGAAGAGATACGATCTTCCTTATTTTTCTCTCACGCCTTCAAACCGTTCAATCAAAATTTGATCTGATTGTTATAGTTCAAAAAAGGTTATATTTCACTGCAACATAAAGACCTATTGTGTCCCCTTACAGAGCTGTTCTGACCACACCCTCCACAGCTAGGCTTTTAGTTACAGAGATCTGATGAAATCCAATATCTGTGAAGACTTCAACTAGGCTAGTTCCTCACTCTCACAAGTTTCTCACCCAATGCATTATCTCCTTAGCCTCGCAATGGAAAAGCATTCCGTGACTAGGTGATTGGGGTTTCTTCCTCCTCCCCATAGAGCCTACATTCGTGTTCCTGAGGCGACAGTGTCCTGTAAGAAAGCCAGAGAGGAGGTGTAATTGTTTCTTACCAAGATCCAAATATCTTTTGGATCATGCTGTTTCAAAATTCCGAAGGAACTTAGTGGAATGATCCATCCCTGAGAGATTCCTTCTCGGCTTTCTCCGTCTTCAGAAACTCCTTCTCATAGGTACATTCACCATATCACAGAAGGGTTCTGGGACAATGAATGACATTCGTGCGCCCTCTTTGGAAAGTGCTTTGGCCATTTCGTTTCCTTTGAGGATGTGATGATAGTCAAGCTGCTATTGAAACATTGAACTCCTATATTATGGACTCACAGCTAATATGGAGTGTCAAAAAAACTCAATGAAGTAGACAAAAACAACAAGGTTCCTGCAGGATAGGTTTCTGGTAATTCAAGTTTCAAAGAAAATAGAAATGCAAATACACTAGTCACTTACTGGCCAGAACCCTTGTGTGGAAAGAGAAGCAAATTGGAGAAATCATTTCAGAAAGTTACTTCGGTACTCTGAAACTGAAAGTAAGAAATTATACTTCCTCACTGCTTTCTGACAGGACATTGTCGTCTTATGAAGCATATGATGAGAATTGGCTTAACTGAAACTGACTAGCACGCTGGATTCCGTTGGGACTCAGGAATGGGATATGAAGCAGTAACATATTTGCGAAAAGTTGAAATGGCCTCTGATGGAAATTCTGGAATGAAAATCTTATGTCGATTGATCCACTGAAATGGTACAAACTATGCGTTCGAAAATTGTCTTCCAGGAAATAAGAAAAATCAACCGCCTATGACAGGTCATCCTTCATTCATCGGCTCAAACAACTACTCTTTTGAATAACCTTTTTTTATCATTTATATAAAATGAATCAACTGAAAAGTAAACTTTTTCATGAAAGAGTTTCAAAATAGATTTGTAAAGTTCTGGTCACTACATAGTACTTCAATAAAGAGGAAAAACTGAACACCAAGATAAGACCTATGTGGCCTCTGGAATCTAAAATATCTCTTATAAGAAGAGCGTTATCTAATCCAATAGATTTTACGATACCGACATCTGCCAGGATGACAAACAATGACGAAAAATGCTCATAACAAGGATGAATGATGTGGTTTTTCCATTCAGTCGTACCAGTAACGGAATGAGGATAAGGATGCATCATACGAGATCACGGAGCACACCTGAAGATTCCACTTCACTCGATTATTGCAGTCAACTATTTGATTGGAGATAATGAATGAATCGTGACATAACTCAACAAACTATTCAGCTCTGTTCGCGGAAACTCCTGATGACACGACAAAAATGTTCCTTGTTTGTACTTATCTCATAGAATATATTGGCATATCAGAGCAGATACGAGGGTTTACATTCATGTGAAACACAAAGAGATGAAACCTGAACCGTTAGAAGGAATAGACCTATTTGCACTGTCAATTATTTTATCAATAAAACATAAATTCAGAAATTTTTGGTGAATAATCTAGTGAGCTCTCATACAACACAGAATCAAACTTATTTAATAACAATGAATATTTTTTCAATAAAAAATGCATGTCAAATCATATGTTCTAAATACCAGTCATTAGGATCCATACATAAATTATATATTTTCCTTAATTCTTTATACCTAATACTTTGGCCAAAATATTAGGCCGGCCATCCACGTATACAGTTGAAACTGTCAGTCGAAACTCTACGTGAGTGGGTATTTCAGTCTCAGTTCAACTCGAATTTTTCAACTGAACAGTTCAACTGAGAGAAATTAAATTGTTCATATTTTTAACTGAAAGGTTTAACTGAACTGACAGTGTGTGGGGGTTCAACTGTGGAGTTCTCAGTCGATTTCGTGTCGAGCAAGGGTGCGCATCACAATGTCGCGTAAACATAACCAGGTTATAGTCGATTTTATCGAACTATATAGGTCGGAACCTTGTTTATGGCAAGTGACATCGGCTGATTATTACGATCGCGCCAAAAAAGATGCGGCATACACCAGACTGGCGAAAAAGTTGGAAGAAATGGAACCTGGTACGACCAAGAAATCGATGCTGTCAAAAATAAATAGCTTGAGATCTGCTTACCGCAAAGAAAAAAAGTTGAGGCTTCGAAAAAATCTGGAGCATCTGTGGACAGCATTTACAAGCCGGTACTTTGGTACTATGAGCTGTTTGATTTGCTGAATGACCAAGACATCATATTTTAATTTAGAGAGTAGTGAAAATGAAAAAGAGGCTAAAAATCTCAGAGTAGCAGCTAATATTTCATGTGGAGATATTGCAGTTCTCATGACTGTATCTTTTTTCACAATTAAAGGAGAAACCAACAATAGTAATTTTTGGTACACTGTTTCAGTCATACGCAAAAAATTGAGAAAATATAATGGTTCTTCTCTTGATCCTCTCAATAAATTTATGTGTGAAGATAAATTTCTTTTTTGTAGCCACTGCTTGCACCACTGTTTATGCTTTCTCTCCTTTATTCTTGGTAAAATTGCAAAAATTAAACCGAGGACCGCCAGATCGTCGGACCTTCTCGAATCCATCATGGAACAAACTGAAGCTTTGAACTGCACATGTGTGCACATCTCAGTTCACAGTTGAAACTGACAGTTTTAACTGTTCAGTCGAAACTGACAGTTTCAACTGTACGTGGATGGCCAGCCTTAGGGATCACTTGGGCAAAGCATGTAACTTACGATGAACCAAGGAAAAGATATAATTTATGTATGGATCATAATGACCGTATTATATAGAAATATGATCTGACATGATGCATTTATTATTGAAAAAATATTCATTGTATAAAATATAATATGTGATGAAAATAATGATTGCGAAATTGCTTGCTACAAAGTCTTTTTGATTTCAAGAAACAGAGCTATGTCTCTACATCAAAGCATACTGTCACAATACAGAAAAAATGGAATAAAATCAACATAAAATACTCTGCCGGTCGGTGACGGTAGGAAATAAAAAAATGGTATTCAGAAGAAACATTCAGAATAAAATTATCTTTCGAATGACCCAATCTTTTTCTCGGTTCATTGTAAGTTACTTTGTCCAAGTGATCCCTAATATTTCGGCTAAAGTAAGGTATAATGAAATAAGGAAAACATATAATTTATGTATGGATCATAATGACCGGTATATAGAACATATGATTTGACATGATATTAAAAAAATGTGTATTATTTTAAGATAAAATATTTAATGAAATAAAATTGCTTCAAAGTCTCTTTCACTTTAAGAAACACAATCATATCTATATCTCTAAATCAAGGCATACTGTCACAATACAGAAAAAATGGAATAGAATTAACAGAAAAAATGCTGCAGGACGCTGACGGTCAGGAATAAAGAAAAAAACGTTATGCAGAGAAAACATTCAGAATTGAATAATCTTTCGAATGACACAATAAAAAAGGTATGTTCCTGGAGAAAAAATGTTGATAGTGCCGCGGCGCCTGGCGTCTAAATTCCTTTCTCCGACCTTCAAGTATATCTCAAGTCAACATTGACTCGTACCAACTACTGTCAACAGAATAGAAAAATATACATCCTTTTCGAGTAAAAGTAGGTTACCAAGATGTACCTATCACCCTGTACTGAATCGACAGAAAGACTTGGGCATATCGCTCTATGGTCAGCGATGGTACTATTTTTTCAGAGCATTTTCTCGCTGTATTTCATGGATGTGGTTAGGTATAGATGCGATAAAAAAGTGAATTGCCAATTGAGATGAGACTAAAAGACCTCTTAATTCTTCTCTTCTTATCTGCTAAAAATTCCTTGACTTCGACAACTAAATTTCAATATCATGAATTAAAAATGAACGATATTATTCATAACCAGATATTGAAAGAAAATTAGATTCGTGAAATATTCAACGACGTAAAAAAGTAAAATGGCAAGACATTTCTCTTTCCCCAACATTCCAGATCGCCGGATCGAACAAAAACCTCGATAAATTCGATCTATAGTTATTTATCGAAGACATAAATTTCTATTTTGCAATATAGCCTTGAGAGATATCCACGCTAATAAGGCAAATGCATCGGAAATTTCATAATTTTTCGAATGGGTACGGATTAATTGCTTGGAACAGTGTAAGCGGTGCATAATCCATAATTAGCTGTGTAACCGTTTCGTTATCAGGGAATTTCCGTTAACATTAATTGTTCGGTTGGGTTTTTTTGAATGAAGCGAGCTTGGCAGTCTGTGATTGAATAACAGTGGCACAAGTTAATAGGGTAAAGATATTAATGGTCGAATTAAGAATATTGACAACTGTTCGAACGCCCTAGGAGATATACATTGAATGAATGTGCATTTCTTGTGCTGGCTGCTGAAAAATTTTACTCGAATGGCATAATGAACTGAATTTGATGATTTGATAACACTGATTAGATTGGGTTTGTTTGGTACAGTTCTTATTCATAGAGACCAGTGTATATTTTTGAATTCGTCTATGTTATTTCTTCCGAAAACTGGACTATTTTTGCTAACAGCACTTCTCTTGCCGTTTAATATGAGTGTGAAACAGTATTTTCAATTGACTAGGTACTGATGTCAGAGTTTCCATCTAACTCTTGCAGAAACATGAAGAAAAGCCTCTGCCGAGAATGATAATGTTAGATGAATATTTTCCTCAGAGACAACGATAAGCACATCTGTATATTCTTGCTCTGGGGTGTTCATAAATGACAGATCTTCGTGTTCTTTTTTCTTGCCTTTTGCGATGGATGATTTACAAAAAGGAGAAACTCTCTCTGGAATAACACACCAGGTCAAAGGCAAGCAAGAAGATAAAGTGCAACTTCAAACGAGAAGGATTAACAGGCTCTATCGTTAACGAGATAAGGCTGCTGACTGGGCTTTTGCAGGTCACTGTTTCTTAAGATATCACCTGTACAGGGTGGCCAGAATTAGTGATTCCTTGACTACAACTTTTTAACCGTACGAGATAGAGAGAAATGAATGGCACATTACGGTTATCTTTTTTCAAGAAACTCATGATGTCGTCGATCACATTGCTCTGTTGTCTTCTGTTTTCGGGTTATAAGCCAAAATTGACATTTTGGCAATTTAAACTTTGAACATTATCCCTGTTTCTGTTTGCACTGAAAACTTGAAACAAAAACTTTATACAGACAGTTTTGAGAGAAATCCAGTGGATTGATCTAATTGTTGCTGAGGGTGTTCCTTCCTGATATATAACTTGTAACTTTGTTTTTTCTTATGGAAACAAAAACTTATTTTTACTTAAAAATAATAACCATTTTTATCTCGTTTCAAAAATATATAACATGTCATAGATAGCTCTTAGGCCAGTGGCGACGCTACGTGAGGGGGCAGGGTTGGCCCAAAATTTTCAGTGGGGGTAGTGATGAATGAATTGGTACAATTTTGTTGTACATAGGCCATAAAAATTTAGGGAAGGCCAGGGTCAACCATTGCCCCCCCCCCAAGCGCCGCCACTGATCTAAGGGTGACATATGACATATTGTTGAAACGAAAAAAAACGGTGATTATTTTGATGAAAAAATAAATTATTGTTTTCAGGAAATGAAGCTCTCAGCAGAAAAAAGATGAAGCCACAGGATTCCTATCAAAAAAGTGTCTGTATAATATTTTTGTTTCAAGTTAGCATAATCGTAATGTGCCATTCATTTTTCTCTATTTCGTACGGTTAAAAAGTGACCAATTCTGGTCGCCCTTTATGAGATAGGTGAGGACAAGGCTGATATCCGTAGGTAATGCGGATCGGCTAAATAAATCATAATTTCTCTACTGGTGGCACAATCTTGACGCTCGCCCACAAAAAACCGAGTCGGCGATTTGAGCCCAGCTGAAGTAGACTGAATCACAATCTTAAGTGGCAGCCAAACAAGAGCAAAAGATGTCTAACGAAAAGTGGTAGCTTCATCATCCCAATATACACAACTCAGTAACATTTTTTTGGACTTCTCATCTGAAACATCACAGCTTCTTCTCGGGTACACACAAATGAATTGTTGACATTACACAAGAAACATGATTCACATCATCAACTTTGTATTCACTAATTCTGAAACTACTCAGAAATCTCTGTCTTTGAAGAAACCTTCGATGAACATGATGGATAGCACATTAAAAGTACCCAAATAGTTAGACTCCGAAAAACTTAGAAATTGATGACAATCATCTTGAATCAAATAACTCAAAGCTAAGCTTCTATACCCGAACGATACATTTCCGGACTCCAAACGAGTGATACATTTAACTCAGAAATTGAACGAAGAATATCGAGGTACCTACATCTCTTGCTGAATCACCCTGTATAATTTTTTCCTGTCAGATGAATAGGTCCACCAGTACTCAAGCGCAGTTTTTCTGAAATCCAGTTTCCGTTTCCGTTCGCAGCTGGCATACACAATTATTAGACGCGATCGAAGTCATTAGCGAGGTGGAGACCTCAACGCTCCACCAAGCAACAAACCAATATCTTACAACAAAACGAAATCGGCAACCACGCACTCCGCAGTTATAATAATACCGCTGTCTTCATTTTTTACATCCGCAGCATCGATTTCAAATAAAATACCGTCTGTATTGATTTATCGCAGTAGTTTATGACGCTCAATCTGTTTGATAAAAATATCGCCGTTGCTTTGTACGGCTCTTTCTTTGCGCCGCTTTCTTTGATTGGTTCGTCTTTGAAATGATGAGGATGAGTTGTTGAAGTTCTCTGATCTTGTTTATGGAATGGAATGAAAATTTTGAGATAGATTATGATATTCGAGGAATTTATGCAGAGAAATCGGACCGGCGCTTTCGCCATTTTGCAGCATAATTAAATCCTTGGTGCCATGACAGCTTATCAGTTTTCTTTACATTTAGAACATTTAACCATTTTTCCGTCAATCTCTAAATAAAAGGTGATTCAAATTTGTACGAAATTGATCATTAATGACCCATTTTAATGCACAATTTCTGTATTTTAATGTGCAATCCTCATGGCAACCGTTCACAAAGTATTCAGAAGCACTACGCCTAAATGTCAAAACTCTCCTGGAACATAGATAGAAAGAAATTTTGTTGTCAAATGTAAGATTCGTGCAAAATGAGAAGGTATTTCAATCAAGAATTCATACACAATTTATACTGAGATTGTCGGAAAAATCTTGCAATCAACTCGGTTATTAATCGAGCGACTAATGATCTCGAACCATTAGTCGCCGTCTTTAATAACCTAGTTGATCCAATAACCATATTCTTACATTATTTTATCATCTCTAATCTTTGTTCAATTTTGAATTCCAATATTTCGATTTTTCAGGATGACATTGTTAATTCTCTCTCTTACTCGAAAGCACCCGTTCACCAACCTTTCCAATCCATTTCTTTCATGAAAGAATAATCTTAGAGTTTTAAAGAATAAGATAGATGTTTTTATGTCATACTTTCTAAACAATTTACTGGTATGATACAGGTTGCATATTACTTTTCATTGATATATTTCTAGGCTATTTCCATCATATTTTGTTCAACGTTTCGGCTAGCATTCGTCAGTTGTCGTCAGGAAAACACTCTAGACTCCCAACTTTCAGAAAGAATGCAGATAATATTTGTCAATTTTGACAGTTCTTGAAAAAACAATTGACTCTGGTCATTTTTTTCATCCATCAGTAGTCAAAAATTAGTTTTTTTATTTTTTAGGCTGGATATTTTTTTCAAGCCCAGATTGTTCTGAAATCAAAAGTGAACGATGGGTTTATCGGTTATTTATATGATAGCTCTTTCCTTTTATTTTCTAAATCTCACTTTTTCTTCTTTTGATATTATTACCTAACAAAATATTCATTTATAGCATGTTGAAAAGCTTTGACTTATCAGTATCTCCAAGTTGTGATAGTTTTCATGTTCTTTGATTCGAAAATTGAAGGCTTTTAAGGGGTGAAACTCCAATAATATCGAAAGAAAAAAAAGTGAGAAGTATAAAATCAAGGTAGCAGTTCTCAAGGTAATAACCGAGAACCCCATGAGTTAACCGTATCTTGATATCAAAAACATCTATGCTTAAATATAAGTAGGTTCAGCCTCAAAAGGATCGAAGGTTTTTTTTTCAACTGAATGAATCAAAAAAAGATGAATGTCATTATCATCAAAATAATATGAATACCATTCTCAGAGCAACCACAATAAGTTTTAAACGTTATTCGGAGCTTGATCTCAACAAGTTGCTAATTATAAAATTATGTCAATACAGAAGCTTCGAATAAGCAAAATGCCAAACTGAAAGTAATAAGCTAACTATCTGAATGATTACTTACTTCAAGAAAAATTTTCAAGTGACCTTATCACTGGGAGGAACCAATTCAACTTCCTGCAGTCTCCAATGGCTTTTCAGTGGACATTTTTACTTTGGATCTTCCCACTTTCGCAGAATTCGCGACTTGTTTGAATGCAAACTTCTCACGTGAAGAAAATATAACTGAAAATGAGGGCCAAAAAACATAGACAATTTTAAGGAGCATCTATCCTTTCGGAGATAAATGTGATGCAATGATAACGCACCAATACTTTACTGTTCGCAGTTCAGGAATATATTTTAAGATAAACAACGAATCTAATCTTATCTTAATTATAGTGGTAACTATGATTAAGAAGTAAATGTTATTGAACTCTCAGCTTTAGCAAGGTTATCGGCCTATAGATAATTTCATAACGACATGTGAATGTGTGAAACTTCCGATTTCAAACTTTGGGCGTGTATCTACTATCTATCTAGGAAAGTTATTGAACCCAAAACGTCATCAGAATAATAGCAATCTTGCCATAATCGGTTGCAAA
>CM024241.1:23713280-23774860 GCA_013421045.1 Propylea japonica | reverse complement strand
AATATCGACTGATAAAAACGAAATTGTGTGAAATACGTGGTAAACAATCGTAAATTGAAAATGATCTATTAAGCGGGTCATTTTTGTCACTACCTTATGTGCAAAAAATAAGTTTTATTGCATATGGAAGGCAGTGTCGGACGTAATGCAATCCACTATACAAGAACAGCTCTGGTTGATCGTAAACATGAAATAATACTGGTTCTTCTGCCTTTAAAATGGTTCTTCTAGAGATTTAATTCACTTTTTAATTATCTGCAGAAAGCTTAAGAGTTAATAAGGGTTACAAATTGATGGAACATGTTGAAAATGCAAAGAGAATATGACAGTTTTGTGGAACATCAGTATGGAAAGGAGTCATACATTTCTGCAGTTTTTGTTTTCAACAGAGCCTGATTTTCCTAATGAAGAATTAGTTTTTGTATCACTGGAATATTTTTTAAACGATGATGATATATTTTTGTTTTGGTGGTTCACTCAACCCAGAATAGTCACTCTAATAATTTGGCTCCAAACATCTGCTATTCATTTTATGTTAAGTTGAAATTCAGAGCTGAGATTTTTCTTATTTGTTATCGTCAGTTGAAAACTTAGAACGTATAAATTTTTAACTATTGCTTTAAAATTTTCTTTGTATTCAGATATACAGTATTCAAGTTTAAATACCAACAAAGTGTTCTTATTTCACGAGGATTCCAAGCAGCAAAGCATTTGTTCACACGACTTCTCGTTTTCTTACTGAGCAAAAATGAAATGAATAGTATGCATCTACCTGTATTGATAGGTATATTCAACAGAGTATTAAATTGAACGATTATATGTATTTGTTGCGATTCTATCTTGTATCCAGAATCGAAAGTAATATCTCTTCTTTTTTCAGGACCCCTCAAGAAAAACTATATCACTCCCGAATCGAAGAAAAGGAAATTTAGATTATGGTTCCCTGAATAGAAACCGCGTTCACGAAGTAGCTTAGACCTACAACAAGCCCAAAAAACCACCTCGCACCTTCAGCTCTACGAATGAGTCCAAAAAGGCCAAACCTTCTGTTTCGAAATCTTCAACAAGAGCGACGACAAGAAGACTAATAAGTCGAACCTACGTCGAAGTGTAAGTGACGCAACACAACCTAAGGTCAAAAAGACCCACTTTCAGAAGGGACGAAAACGAAACGAACAAACAGCGAAACCGAAGAACCACGAAAATCTAAACTTAATCTATCGAAAAACAACTATCCCCTATAATCGAAGTTCAGCAAAGGGAGGATTATTTTGATATCCCTAAAGAAATAAAGAAAAACAAGAATTACACGATGAAAATGTGGACCTAAAAGCTCCCGTCAGGAAAAAAGAAAACAATCAGAAAACACGCAAAGTGTAACAGAATCCTTAAAAAAATACATCGATGAAATTGATGCTCAGTTATTCGAAGAGACAGGCATAAGGTTTCAACACGAAGAAAAACAGAAAAAGCCAGAACCAGAAGTTGTTTTTATAGACCTAGACAAAGCTGAACAGATATCACGACAGAAAACTCCCAAAACATCAGCACTAGCAAAAAACTCAAATCTTTGACCTCCAGGAAATCATCTGTTACTGCAAAAAATCCAGAAAAAGAAACTATTAATGAAAAACTTAAGCTTGAAGCAGGCCCAACTGGCTCGCCAAATCCAAAGATAAAGAAAACTATTAAAAAGTTAGAAGAATCTGAGGAAAACAAATCAAAAATGATACACAGTAGCCAGAAGCCAGCGGATAAGCCTCCTTTGACCAAGGGCAGGACCGTTGATACAATGGTGAAGAGGCTGAGTAGCGATTCATCCACTTCTCCACCTCCTAAACCAACATTCTGGTCATCCCTAATGTTTCTGTGCAACATAACAATAACCAACCTTTTCATATACAAGAGGAATCAGCCCAGAGAAGCACAATGGAAAAGAGCCTGGTAGTCCTGTGATATATGCCCAGGTAAGTTTTACGTTTTGTGTAGAAAGTTGGAGGAATGCAGATTTCTCTCACAAGGCATACATAACTTCATTCACGATAATACCTTTCTGCCATAATGTAGATACCAAATTCTGTTCAGCCTTATATGAAAACGCAATTCATGTAAAAATAAATGAACTGCACTAAATATGAGTATTGTTCAAATGTGAAACGTTATCATTTTAATTTCGGAAAGAATAAACTACCTTCACTTATGGAAGATCTAATACATAATGCCAGAATAAATTGAAAGTTATCAAACTCAATAGTATTTGACGAGCGATAAAACATTCGCAAATAGGCTATCTGAAACTTTGAGACTGTTATTTAATCATTATAGTAAATACTTACGATGAGATCAAGCATTCTGTCCATGACCTCTTTTAATGCAAACTATCTTGAGCATTCCTAAAATTGCATGTTTTCGCAGGTGGTCTGTGCAAATGGAGCCACTGGTCCTTCCAAACAGACAATTCATACAGTATACAATTCGAACGTAAAGAAATATCCACAACATTCAGATTCCGATGAAGGTCTTGGTTACGAAGAGCACTTCAACCGAAAATATAGTCCTCTGGAATCGCCCCTATCTAAGTCTTATGACAATAGATACGTATCCGACATTGAACGGGATGACTACTTCATGGAATCTGACGAACCACCTATGAGTCCAAAAATTAAATCGACATACTTTCAGTGGATACCCTTACGAGAAAGGCTTTGTGAGTTTCGAAAGGGGAAGGGCCGATGGAATGGATTCCAAACGTAAGAGAAAGCCTTACGGAGTCCTTAGAAAATGGCACTCCTAAATAAATGGGAATACAGGCAAAAGCGACTGGAGTGCAAGACGTGACTTGCTGGGAGTCCAGGATCAATCGAAGGATGAATGATAGGATAACCAGGGTATCACCTCCCAACAATTCAAACGTTTATATCACAGAAACTACCTCCAAGTACCACAGAAAGGGTTCAGAAAGTCCAGTTGGTTTTTCCGAAAAATACGTCTCTGAGTCCCACACAGACAGGTTTGGTGAAAGGTTCAACACCGAAAGTCACACCAAACGATATTTGGGGAGAGAAAGGACGACGTAGAATATATCACCAATGGCAGATATCCTTACGAACCCAAAAGTATGGAACTCAGCGATTATAGGTCATCCCCTGAGAGCAGGAGATTTGAAACTAGTCACAACAGGTCGAATGACAGATATATGATGAAAGCTGAGAGACAACGTCGGCTATCTAAAGAAAGAAGCCTTTACCAATCTAATCCAGAAATTTTACAAACCAAGAGAAGAACCTAGCTTGAACAACTCATACCACGATTCCTTGAGACGAGAACGAAGGAACTACAAATCAGAAAGGTACTTGGAGCATGGAAGCAGTGACCGTAAGGATAAGTTCGGTGATTCAGGAATAGAAAACGACATCAAAAGAGAAGAACATTACAGATCAGATAGAAGGAGAATGTATGGTGTTAAAAATACGGAAAGTGAAGACGAAGGGTTCGCAAGTTCCCTCTTGATAGCCAGTGAAAGGCAACATACTGAAGAAGCTGTGAATGGTAAGAAGCTGAAATCTGACTTTGACTATGATGCGCCATATGAGAGAGAGGAATATGAGTACAGGAAGAGAAAAACGGAATACCACCTAGAGAGAGGAGTATAGATGATGGTTCTCATTATGATCCCAGGATAAGGATAGATAAGGATTTTGAAAATGAGAGAGGAACTTTAGTCAGGAAATTGAAAAGAAACCACCGAAGCCTGAGAAGAAAAGTGGCCTTGAAAAAGTGAGTATTATATTATGTTTTATTGTTCTGATTGACTACATAACTTATCTTCCACAAAGGTAAAGCAGTTGTTTATGGGCTCCAGTAAGAAGAAGAAAGACAAAAACGCAATGGTAGCTGAGGAGGACCTGAGATCTAGGTATAAAGAGTACAAAGGCAGTACAGAACACCTGGAACCCAAGATCAAGAAGAGAGAAATCAGAGAATATAATGCGTAAGTCAATGTTGCATTTTACTAATCCGTGCTAAACATGGAAAAGTCTGACCAGTGTTTTTATTATAAAAAAAAAGATCTTCTAAAAATAAAAACAATTTCAGATTTACGGAAAGCATAATTGAGATCACATATAGGTACACACTTTGCCTGATAGTAGGGTTGGTCTAGTAATATCTCGACTCTTACATTCTCGTTTGTGGGAAACTAAAGTTGAAATTTGGTCATACTTCCTTTCGTTCTTTCTTCGTCGTACAAGTTGAGATTCAAAGTTAATTCAATTATATGTTGTTAATTTTATATTTCACCCCTATGGATAATTTCGAATAATTACCTATTAGTGGTTCATTGATGTCATTATAACATGAGTTTATCACCCGTTTTTGAGCGCTCGTGCTCCTTAAACGAGTGCTATATCGTTTTGCCCATATGTCTGTAATTTTCGAGTTTTGAGCCGAAAGTAGTCTCAAACTATAGAGTTCTACTCCCTGATGACGACTTCGTGGTCAATTTCAATTCTGTACATTGGGCCGTCCGTCCGGCCGTTAGCACAATAACTTTCGAAGGTATTGTCTTAGATACATGAATATTCAGGGTATGTTTACAAATGACTCGGTAAAGTTTTTTACGAGCCAAATCGTATAGGATGTTCCAGAAATATGGCCATTCAAAGTTTTCGTTCCTCAATATCTCAGACGAAACGAAAACCATCGAAATGAAATGTTGCGGCCCACATGAACGATGTCATAATAAGCTTCATGCATGCAAAATTTGGTGCCCATAGTGTAAACAGAAACATAGAAAATTCAATTGGGATATTGAAAAGAAGAATCTTTATATTTCCATAACAAGATATCCGATTCAAATGAGATTTGTTTGTGAATGAAGACTGTTATACTGAATTTTCATGCAAAATTTTGTGGCCATAGTACCAACATGTCTTTATATTTTCATAATTCATCCAATTCGATTATGTGTGTGAAGAATGATATACTTATGCCCGATTGCACCGTTCGTCAAAGCAACGTTTAAGCCCTGAAATGACGTTTCTTCAATGGAATAAACGTCACTTAAGGGCTTAAACGTTGCTTAGACGAACGGTGCAATCGGGCATTAATGTTCATGCAAAATTTCAAAAAGGATCGCATAATCAGAACCATAAAATTGAATTTTTTCAATTGTCAAATTTTGACATATTTCGTTTTTCGCATAATTTCCAGAATTTAATTCCGATCGTGCTGAGACTTTCCATTCATATACTTGGCATAAATCTGAAGCCCTATACAACCTTTTTGAGGTAATAGCATCATTACTCCACCAATGAACGACCGCTCAAAAGTATCGGCTCAGGGCTTTTCTTAGTTTTTTTGTATGCATTTGGTTGCATGCTGGATGGTTTAATTTCACAACATTCAGTCATATTTGAAACTGCTGATCGACAACATCTGTCGGATCCGCTAGTATATAACATATTGTATTGATATCTAACTATGAAGTGTCAACACAATGGGGTTACTGCTCTTAAATACTTCAAAGAGAAACTTCAAACGATTGTAACTCCTAAACAACTGGACTGTCCCTAAATAGCCAAAACTTCATCTGTCTTCTTGACTAGATTATCGTGTTTCACACCAACAGTCAATATTCCTAGAGCTGGACATAACCGCAGTCGGGCCACGAGCTTAACCGTCAATTTTTTTCTATTTCACGAGCGGCAACGTTTTGTCCCCTGCCCGATAAGGTATCATTAGGGGCCATTAAGGGACAAACGTCGCTATAATCTAGGAATTTTCAGGAGAAATTGCGTCCGATCGTAATTATCGTTATTATTATGTCGCCGCGGCTATTCTTCCTATGAAAAATTATGAAAATAGCGCCTTGTGGTGTTCGCACCTAGGGCGCTCTCACGTAGTCGATTATTGTCCTATCTATGGATCGAATAACCCCAGTAGGCGTGCGTATCACAGAAAAATTGACGGAGTTGGTATTTTCGAGATTTCCGCGCTTACATTGTAGTGTTGGATGTTTACGAACTGAAGTCCACTCCTCTCACAACTGTTGTCTATGCTTGGATCATTTGTGAAGACTTACGTGAAAAAACCTATATTGCTTTTTCTCAATTTGACGTTGATAGCAACTACTCGGAAAAATAGTCTGTAGTGAAGAAAACTTCTATATATGAGATCAACTGCAGGTGCAAGAAATCTCATAAACGTTGAGAATCACTTACCCATTCTGACGAATAATATTATGCTATAGGAATAATTATAGCATGGAATAATATTAATCGATTGCAATCAACAAATTTTAAACTCATACTTCGGAGCTAATCTGGTCCTCGTTCAAGACAAAATGCAAGGAAGTGGTATCGCACAGAGCACCTATGGATGGCCATTTTGTTCTTATAAGGACTCATCAGCAGATGATAGCTCTGAATGATACAAGGTATTTCTTGAACTTAAAGCGGAATGGCACCTTCTTACAGGTATAAATATACAGAAGGCGCCATCTCTAGTTCCATACGAACAACCTTCTTCCATAGTCGTGAACTGAGGACGTAAAGTTTGTAAACTGCAAGTACGCTTCGGTCAATGCGACAAATGGTAAACATCTCGCTACTTCTCTTCTTCGATTTTCATGCTATGGAAGAAGGTGCCATTTCACTTTAAGTTCCAAGAAATATCATTCAGAGTTATCCTGTGCTGATGAGTCCTAATGAGGACGAAATGGCCATCCATAGATGCTCTGCTTGTTACCACTTCCTTGCATTTTGCCTTGACGAGGATGAGATTAGCTCCGAAGTATGAGTTTAATATTGGTTGATTTAAATCGATCATATTATTCTATGCTTAACTTTTTTGTATTCATGGCGATGTTATGCGTTAAACCTCTACTCAATATCATTATTATAAGAATTGAGGTTATCCAAGCGTGGCTTCCGAGACCTACGATAATGTAGATCTTCATTCTTTACTCTACTCATTCATTGGAAACCCAAAAAGGTAGTTAATGAAAAAACCGACAACCTCCTTAGGAGCCGTGACCGTTACCTCTTGGGTATCCAGGACTGGTTTTTCTCGTACGAGTTGTTGTTAGGCTTGTCAGCTCTGGACAAGTGCATAACATGTGTTCAGCTATTTCTGCTTCTGATCCAGAGCATGTAAATATGATCTGCTGACGTTCCCATACCTGTCCCCCGTCAGCAGTAACACCATCACCTGAAGCTCAGCTCATGATAGCTTCAGGAGCTTTGGTATAGGTAGGTCAAATCGTCACGAATATTTTTTGGCCTGAGTACGTCCAGTGGTATTTCAACAGAGGGTTATTTGAATTTCCATTGGTGGACCGCTGTCTATAATGATCTTTTCAAGCCACAGAAAGGCTTAGGTCCAGCAGTTGTTAACTTTGATCCACTTTTTTGCAACTTCGTCAATTTTTTCATTTCCTTTTCACCACAACACTCTGGTACCCACTATAGAGTCACTTTATTGCCTCTTGCCAATTGCTCTATGGTGTTACGGCACTCCAAGGTCAGCAGTGTGATTCCAGCTATCTTTGTGTGGAATGGCTGTCTATGGTGAGCGCATATGTAGACAGCCAGGGCTTACTTCGCACAGGTCCATATAGCCTAATTCCAGTGCCTATTCATCATTATTCGCAGATTAAATGTCACGCATAATTCGCCTCTATGTAGGGTGCTGACTAGTTTCAACACCGAGTCCTTCGATTTCGATATTTTCAATGTGTCCTTTATTCGTTTCAAGCGCTGTTTGAGGCATGGGTTAGCTACACGTTACATTTTTTTTATTATATTCTTTAGTTGCATATGTTTATACATGTATATATGCTGGTTTATTTAGTTTTTAAGCAAAACATTTGTTAGAATGTAGATATTTATCACATAACTTTGAATTAATTTTGTTGTTGAACTTTGTTCTCTTTTTCGGTTCTTATATTGTAATGTGTATAAATTGAAATGTTTCTTGTTTGATGTGATATGCATTGTATGAGTATTTCTTTTGACTTGTGAGTACTCTTTGTGGGTTAAAACACCCATCAGTATTCTCTTTGGTAAATAAATAAATTATGGGTGGATGTTCATCCAACCGATTTAAGAAACTTTTGCACTTGGGTGGTCAGCGAAACCGTTTCATAACGTGTTTCGGAATCGAAGATGAATATGACATAACATTTAATGGTTTTGTCTGAAAAATACTAAAAGAAGGTGCAGATTCCCCTTTTTTTCAATTTCCTTGTGAACCTTTCAAAAGCGTTGGTATCAGCTGTTCCAAAAAATCGACTGCACTAAAAAGTGCTTCCATGGGAGACTTACGAATGTTCGTCTGAGTTGAGAAGTTTTAACTTTTTTGAATACTTCATTCAAGTTCAAAAATCAAAGTTTTGTGTTATGACTTGAAAAAAGTCCCAATTTTTTGTAAATCAGTACAGAACATTTGATCAGTTCAATAAGAAATAGATTCATTAGCTGTATCAATATCAATCTAAAATGTTGAATGCTTCAAAACCTGGGAGAAAACACAATGAAATATTGGCAAAAACATGAAACCCCTTTCGAATGTTTATCGAGAGACATACCCCCAATCAAACACTACAAATGGTACCATCACCAACTCTGATCGCATGAAATCATCACCAAAGGATCTTTTCACTTGACTATCCTCTAAACGACATCACGCCTATATTTAGCCATCCGAAAAAAAAGAGATCAAACAGGAGCCATCGAGGCACTTTCGAGGATTTCGTCATCACCGAAGAAAAGCAGCTCGACCTGTTGTCCTCTCACTTGTCACACGCCTGGGCACCAGGTGGAACCATATGGTGTGCGTGGGTCGAGGCTGATGGAAGCGGCCTTGCCTGCGTTCCCTTGCAGAATGGAAACCGAGATTTTCAATGAGCGTACAAGTTCTGCAATCAGTAGCGGTACCGAGACGTTGTTTTGAAAAAAGTTGAATACGACTTATTCTGTACAGGGAGATTTACTTATCTTGGTAACCTGATTTTTCTCGAAAAAGGATAAATATTTTTTTTATTCTGGTGACTGTATTTGGTACGAGTCAATATTGGCTTGTGATGTGCATAAAAGAAACGAATTAAGACGCAAGGCATCGCGACGCTATCAAAATAATTCTTTATTGTGTCATTCAAAAGATAATTAAATTTCAAATGTCTCTTCTGCATACCATTTTTTTCTATTTCTTACCGTCAGCGACCTGCAGCGTGTTTATGTTAATTGTATTCCATTTATTATTTTCTGTATTGTGACAGTAACATTGATTTAGAGACATATATATGATTGTGTTTCTTGAAATCAAAGAGACTTTGTAGCAAACTGTTTCTCAATCATTAAATTCATTCAATATTATATTTCAAAACAAGAAACATTTTTCAATAATAAATACAACATGTCGAATCATATGTTCCATATAGCGGCCATTATGATCCATACTTACATTATATCTTTTCCTTTGTTCATTATATGTAAGTAACTTTGTCCAAGTGAACCCTAATATTTTGGCCAAAGTAATTTTAGGTAAAATAAAATAAGGAAGAGATATTATCTATGTTTGGATCATAATGGCCGGTATATAGAACATGTTTTGGCATGTTTCGTTTGTTATTAAAAACATGTTTATTGTTATGAAATATAAGATTTGATGAATATTATGATTGAGAAATATTATCTTTGATTTCAATGAATCAAGTCATACTGTCAGAAAACAGAAAAAATAAATGGAATAGAATTATCATGAAACAAGCTGCAGGTCACTGATGATAAGAAATATAAAAAATTATTCAGAAGAAAAAACTCAGAAATAGAAAAAATTTGATAGCGCCATGGCACCTGCCGTCTTCATTCTTTTTTTCGATTTTTACGCACATCTCAAGTCAAGATTGACTCGTAACAAATACCGTCAACAGAATAAAAAAAATTCCATTCCTTTTCGAGAAAAATTAGGTTACCAGATAAGTGAATCACCCTGTATGTATCGGTGCCACTAGGATGAAATGAAATCTATGCATTGACAGATTTAATCTGTGGGATTTTTTGCTCCTTTTTATCTCTGTTCACATCTGCCAGGGCCAATCTATGTTTTTTTATTGGTCTGGGGTTTTTTTCAATGAAATAAATGCCTTGAGTTGTTGGTTATGTTTTCGTTACAGAGAGCATTCTGATCGATAGATTCAAATGTTTTTATCTGCAAGGCCGTACAACATATTTCTTGATTCGTACTTCTGCTAGGAATACTTATTGCATATCTTCTATCTCTTTTTGGAAGGATAATTTATATAGACCGTTCTCCAGAAAAATATTCATCTGATTTCAATTTGACTTCAAGTAATGGAATCTCGAAACATTTCGACTCTTCATCAGAATTCATCATGGTGTCCCAGAACTCGACGTCAGGCCAGAAGCGAGTGGAGAAAAATAAGGAAACATTGAGCAGTGTAATTTAAAAATAGACATTTAAAATATTCGAGAAAATCCACACCTTTTGATGGTTTTTTAATTCCTATTTCAACAGATCTGAATTCTACCAATTCTATTTTTGTAATTAGATCCTGAATTGTCAATGACAAATGATACTTTATGCTCTCCAACTCAGCTTGGAGAAACTGTTTACCCCACCAAATTTCAGAACTCAAATAATATCGACCAATTTTTACTGTCGCCATTTTTGCCTTCTATTTGTAAAATTCATCTGCAACCGAATACAAAATGTGTATTTATCTGTTTTGTTAGACTAGACTTCATATCGTACTTCAATTCAATATAACGAAGCGCCACTGCATTATACATTCTATTCACATTTTGTCCTTCATATCAAAACTGTTTAGAATATCAATGCGGAATCTTCGTTCGCAAGAAATTATTTATACAGGCTAGAATGAAAACTTATGAATCATATATTATATGAACCAATTTGTATAAAAATTCAATAAATCTTAATCATTGCTGAAAGTAAAGAAAGAAAGAGAAAAGGCTACATTACACTGTCAGTCAGAAAATTTTTAAAAATTAAGAAAGCTCTGAACAGGAGCTTTTGAGCGCTCCTTCATTGGTGGAGCAATGATGCAATTACCTGAAATATTTGTATAGGACTTGAGATTGATACTAAATATGTGAATGCAGAATATCAACACGACCGGAATAATACTCTGGAAATTATTCAAAAAATACAATATGTAAAAATTAATAATTAAAAAATATTAGATTCTTTGGTTCAGATGATGCGATCCTCTTGAAGTTTCGTATGAACATTCAGTATATGAATCTTCATTCACAAAAATAAATTTCAGCCGAATCGGATATCCTGTTATGTAAAGATAAAGATTCTTGCTCTTTATAAACATCATGCATATGGCCACCACATTTAATTTCGATTGGTTTCGTTTTGTCTGATATATTTAGGAACAAAAATTTTGAATGGCCATATTTTATGGAACACCTCATACACGATTAGGCTGGTTAACTAATTTAACTGAGGCATTTGGGAACCGAACTCATCGTAAAAATATCAAGTCTCTAGGACAACTCTTTGAAAGTTATCGGACGGACGGACGACCGGCCCCACGGAATTGAATTTTACTACGAATTCATCATCGGGGAGTTGAACCCTATCGTTTGAGACTATTTTTGGCCTAAAATTCGAAAATTACAGACAATTGGGCGAAATGATATAGCTCTCGTTTAAGTAGAACGAGCGCTCAAAAATAGGAGAAGACAGTATCCAGTTGATTCTAAAAAGCATTCAGACTCCGAACCTAAAATTTCAAAAGTTGATACAACGAATTATTATGTCTATGATGTTCGATAGTGCTCCTAATATAACTTGAGCTGGTATCGCAGCAGGTTGTTGGTATTTAGGACAAGCTAGTCGCAAAAATTGCTCCCAAATAAGACCTGTTCACAGTCAGGTCTCCTTCGTGACTTTCATTCAAAGAATGGTCACCGAATTCGTCATAAATTGAAATAATGAAAATAAATAATTACTAATTATGTGATAATTGATGGATCATAATATGCATAATCATTCATCTGATGAACCTTCTCAAGACTTGACTTTGGTACTGATTATGCAATAATTTTTGAGTAATATGATGCGGTGATGTTAAATCGATAAAGCTTAAACAGTCAAGAGTTATTAAACTTTACACTCTTGTCGACAATGAACTGTCAACTTTAATAGAATGGCAACGACAAATTTTACAACCTCAATGATTCAGCAGTAGCAATAAAAACAACAGAAATAACTCCTGGAACCTTCGAGCTGATATATGAAGTTCATTCCATTATGGTTTCGTAATCGTACATTCACCATTGGAGGTTTTCCCTGTTGATTCGCAATAAGGATACCTAATGGTTTACTATGATCTCAGAAACAATAGCAGAATAGAGGATGTCCGAAATGTTTGAATTTTGATCTTAAAACGGTCCTTAACTATTTGACTGGTGGTGGTGTTGAGTGTTGATGATGATAAATTTGTGTTCAAATTCTTGACGATGTGTATAGGCCTTTTCGGAAACTTACTCAGGGTTACTAACTCGATCCATTGGGTCACGTGACATATCTACTCGGATCACGTTTAAGGACAGTCGTATCAATAACCAAATATTTTATCGATTTATTTTTCAGTCCCAGTTTATTTTCGGATCGTCTCTTGCTTTGCTTTCATTAATTGGCTTTTGTAAAATATTTCTTATAATTTCTGGTGTACCCTCCTATGTTTAATGTTATTTTTGAGTACCTATGTTAAAGAAGTAGAGAATTTATTTTTTTCAGTTCCAGTTTATTCACTCTCTAGCTTTGCTTGGATTCATTGGGTTCTGTAAAATCTTTCTTGTAATTTCTGGTGTAGGGGAAAACCCGGATAGATGCCCCACTTTTTGAATTTGCCTCATATTTTCGAAAATATTGATTTTATATATGTAATTTCTATGAATGTAGGAAGCCCCATTATTTGATTTGAAATACTCTAGACTTTTCTCTGATATAGCAATCCCAAATTTCACAAAAATTTGATTTTTGTAGAACACTTTTTGGGGGCAGTGAACTCTAGAATAACTGGAACGGCGTCGTAGGTACTAAAGTTCGACAGAAAGTGTGTCGCGTTGAAATGGAGAATTGCGTCAATCCATCTCTCTCTTCATAGGAAAAGCGGGGTTGTTATACCTCCGATATGCTGTCAGTTGTCAAACGCGCACGCAGTGACACGGCTCAGAGTGAGATGGATTGACGCAATTTCTCCATTTCAGCCTTCCTCACTTTTGCTGTATCGCGAAACCGTTCCAGTTATTTTAGAGTTCACTGTTTGGGGGATAGATGCCTACTAGTATGGATAGTTGCCCCACCATGAAAATACTGGGAGGGATAGATGCCCTTCATACTATGTGAACCAAAAACCCACCTAAATACAATGAGATTTTATATGCTTAAAACAGCAACTTTTTCTACGCATAATGGATCGAATTAACGACAATTGGGCAATTTTAATTCAATTTCAAAAGCATATATTAAACGAAAAGTTGCATTCTTCATATTAACATAAAGTATTCATGATAAATTAATGAAATAATAAGTCTCAACAAGAATGATCAGGAATCAAGTTTAAAATCAAAATAACACAATGAATCGAAAATCTGCTAAGAAGATAAGGCTCTAGGTAGATGTCCTCATGCATCTATACCTCAAAAAATCCGGGCAACTATCCTTTTCGAAAGGGATAGATGCCCATGATTTTTTTTTAATAATTTAAGAAGAAAACAAAAATATTTGCACTCATATGTACACTCAATGAAACACTGTATTGACGTAATAAAAATTACTGGATTTATTACCACTTCAAAAGTTATACAGCGGAAAATATCTACCTCTAAAACTTTGGCATATTTGTGAAGTTCGCTGCTGAGATGATCGCACACACTAGCGAAAAACGGCTTCACTTTACAATAACCCTTACAAAAATAAGGTCCAGGGTAACTGTAGCAGCTACTTATAAAATAAATTTTTTGATACGTGTTTCGGAAGTTAGGTATTTTGAAAATGGGGCATGTATCCACTGGGGCATCTACCCGGGTTTTACCCTACCCTCGCATGTTCAATGTTATCTTTGAGTACCTATATTGAAGAAGTAAAGAAGGCTTTAGCTTTAACGCAGAAAGATCTGCATACAAAGTTATTAAGTAGTTGTTTCACATTATTTTCTCGGCTTATAGAACCACACTTCTACACTGATCTATTAACGCAGTGTATTAACGATAATGGACACCAATTGCCAGGTATAATCTTCAAAACTGTCCGAACATGAACTTCAAATGCTGTACTTGATTATGAAAAAAATATTGAATAATTTCTAAAACATATTCATAAATTCCGCAGTCATCAAAAATATCGTTCGAAATTGGATATCTCAGACAGCTCAATCAATTTATTCTTTCAATATTCTATGATTTTTGTTGCCAACAAAACAAAGCAAAACAAACCAATTAGTATTATGAACGCTATACAACTCAGAAGCTTTTGCATTTTTTCAATTAATGAATGAATTATTGAATGTTACGAATATTTCTCAGAATATTCTGATTTGAATAATCATTTCTCCAATAGAAGTTATGATTGAAATGTTCATATTCGATCTTTTGACCATCTGGATATGAAAGTCCTCTGACTCACGAATACTTCAACACTTTTCAATTTCAAGTTCTCCCACAACTCAATAGTATATTTTCTACCAACTGTTATTGAAATATGATAATGAATGTCAAAAAAATCCATGATTCTCAAAGTGTCAACCCAATCACTCATAATAATTAACGAACGACATCATATGGTCCATACTGAGAGTGCCATCCGTCTAGTCCTTGCCTTAATGACCGGCGCTGATGTTCTAGACCTGCTTCGCCATATATGGCACCTGTCGATGATTGCAAATGGACCACGGACCAGACCTAGCCAACGCGATGATGTAACACATCGTAGACCGCCATATTAGTCGGGATGAAGATCGAAAAACGTGTCGATTAAGCGTCTAGGAATGTTTCGCAACTTTCGTTCTCATCAAGGATATAGAGAGAAATAACACATGTTTGTGAAGATTCGCCCTGATTTCTCAATAAGAACGCAGTGATTTGATCATATTGCTCCACTCCTTTCGCCCGAATGAGGTTAGTTTATTTATTTTCGGTACTAGAGAAGATAAGAGGGCCAAGAATCGAACCTTGTAGAACTCCATCATAATATTGAAGAGGTTCTACTAGAAATAATTATTTTATAGTTCTTTCATTTTTGCTGGTATACTTCTTGGTTTTTTTAGATAATTGTATTAAAATCGAATTGAATTATTCCCACGATATTTTTCAACCCTAGACCTTAGTTATGCAATCTGGCAAGTGACAGCTCTATGGTAAAGTTTGACATTTTTGATACGAATGTTATGACATACGACCCCTAATTTTGCTGTGTGCAGTAACTTGAGAGACTTCTCTCGTCCAGATCATATTGCATAACTCCTTTCTTTTCTAGTTGGTATTCTCGATCGAAGATGGGCCAAGAATCGAAACATGTGGAACTCCACTATGCTATTAAATGAGATCTGATGAAAATCATTATTCTATAGTTGTTTCATTTTGACTGGTGAATTTAATTATTATCATATTACAACATGAATTATTTTCACCATATTTCAGATCCTTAATAGTATTGCAGTCTAGCAACTGTCAGCTATATGGTAAAGTTTTGTATTTTCGGGACTTTACGTATTCAGACATACGAGCTCTACTCATGTTGCTTACAGGAACTTGAACGACCCTTAATGACCGAAAAGGGTGAAAGAAATCGTGAACTTTCTCATACAATTATTTTTTAAACTTTCATTTTGTATTGAGTTAGCAACAGTGCATAGATCAATATAATTTTTGGCGGTGAAGGAACAATTTTTTTCGATGGTAATCAGGATCGTAGTTCTCTTTGAGACGAATTTCCCGAAGGACGTCCAAAACGAATTGTTTTTCGGGAAACCATTGATTATGTGCGTGAACTAATAATCAAGATAGTCATAAGGCAATCTTAGAATTTAGTGAAATCAGTACAAATTTTATATTGCATTAGAGTGTCGAAAAGTTTGCCAAGCAAAATATCAATTAGATACCTATCATGACTACATAGTATAAAACAAAGTCGCTTTCTCTCTGTCCCTTTGTATGCTTAAATCTTTGAAACTACGCAACGGATTTTGATGCGTTTTTTTTAAATAGATAGAGTGATTCAAGAGGAAGGTTTGTATGTATAATAACATCCATTAAATAGTGGAGAAGTATGTACTATTATTTTAGAGGTTTCTAATGTGATGTCGTACCGTGCGAAGCCGGGCGGGTCGCTAGTTACTTCATATATCAAAGGATTTTCATTTTCACTCGTGAATTTATTGTTTTAGGATTTGGATTCAGGAATTTACGTTTCACAAATTAAATAATATATGACGCAAGAGATTGTCACGAAATTTTACAGAAGTATTGTTGTTATTATTGAAACTGTATTTAGGAACTTATGAACGAACAAACAGATTTTTTTCCTAAATATTTCAGTACCTTTCTGCTGACTCTTTGATTCGATTGTCAGCACAAAGCTCATCTTGGAATGCGGTTATATTAATGAAATGAATTTGACCCTGCAGATATGAACATTCATGTAGCTATATTGCTCAGGAAAGAGAGGTATCATTTCGCGGAAATTGATTGATAAAAAGTTTTATGGGACTTGTGTGTATGCCTTCAAACCACGAACGTTGCAAGCTTGGATGAATGATAATATTACATCTTGCTGATTGAATAAGAAACGAAACTACTGCGAAAATCGGAAATTGCCCGAAAACATCACGAAACTAATATAGATGGAGATAATATCCTACTTTCGTAAAGAGAAACGGTATAAGCCAATTGAAATGAGATGTTTTGATGAGGTTGGATTCGGTGCAAGAACGCAACTCTACAACGAATGGTAATTCGCAATTGGCAGTCTTGCAACAAAGGCAATGTTAAGCAGCAATGAAACATTCGATTTGACTTCATTTATGCTCATGTTGAACATAAATAGTGATGAAACACATGCTCTCAAGGAAATATTGTCTTTAGTTGGCTATTTATGTCTCAAGTTTCATCTCGGTATAATGAAGATGAAATTTCGAAAGGGAAAAACTAATTTCCGAAATAATAAACACTTTACTGAATGCAGTTTCTCGTTTATCTTACTTATTTCGGTGTTGAGGAATATCTCTGCTTTCATTCGCGCGAATGTTCACACTGATATTTCAATTTAATCAAGAGTTCCTTTTATCAAATAAAACAGAGTTTGCTGGTGTTAATACTGTTCACTACAGCTCAATTGCTTAATTGAAAAATTGGCAAAAAGTTTGGATATTGAAGGTTTACCATTTTTGCCGAGTAACCCAAAGCAATAATATCTTGGGTGTGGATTCAAAAGAAAACTGCCTGAGAAACGGATTAATCTACTGCAAAAAAGGTCAGATTTCAGATATTTGAAACAATTTCCTTTAGAATAAATCGAAAGCGGATTTGGCATTGAGAAGGGGATACAACGAATCCAATGGGCATTTTCAGTTTGTTGAAATGTAGTTTTTTCTTGTGACAGCTCTGAGAGTAATATCAAATATATTTATTTTCAATTATCCGCTTAAATTTTCGAGTGATCAAAAGTGGATTAAATATTGAACATTAGATCTCTATTCCAATGATTTTAAACGTCTATGTTGACGTAAGAGCGAGCATAATTAGTGGGGATGAACTTCACGACAGTGGCCAGTTGGCGTTGTTATTAACTGTGATTCAGCATTCAACTAATAAAATTAAAGCTAACGCGTACGTCACACTCAACGAGCCAACTCTGATTGTTTGAATTCGTTGGCTTATTTCCGTGATTTCAATAATTTCTTTTCCGGAAACCTGGCTACGAAACAAAAATGAGTAATCGCTATTCTGAGTGTCTATTAAATTTCATTACGAAGATAAAATTCGTTTTCGATTCGATTTTTATAAAGTCACCTCTGTACGACCTTTCGTTTCGAGAAAATACATTCTCTGCTAGAGCAAAATTCAAAGAAACAAAACAATCGATATCTATAACCATGACTCCTTCAATAGTTCGCACCAAATCTGTTACACTACCCTTTGATGTGGAGCAAAAGCCTGGAAGTAATCCACGTACACTATGCGGATCAGATCAACTATTTCAAAATAGAAGAAGCCTTGACATTAAGTCAGGATCTTTGTTCAAATTGGTGAAACTTCATTCTAAACTTTAAACATTTGTGCAAAACTAGGTTATGCGGTTCAGTTGATAACCGAATGGAAAAATTTATAAACGTAACAAAGTTTACATATCTATGCAAAAATTTCTGCATCCAATAAATCATTAGCTCACTGACACAGCCAGGGGGGGGGGGCTTTGGGACTGCAGCCACCCCAAAGATTAATTTCTTCGTTATTTCTTTCTTCTTTATTTTTTTGCAACTTTCGTTATTCACTGTATCATCAAAATTTTTCCAGTTCAGCCCCCCCAAAATAAAATCCTGGCTGCGCCACTGATTAGCTGTTATCTCAGTGCTATCAAGAATTGTGAGCCCACTCTCAACCTCTGATTCTGATCAACCTTACTATGAAACAAGAAAAAATCTTTATGAATTTCTAGAAGTCCATTATCTCTAATATGATGGTTTTCTGGCATTTTCTGTTAATGCATTGTGTCCAATAGGCTCAATGTTAGTAAACATGGTCGCATTATTCTGTTACAAGTGAAGCTTCGTTTTATTGAAAATTTTCGTCTAGTTTGTCATTTTAAAATTTCAAATGAAACAGACAGCTACCTTGCGTCTGCAAAAATCCTTCATGGTGTATCTATTGCCTAATAAACTCAACGCCTCTCATAGAATCCATGATTCATCCCGCAGTTACAGTTACAAAGGAAGGAAAAACGCCTATTCCTTCTCAGATTACCTGCGCCAAGTGCCAGAGATTTTTCGTCGTCTTCTAAATGACTGTTGGAAACTGATTTATAAAAGGCGAGGTGTCAGAATGGCATGATTTATGAAATAAACTTCGAACGATTGCCAACTAGCATTCCTAACGAAATTACATATGATTGAGTGGAGTTGTTGAAGATTTTCCGTTGTTATGTCTTCGAGCGCTTGGCTTATTCGGACTGCCTACGTGGTTGTCGAAGAAAACTAGTAATTTCGCTTTCAGAGGGATCGGGTAATCGAGAAAACAGCTTTTTCTGTTTCGTCCCCGAGCGGACTGCTTTTTTGGTATACCGCTATGAGTAGTTCGACAGCTAATATGCAAATACGGTGGGTAAAAAGTTGTTGTTATAAGAATTTGGTGCTATCATTATGCTTGGTAATGGGGAAATTTATTATCGATGCGTAAACAGTTACTTTAACCATGACAGGAGTAATTCAGTTCAATTAGTTCAATTCATACTCGATAAAACCTTTTAGATATAATTAAGATTTTCAAATAATGTCCGTAACTGTCTATCAGGAATGAATTTCTATACATTCAGATCAAGTTTCGTTTTCTGACGAGGAAAAATTAGCTCTCGACTAAGGTTCATTTTTGCACAGTGAAACCACTTTGGCTTTCACTGAACTTCAAGTTTAGGGTTTAAAATCTCCCTTATAAGAGTACGAGTAATCGAAATATTTGGAAATATTACCTTTGTGAACATCTTTCCGCTGATATAGTTTAGAGCTCAAATTTCCGTACTTTTTACGAATTACGAACAGCAAATGATATTAAACTCAGAGCAAAAAGTTAACCTTTTACTTCTCGCTCTGGGATATCAAAGGACTCAGTTGTACTAACTGATGAAAAATCCGAGGTCAAAAAACAATCTGTCCTGTCGTAGGACTCTAATTTTCTGAAGACATCAGTAATATATTCAAATTTTCAGCAGTCCTTGGTCGGAATATTTCAATTCTTTTTTTGCTAATGGGTCGAATAAATGTAATACGTCGACAGTTAGGATTCTAATTTTGTATTTGTATGTTGATAACGGTACAAATCCTCAGAATAAAAAATTCTCTAGAAAATCTCCGTGAAATTTGAGAATCCATAAATGTTATATGTCACTGAAATCTGAACAGTAGATACAGAGTGGCCAGAATTAGTGATCCCTGAACTACTTTTCATCCCTGAGAGAGCGAAAAATGTATGGTACATTTTTGTCATTTTTTCGAGAAACTCATAATGCCGTAACTCTATCTTCTTTAATTTTCGAGTTAAAAGCCAAAAAATATATTTTGGTGATTTCCACTTTGGTCATTATCCTTCTTGTTTGTCCCATGAACTTGACATGACGTGTCTTATAGAGACACTTTCTGATAGGAATCCAGTAGCGTAATTTAATTTTGCTGAGTTGTTTCTTTCATGATTTATCACATAAATTTTTGTTTTTATTGTGGAATCAATAATTGATTTTTACTCAAAAGTAATCACCACTTTTCTTTACTGGTCAGATAAGTAATAGAAAATTGGTCTTGGTAATGAGTTTCTCATATCTTGTTGCATTATCCTCTGTTCAAAAAATCAAATGAAGGAACTGAGATGCCTTAATCTATATCTAGACGATCTTGGAAGTAATCGATGTATTTCTAAAGAGTGTAAGATGAAAATGCATTTTACTTTTTATCTCAGAATGTATTCATCACAGTTTAAAAAACTGAAGATAAAACACTGTGAATTAAGTATTTGCTGATTATGAAATTGTTTTTGAATTTAGAAAAAAGCATTCCATTATAATGTTTTCATCAAATTTATTTCATACAGGAAACTGTATGACTGTTAAAGATAATTTTGATTTCAAAAAAACGTGTTTTGTTGCTTCGTGTACCTACGGTAACGTGAATATTCCGAAACCCCTATATTCTTTGAAATTCCAACACCCTGTATCTCAGAAAGAATGCGTTGGAGATCCCTGGTCCATGAGAAGCACCCAGGATAACCATTTTTCGAATTTTTGAACAAATAGGAAACTTTTTTTTCGCAAAAACCTCGAATCCATATAGTATGGATTATCTACCCCTCGTATCATAATCCCCCACTATAATTGACTCATTGTAATTTCACCTCCAACAACTTACTCCCCAAACCCGATAAGTCCTAGTATCCGATCGATCCGTGCCTACATACGTTACACACGGACAGACAGACGTACAGACAATAACGTTGTAAATTGTCTAAGTAAACTGATTACACTGCCGAGATTGTAAATAGAACGCGTGCTTCCCTATTGTTTCAGGATTAACAACTATGGCCGCGGGGTGGAAAAAATGTATATTGTTCCGAGGTCGGTGGAATTTCTTGGCAGAGGCGGTGATTTTTTCAATTGGTCCGCTCTTATCGGATCTGTTTCAGGTCCGCGACAAAAATTCACTATGAGATTGCATTGTTGCGGTGCTGGCAATTTTTAATGGGCTGATGAAAATGTTTCGTCGCTTAACGCATCGTTGGGGTCTCTGGGGAAGCGATCAAGTTTCGATCATTCAATCGAATTATTTGCTATCCTTTCAGTTATTTGAGCTTTATTTTAATCTAAATATTTGTTTTTTATTAGTTATACTGACATTTTTCAGGTCCCCGACCAAAATTCACTATGATATTGCATTGTTACAGGGCTGGGCATATCTAATGGGCTGAGGAAAACGTTCGTCGCTTAACGCATCGTTGGGGTCTCTGAGATTCTCGTTCGAAAGATCAAATTTCTATCATTGATTGAACTATTTGATATCATTTTAGTTATTTGAACTACACGGTTATGTATTCATTTTTCTATGACTTACACTAACCTGTATGAGATTGCATCGTTTAGGTGCTATCATCATGGTTGATGCAACTGTTTGTAGCTTAACGCATTGTTGGGGTCTCTGGGGATGCGATCCAATTTGATCATTCAATCGAATTATTTGCTATCCTTTTAGTTATTCGAGGTATATTCTAATTTATATATTTGTTTCTATTAGTTATACTGTGATTTTTGAGGTCCGCTACAAAAATTCACTATGATATGCATTGTTACAGTGCTGGGCATTTCTAATGGGCTGAGGAAACGTTCGTCGCTTAACGCATCGTTGGGGTCTCTGAGATTCTCGTTCGAAAGATCAAATTTCTTTCATTGAATTGAACTATTTGATATCATTTTAGTTATTTGAACTACACGGTTATGTATTCATTTTCTAGGACTTACACTAACCTGTATGAGATTGCATCGTTTAGGTGCTATAGGCATCATCAATGGGTTGATGCAAATGTTTGTAGCTTAACGCATTGTTGGGGTCTCTGGGGATGCGATCCAATTTGGATCATTCAATCGAATTATTTGCTATCTTTTAAGTTATTCGAGGTATATTCTAATTTATATATTTGTTTTCTATTAGTTATACTGTGATTTTTGAGGTCCGCTAGAAAAATTCACTATGATATTGCATTGTTACAGTGCTGGGCATTTCTAATGGGCTGAGGAAAAACGTTCGTCGCTTAACGCATCGTTGGGGTCTCTGAGATTCTCGTTCGAAAGATCAAATTTCTATCATTGAATTGAACTATTTGATATCATTTTATAATTTGAACAACACGGTTATGTATTCATTTTTTATGACTTACACTAACGCCTATGAGATTGCATTGTTGCGGTGCTGGGCTTCATCAATGGAGTAGACTTCATGCTTATGTTAATATTTTCTATGACTTACACTCAGATCCGTGACAAAATTCACTAGAAATTGCAGTGTTGCGGTGCTGGCATTTTTAACCCTTTCAGTGTACCACTGAGAAAAATGAACGGAAAATTATCTCCCAACTTTTCTGGAGCACAAATGGTTCAAATAAAAATATTTATCGAAAAAATTTGTTTTCGCCCCCCCTTTTTTTTCTTATAAAATGTCCCTCCAGAGGGACAAATGCACTGGAGGTCAAAAATGTAGAACACCTTACGCATGGAAAATTTTTATTTTTATGATAGGTAATAAAAACAAATTTAAATTATTTCAAATGAAAATCATAAAATCAAATGAATTTCCTTTATCAAATCATTGTTTTCCGTTTTTTTAAATTTTTTCTTTTGGTTTTAAATTCTGCCAGGTTTTTCGATAATTCATGTTCAATTCAGACATTCATATCATGTTGACGTTTTCATATTCATCTTTTGGTCCTTTTACATTTTCGTCATGTTCTTGTATTTCATTCTCAGTGATTCCTTCTTCTATATCCTCTAATAAAGTATCGATATTTTCTGCTGGTCCAACATAATCGTCTATCCAACCATAGTCCCCTTCATCAGATAAATCTGGAATATCTGAATCCACATCATTTTCCAAGTAAGTACAGCATTTTCGCCTGAGTCATGGGTTTTTCCTCGATTTACATGATCTGCAAAAAAATCGTATAGTTCCAACAAAACCCCGGTTACTGCAATGAACCCAAATAGTACCTCCAGTGACAGTGTAATTGTCCCTACCCAGGGACATATTTTTTGGGGTCATTAGAGGCCTTCGTAATAATAAACGAGGTGCAATTCAATGATGAAAATCCAATATAACATACTTTAACTTACCAAAAGAAACAAAGTACACTTTTCCTAAATGAAAAGGGAAGATTTGAATTCGAACAGAACGGCGTAACCAACATGCGCACTCAACAATCGAAAACAGTACGATTATGTCTACGTTTTCAGTTAGAGATAATTTTCAAAAGGTCGCTGCTTGTTATAAACGTATGCATTAGATGTCCTTCTCGAGGTACGTGAACACTGGACTCGGAATAACCCCATATATGCGAAACATATGATTGAATGAATATCGATGTCCCTGTGGAGGGACAAATACACTGAAAGAGTTTGGACTGATGAAAATGTTCGTCGCTTAACGCACCATTGGGGTCTCTGGGGATGCTTGTTTGAATGATCAAATTTCGATCATTCAAATGAGCTATGTGGGATTATTTCAGTGATTTGAAATGAACGTTCATGTATTCATTTTCTATGACTAACATTCAGATCTGCTATAAAAAGCAACTATGAGATTGCATAGTTGCGATGCTGGGCATTTTCAATAAGCTGATGAAAATGTTCATCACTCTGAGAGTACTTGTTCGAAGGATCTCCTTCTTTCCTCATCTTGCTTCTCTTTTAAATTATTTTTAGCTCATATCCCTCCGTACTCCATTATAAACAATAACATTCCAGAGACCTATAACTACACCTTACCTCAATATTCAAATTCAATAACATTCAATACAGATATAAATACCTCAACTCTTTCAAGCTCCCGAGAAAAAATTATTATTACATTCATAGAATCAATTTCGCTATGGAAATATGCAACGAACAGCACGTGAATTATCCCAGGTACATCATAAATAATTATTAAGCGCGGAATCCACTTCAATAGGTGATAATTGCATTACGCCAAGAACTTCAATGCCAAACGCCCGCAACGAAAGTGAAAGAGCATAAAAGTGAACAAATCGGCGAATTGTTCTTCAACGCTCATTACGCACCGAGATGCCGGCGAAGATAAAAAAAAATTCATTCACAGTCAGTGTTAATTGTTTTTTCCAGAAAAATAATTACTTCAACTGTTGATCGGAGGTGAGGAGGGGAATAATGCAATCGGTTCACAATGAGAGAACGTAGCCGGTATATTCTGATCATTTCAGATCTAGAGATTTATCTTCAGTTATTAAATGGCCATCTGCAATTTGCATGTTGTGCAATGCCCTTTTCGTCGTAGAGTGACCTCGGTTCGAATGAATGGCTTGGCTGAACAGGGAAGAAAGAGATATTATCGCTTTGCTTTCAACGGTTGATCCCTTTACTTGTATGATTTTTAGTTTTATCCGATTTCAATAATGATGATGTTTCTTTTGAGTGTTACTTTCTGGAGGATGAGGAATGCAATATCAAGAATGATAATTCTGCCCTATATATATATCTTTTAAATGAGAACTAACTAAATACAATACATGAAACAAAAAAGTCCCTAGCTGAGGTTGGTGCAAAAAGGCGGTACCATACTATTCTGGAGTGTGATACCAGAGCACAGGAAAAACCTCAGTAGAAAAAACCCTATGTCACCGTTTTTACAAAATTGAAACTCAAAACTATTCGAATAAATACCTTCAATATTTAGACAAAATACTTAATTCATGCTCTTGGGTCAGGAATGTGTTTTAAACCAGGTCTGGCATTCTAAGTGATGATTTTTCGAATTTCGATTTACCCTATTGAAGGGTAATCATCTCCATATATTAAATAGTGGTGTTTCATCCTGAATATTGAATAAATTCGGAATAATGAGAAAAAAATTCTGCCCTAATTCGATGTTAAGAAAGTCAGGAAAGGTGAAAGTTCTGCATGTTGACAAAGTTTCTCATTTGACTGGGGATTTATAGTTTCGGAGTTACTTTCTGTGTTTTTTTAGATATTGTACAGTTCAATCTGTTGAATTGGTAATGAAAAGTCCGATATATGTGGTGAAAAGAGATCGACGAATAAGATGATATACCTAATGATTGATGAGGACTTTTGTGCTGAATTTCCCAGAAACTATTTCTGTTAAAAAACGTAGAACAAAAGGCGATCGCAAATAGGAAATAATTTCATAATATTCATATGCATGAAAGATATTGAAAACATTATTTTCAAGATGGCACTGGCCTCACCAATCGCTGTTGGGAAAAAAGTGAGAAGATGCTGCCCGCTTTTCATTCTGAATAAATGATAACAAACCTCAACCACAACTTTTAATTCGATTTTATTATATTGTTACTCAATTTCACATTTCAATTAAAAATATAATACACATTACATAGGTATATCGATTTTGAAAACGTGTATGGAAACATTTACGAAGAAAAAAACATTTGCATAAATACAAGTACCTAGTACAATTTTCTCCAGATGTAAAGCATAACGAAGACACTATGAAAACAGCAATTAAATTGTTAGTTGAATTCAACCTATTGGATTTCTTCAACTTCTAGCTAATTCTTTGGAGAGTGGATATCAACAAAAGAATAAAGTTTTTTCCTGTGGGGTAATGAGTAAGTTCAAACACACATGATACAATTTTAATTATACCTCAGCTCAAAAAATATTGTTCATACTGCATATATCAGTAGCTATTCTTCTCTGTTTCAACCTTATTGGTCAAAAAATCATGAATGAAATATGTTCACAAATCGTGAGTGGATTGAAACATTATCGTATCAGATTGAGAACCTCAATTCTTCATGTAGCAAGAAAAGATAACTGCAGAATATAATTCACATAACAATCATCACGATTCTCAATTTTTCATCGCACCACGTTATTTCATCAACCTTGGGTAGAGGCGTATGAAACTTTCGCTTATCTCGGCCAAAAAAGTGAAAGCTTTTGGCGAACCCTTCGGGCGTTATATTCTGAAACAAAATGATCTCCTCTCGTTATGACTCTCTAGAATTCAAATTTGACTACCCTGTGAATTACTGCTTCATTATTTTCAATGAAGAATTCAACTCGTATGTCGTATAATTTGTTTCAATTCATAACAATTCATTACAATTTACCATAAAGTTGAGTGAATCACAGAATTATAAGCATTATACATATATCAAACTAAGTTCGTCACACGTTTATCATTACTTCGACATTGAATTCGATATTTAGGATGAAATACCACTAATTAAATCTATGGGATATGATTACGCTTCAATAGGGTCCTGTAGCGGTTTTAGAAGAACAGGAGATTCGAAAAATCATCACTTGGAAGGCCAGACTGTTTTGAAACACCCCCCTGGCCCAAGAGTATGAATTTAGTATTTTGTATCTGAATATTGAAGGTATTTATTCGAATAGTTTCAAGTTTCAATTTTCAGAAGAAACGGCGAGACAGGATTTTTTCTACTGAGTTCCCTGTGCCCTGGTATCATACACAAAAATAGTATGGTACCCAATTTTGTACCAACCTCAGCTGAGGAATTTTTGTTACATGTGTTGTATTTTGTTAGCTCTCAATTCAAAAGAAGTAGTAAGGTTCGTTTATAGCCATTCTCAGAAAATTAAAAAAATATGAAAGAAGCAAGTGAATGCATAAAAATATGAACGCATGATGATATAAACTAAAATATTTCGCGATTTATGTAAGAGTCCCATTGTGCTCATCGTATTCCAATTTTTTCTTCTAAAAGATTCCTCCACTCTGAATCCTTCGCGGCTAAAATAAATTAAAAGAACTAAATTGCCGGCCTGATTCGATGCTTTATCGAACATGGAAGGCGATAAAAATACTGACTTTTTCTTTGTAATGTGGTGGTACCGAGAAGAGGAGACAATTTTTCAGATGCTTTCGATATCCATTTCCCACGGATGACTGTTTTCGCTTTCCCATGTATTCAAGAATTCAGAGAAACACTCGGAATACCTCCCATTTGACAAGAGACTCTTGATAGGTTTTAATTGGTTTATCGAGAGCACCATACAAGTTATTTTTGAATGGTGGAATCAAGAAAATTAATCACTTGAATCGATCGGAAGTATTTATTCCAAGGAGGAGTTATCCCAAAAATAATATAAAAACTTCCTGCTGCAAAAACCATTTTTTAGTTATAAAGCATATTTTTCAGTCCTCCTATTTCTATATTTCTCTTTTCAATTTTCAATATTCTCCAGAATCTGGTTATTATTTCAGTTTATTTACATATACAGGGTGTCCCATTACTCGACGTCAACCCGGAACCGGGTGAAAAGGCAAGTAATGCTGGTTGTCAGAAAAATACAAAAAAAAAAATCTAAGTTGCATGATTTTAAAATAATGAGCATTTAAAAAATCACGCAAATTCCACACCCTGTGGCAGTCTTTCGCTCCTGTTGCCACAAATATCAACTTTTTCCAACTTTTTTCTTTGCTGTGTAACCTGAATAATGCTCGTCTAACCTGTAATCAAAATTTTGATTGATTCACCCGGTTCCGGGTTGACGTCGAGTAATGGGACACCCTGTATTCACTTTCTGTTTTCGCCTCGAAAATTTTTTCAACAATTTCCAAAATTTGATTTTCTTGAAAGTCTACCAGATGTCTCCCTGCCTTCTGCCTTTTCAATATCATTTTTGAACTTATGTTTTCGAAGAGTGTAGTTCATTTTCTTGAATAAAAACGAACCAAATTGATGTTCTTTTAATCAGGAAACAACATAGCATTACGCTATTCATACACATACAAGATAAATAACTAACACATTCTTCTCTGGATCTGAAGCGTTCGATATATACTTACTTACAACTCCTTTCACTTTTACTCATGATCATTCGAAGCACAACCATCAATCCATCCAATACTTTACCAATATCATCTGGTTAATAAGAGTGAGAAGATCCCAACAGCCGAAACCAAAATTACAAGTTAGACCGGCAACAAAAAGCAGCCTAAAACAGTTCGACCGCAGGGAATTAACCAATCAACCAGATTTTTTTCAATTCTTCGATGATCGACCTACAAAAACCGTCTATTATTAGAACCGAGGGTGAAAACAATTTCCAGATATAACTTTCGATCGATTGAATCGTCCCTAAAAAAAAATCGATTAACATGGGATCACGAGCGTCTGCGAGGTCATCAAGAAATGCCAAGAGCATTCGTACTGAAAACGGATTAAAACTCAGACGAAACGTGCTGGAAGTGAGAGAATATATTTCTATAATTGCTCATTCAGATTGAAGTGAGATTTTATTCGATTTGGGTGAATGACTTCTTTAGTACCAAAAGATACCGCAAATTTATGTAATATACAAAATGCACCAATTACATGATTTGGTACGTTCAGACCCTATTTGAAATATTATTCTAGTGTTGAATGATAGGGACCATCATTGCTAATGTAACATAGATTGAAAATATAATCGCAGAAGAAATATTTTAAACTGCACAACCGAATTATGTAATACAAAATTACATGATTTGGTATATGTTCAAACCCTATTTTGAACATTCTTCTACTGTTGAATGATGAGGACCATCATTGCTATTGTAACATAGGTTGAGATAATCGCAGAAGGAATATTTAAAACTTTACAACCGAATTATGTAATACAAAATGTTCCAATTACGAGTACATGATTCAGTATATATTCAAATCTTATTTCAACATTCTTCTACTGTTGAATCTTGAATGATTAGAATGAACATTGTGATTATTATATAGATTAATAAGATAATCTCAAATCAACAAATGCCAAGAGCATTCGTACTAATTCAGCTTCTTAAAAACACTGAGTCATAAAACTATATACATAATATGAAGCACTAAGTAGATGTTACTTACACAATTTTTTAGATCTCATAACTTTATTATTAGGGGTTGAAAATAACAACCCCCTATTATTGTCGTTCAAGAATTGTTTTCGTGGGATAGATTTTCGAAAAATAAAACTCTTTTATGATTTCCCATTCAATTCTGGAGGAAAAAGTCAGCAAAATTTCCATACAGTCGATACTTTTCTAGGAAGAAATAAAGACTTACAAGCAGTTGTGATGACTGTTCATTCCAATTCATCGTATAAATGTTCCATACAATGAATATTTTAAGATATTGTATGTCTATGACAGAAGATAAACATGTTCTATAAATCTTTCTGAAGGTTTAATTGCTAATTTCTGGAAAAAATTATATCCGTGATATTTTTATTTCACAAATTCTTTCGATTAATAAGCATAATTCACAAAACCATCAACAATATCAATATGCATTGGATGGAACATATGCTGTAAGTTTTTATTTTTTCTGAGAAAAGTATATCAACTGTATCAAAATTTTGCAAGAGACTTTTTCTCCAGAATTGAATGGAAAACCATAGGAGAATCTTATTTTTCGAAAATCTATCCCCCGAAAACAATTTTTGAAGGAAAATCTTAAAGGGTTATTATTTTCAACCCCTAATGATAAATTATGGGATCAAAAAAAATTGTGTGAGTAACATCTCTTTAATGGATCATATCGACGCGTTCAAGGCAAAACGACGTAAGCGCCATTTCAAACATTTCGAGTAATTTAGGAAAAACTTGTTGCGTGACTATTTTTCCAAAAAAGTTTTCGAAATTCGCTCTTATGAGTAACAACAACCACTGAGTATAAATACATTCAGTTAAAATTGATTTAGGAAAACTGGTAAAAAAAGGCAAAAATGGCGGTTAAGTCAATTGAAGTCGCATCTGACAACGTATTTTTGGTCTCTTATGACAGGCATTGCTGTCGTTTATGACCAAAGTAAACAACTTCGACGAATTCTGTTTAGGCGAGTCTGGCGCTTAGGCAACTTTAAATCGAAATTGCGGGAAAGTAGTCAATTTATTGGCTTAATCCAAGGTTCTATCAAGAGAAGGCGCTTAGGGCGATTCAGTGCAAGTAAAAACTCAATTTTCGAAAAAATGTCGCTTACGTCGTTTTGCCTTGAACGCGTCGATATTATGTAAGTTTAATGACTCAGTGTTTTAGGACTCTTAAAAAAAATTAAAACTGTCAACTCGTCATCGCCTTCCAAAGGCTGCATCTTGGAAGGGGGGTCGTTTTCGAAAAAAATGTATATGAACTACCCCTGCTTATTTTCATCGAGGAATCATCTACCTAAGTCCCCCGCATTGTTTACAGACACCCTAAAACGTAAATGTCGTGGACAAAAATCACTTCCTTCTATACATGTCAGGAGCTTCTCCTACTTGTTCAAATTGGTGAAATGATAATTCAAATTTGAATATTTGTCTGAATTTATTTCATTTTTGATGTTTCTTTTCTGAATTCATGACAGTAATAGTCAATTTTTATGCTATCAAATAAACGTTTATATACTCGTGTGGTCTACACCTTACACCCATCCGACAATTCAGAATCCTCAAACCTTCATCGCAACGTTTAAACGCAGATGAAACAATGAGAAAAAAGTTCACACAATCAGGACTCGATAAGGTCGATCCAATCTACGACAGATCGTCCGGCAGAGTATTATTTTTTACGTCCTAAATGGGCGGCTTCCGGTGTTTTTGATCGCTGATGAAATGGCGAATATCCTTGAAAATTCTGAGAGCCAGTGGCGTCCAAAGAGAAATCCGGTGAGGATATGATATTTTCAACACTTTGTTCTAATAGTTTCAAGCATATCGCATCACAATTATACAAAGCAGATAAATATTTCTTTTATGTAGTTGAACAAGTATAATTTTGCATTTATATATTCAGTAGAAATCTCAAGTTCTATACAAAACTTTGAGGTATCAGCCTCATTGCTCTACCAATGAACGAGCGCTCAAAAACACCTGCTCAGGGCTTTCGAAAATGTTTTACTTATCGTCTAGAACAGTTCGTTCACGAATTCCGTGGACTTCAAAATGAAAGTTCTGTTTAACGTAGGGTGAGAGGTTCAGTTGTTGACACCCTGATAGTGATTGACAATATGCACATAATATACCGATGTAATAAACTATTGGTGTTATCTAGAGTTTTTTCAGATGTCGACTGTCTCTACCTATTTCAGAATGTTTAATTTCTATTTGGGTCAAATTCAATTTCCTCAGGTTATCTTCCTGAAAACTGCATTAGATATTTGGCGTGAGATTTCGCAGTAGTTTCAATAAGTGTAGAATGTTAGAGTTTACTTAAGGATAGCGAATGCATACAATTTAGTTTATTTTCCGATTTTTTATATTTCACATTCATTAGAAGTTTTCTATTGTTTGGAAGGAATATTTAATTGATGTAAGTAAACTCTTCAATGATTTATATATTGAGTTTAAACCATATGTCAATAAATGTGTCAATAATATTACATCGAACATCGATTGACATGGTCTTCAACATTAATATATAAATCATTGAAGGGTTTACTTACATCAATTAAATATTCCTTGGAACCTTCCAACCAATAGAAAACCTCTAACGAAACAGAACAAATCGGAAAATATTCGTAATTATGTGTAGTCACCATCCTTAAGTGAACATATACACTTATTGACACTACTGCAAAATTTCGCTCCAAATATCTAATGGTGCCGTTTTCAGAATGATAACCAACCTTACCTCAAGTAATGGCGAAGTTTTCACTTGTCAAATCACAGAAGATGATAGCTTCAAGTAATAATAAGTAATACCATTAGGGCATCTATTCAACCTAAAAAAATGAAAAAAAACACATTTCTTAGTAATACTTATATTCACAAGAAGAATTAGTTCTGGTAGCAAAATCCGGGTCGAAGACGACGATTTTCGCAAATACACGAAAGCTTTTTGTTAAAGAACAATAATTCGCGTTGTGTTTTTCGATTGTTTTCACAGGAAAGTTTTGCCGCTGTTTAACTCTAAAAAACTATTGGCAGCTGCTGCCATAAAGTTTTTCCATATATATAGAACCTATTTGTGATTCAAAATTGCGCGTTTCTGATTGGTGGAAATTAAGACAGGGGAAATAGTCAAAATTAAATCTCTTTTGAAACCCTTCAGTTTGACAAATAAAAACAAAATTTCAAAACCTATCTATCAGTAGGTACACGTTTAACTTTAACGCCAACGCAACTCATTCTTTATTGTCGTCTGTTTAGCAACAATTGAGTAAATAACAATTTCTCGGTATTTTTATAAGCCTTCAAAGCCAATTTGCATAACATTCCGCCAGTATTCTACATCGTCATTTCAAATTCACAGGTTGACTTGACTCGAAAGCCGAACAGCCTTGAAAGACCTTGTCCCGTATATTTTACAATGTACTTGAGACTGGGGTCGAATGTGATTCTCAGCATTTTTTTTCTGCGGATTTGCGTGAGAGGAATTCTCGATATTCGTCTGGAATGCTGATGACATCTGAGATCCTCTGGAACGATAGGTACTAGTAGTTATCGGGTCCAGCGTTTCCAGTCAACAGAAAGACGTCGCATAGATATCCCAGCGATATCTTTTCGGGAGATAGAGTACTTTTGTGACATCCCTGCGAGGTTACTGGGGGCTCTATATCTTCATCAGATTTCCGCTAGAAGGAATATTCCTAGCGAGCTCTAAACTCAAAGATATCAATTGTAGAAATTCTCAAACTGCTCACATTGTGGAGGTCAATGGGAGGTTGATGCGAATATTCCATTGACCTCCACAATGTTAGCAGTTTGAGAATTTTCACAAAGGATATTCGCATAAACCTCCCATTGTAACAAGTAAGAGAACTTCCCAAAAACATCCACATTGTGAGCTTTTTGAGAATATCATATCAACCTCCCATTGTTATCAGTATGAGAGTTTCTCAGGGACCCCCTCGTGAACAAAATGATAAATCTTGTTATTTTCATAATTTACAGTATCTATAAGTTTATTAAATCATCCGTGCAAATAGATAATGTTTTTTTCGAAGTCTAAATTGATCTGTTTTCGAACGAAATTCTCGTTGATCTCTACTATTGGAGTTTAATTGCTTTAATTGTTTTTCGTTAGAAATTTTGATCCAATATCAAAAAATGTTCATGTAGATCTCAATATTATTATAATTTTTTCGGATTTTGAAGCATTGGAATGAATCATTTCCAGAATTGTTTTCATTGGCTAGTTTGAATGAATTGAATTGAAAAAATCAGGTCTTAGGGCTTTGTTCATATTAGGGAAGGGATAGCTTGAATATCTTCACAGATATCGGTTTCATTCTATTCATTCATGAATTAATAGACCAAATTTATCATTTGTATACATCTCAAAAAAACGCGAAATTATTTTCTTGCGAACAGACGAGAAAGAAGAATTTTTGTACGGTTTCTGAGGTAGGTAGGTACCTATCGAATTTTTCAAAAATGTTTGTCAATTCGAAAAATTTAATTCTGAATCTTTTCAATTCGTGGACTATCTCAACGATTTAGCACACTGAGGAATTTTTCCGTCGACCTCGAAATGAAAGGTGATTTTAATGTGTACGAAATGGAACATTAAGGACCCATTTTAATATTCAATTTATGATTATTTAATGTGCAATCCTCATGGCAACCGTACAAAAAATATTACGAGAAATGTCAATACGCTATTGGAACATAGAAATATCATTATGTAAAATGTCTTGTGCAAAATGAGAATGTTTTTCAATCAAGAATTTATACACAATACATATCACGATCGTAGGAAAAATCTTGTAATCAACTAGGTTATTAATCTAGCGACTAACGTTTAAGATATTTTCACGCGTTGATATTTCAAACACCATTAGTCGCTGTCTTTAATAACTTGGTTGATTAAATGACTATAAACGAGATATTTCAACCTTTCACCTTCCATGAAGAGTTTAAATTTATTCGTTTGAGTGTTCACAGACGCTCAGAGAGAATTATTTTTTGGCCTTTGATTTTTCAACTGTGGATCCACTCAAGTTATGAATCAATCTGGCCATATATTCGGACTGTTAAGAGACCCCATCTGTACCAACTTCAAGTGATTTAAACCTATTCGTACCTACATGTGTATAAGACCCGTAAAGTAGGTGGAAAAAACATCTACAACCGTTGAAATGAATTCAAAAATGCGAGTCAATCTTATATCGCCATGAACATTCGCTTTCTAAATAGAATTCCTTCAACCTCTTCCCTTGAGCGATTAACACAACTCTGGCCACTAACTTCTCATGCAAAGGACTCGTTTTGTTTGCGCAATAAATTTTTGCCCTTATATGTAAGAGGCTCGTTACAAATCAACCCAGATACATATTCGCGCGATGTTCTCAACCTTCGAGATTCAAATTAATAAATCTGCACCTTGTACGTCAATTTAACATTGCAATTATTCTTATTTATGTTCTTCTGCGGCTCTCAACGTCAAGGCATTATTGTAACAAATAGAGATGATAACCATTTCACAATTCAATTGAGAAATGACCACCTGGTTAATGCCTTAAACGTCGCCAAGTTCTTTATGGGAAATAATTGGCTGTTTACAAAGCGCATACCGTTGGATGTCGAAATCCATAGATTTTCCCAGAGTTATGGCAGATAAATAACTTTCTCGAACATTATTCCGTTCAGTAGAAACTTTGAGCGTAGAGAAATTAGATATAAGATGGAATTTTTCCGAAGACACATGGTTTAACAGCTGGTATTTTCCTGCGTGATGGTTTGAAGAACGATCGATTCAATCAGGTCATGAGGATTAGAGTCGTTTCGTTCAAACCTCATAATATTGTTTAAGTGGCCAGTTAAACCTATTGAATGTAAAATCTTTCATCAGTGATCAAAGTATTTTCTACTTGACCATGCAAGGGCTATAGGCATCTGAAAATAAGAATGCAGCGCCATGGCGGGCATTCGTTGAACTTTTAAATATTGTCATGGATGGATTTGGTTGTATTGTTTATGTGTATATCTGCTCCATTAAAATTTGGATTTTTCATCAAAATTTCAGAAATCTATAGCGAACGAGTGTATTGCTGTGTATATTATATTTTTATTTTCTGTGGAGACGGTGGCGTCATCATTTTTCGATTTATTTCAGCCATAGTGAAAGATGAATTAGGTTGAAAGGCTGTTGAGGAAATTAAGGAAAACAATTTGTTTGAACTTTTTCTCTTCACAAGAGCGTTTTTCAGTGGGTTTTTCTTTGTTCAGACTTCCTCGTCTCAACCTTTCAGTTCTACTACTAGAACTAGAACATTCCGGTTGTTCCTCCTTTCTGGTAGTAATTAGTAAAGCCAACAAGAAGATTTCTGGTAGGCACAGCAGAACTTTTCAAAAACTACCGTTGTTATGAACTGGGATCTGTAAACGAGGATCCCCATGAATCTAATCTAACCTACAAGTTTTGTGTAATCCGTACTTAACTCCATAAAATAATCGTTACCATGCAACGGCTAAAGGCATCTGAATATAAGAATGGCGGGCATTCGTAGAACTATTAATATTGACATGGATGGATTTAATATAGTGAACGAGTGTATTACTGTGTATATTATATTTTTATTTTCTGTGAAGACGGTGGGTGTCATCATTTGTTTCAATTTATTTCAGCCATAGTGAAAGATGAATTAGGTTGAAAGGCTGTTGAGGAAATTAAGGAAAACAATTTTGTTTGTTGAACAGTTGAATCAACTTCATTTTATTATATTCAAACAGTACTTTTTCTCTTCACAAGAGCATTCTTCAGTGGGTTTTTCTTTGTTTAGACTTCCTTGTCTCAACCTTTCAGTTCTACTAGAACTAGAACATTCCGGTTGTTCCTCCTTTCTGGTAGTGAAGCCAACAAGAAGACTTCTGGTAGACACAGCAGTATTTTTCAAAAACTACCTTTGTTATGTATGAACTGTAAACGAGTAACACCATGAATCCAATCTAACCTACAAGTTTTGTGTAATCCGTATACTTACCTCCATAAAAATAATCGTTACTGTCGAAACTGTTAAAGAAACGGTAAAGGCCAATGCCAATTTCATACATTTTTGGCTTAAATTTGTTCAGGATAAATATTATTTTTCGGCAACCGTCCAGTATGTAGAGTTCGTTCACGAAAGGTTGAGCCGACGGTTGGCCATGCCATGACAATTTGGCATATTCCACTGTGTATATTAAAATTTAAGGTTATGTTGTTTATTTTCTTGCCAGATTGATACACAAGGTTGTCAAATTTAACATATGGCTTTCGTAAACTTACTCGATCACAAACCCGAGTAACAAATTAACAGCAATTGAACTGTTTATCCGTCAATTTGTAACCCGAGCTAGTGATCGAGTAAGTTTCCGAAAACGACATTTGAATTCTCTGATAACTCGGAAGCTCTGACGAGGCCGGTTACATTCGGCAACGTTGACTTTATTTTACATTATGACAGCAAATACTGCCAACTTCAGATAAATAAACAAACGGCTACTATGCGCTCAAACCATGGAGGTAAAGGAAGTGGAGGGAGCCTAACATTTGACAAGTGTCGCGTAAAGGAAACAACACAGAACAAAGAAGGGACATACCAATATGGCCGACTTCGAACTTTTTAAATGTTTTTTTATTATTTGTGCCTCATTTCTTGTTCATTTTCTCTACAGTTTGTAGCAGAAAGATATTAAGTGTTAGTTAAAAAAGGTTTCCTATTCAGTGAATGGGTGCTTTAATGAATCCAAAAAATTCCCGCCACAAAGTTGCCCATACAAATATGGCCGTTTTATGTGACACTTTTGCATCAAGGGAAATATAGGATATGCTCCCTTCCCTTCCTTTACCTCCATGCCTCATACTTTCGTGAACGGACTATAGCTACTTCACAGACGCTTTTCTTTGAGAGAGTAGCATTTTTCGGCCTAGTACGTACTTTCCGGACTAGTCCGGGACGAATCAGTTCACAGTTGATCATCACCATAGCAACGAAATAACGGTTGTTTTGATCGCAATTCGCAATAAATATGGAAAGCAGCGATTCTACACGGTTGCCGAAAAATCCGAAAATATATTGTAGCCAACATGCCCGGAAATAGTTTTTTGGACTCACAGACCCCACAATTTTGTCTATTCGTCCAAAAAAACCTATTATCCGGACTAGTTGCGTAAATTACTATTTAAATCCATTTCGCAAAGTCGAATGCAGAACGGCTCTGGTAGCAGTACACCCAGTATAGCAGGATCCGAGTGCAGAGATAAAACTATATCTCCGATAGCAGTTACCAGGCCTTGAAAGGTCATAATTTCCAGTCTGCCCCCGTATCTCTACACTTCATCAAGCGGCCGGTTGGAATTTAAATTGAAAATAACGAATAAGATCACAAGGTTTCTAGATAAACTGGTCGAAACCTATTTTTGCGCACTGGGTAAGACCCCCATGTCTATGTTATGTGTTGTGCAGCCATGAGAGAGGATTCTATTAGGGCAGGTTCAGATCGGTTACTTTCGCATGGAATGCCACACGTATGTCTGCCTCATAAATATCACCCCTGCTGCCTGTCGCAGAAGCTCGTTACCAGCCCGCTTTCATCTTGCCGACAATGCTGGCTAACCGAACGAAAAGCTAGGTAATGGGGCATGGGATTCTGCTAGGAAACTTGTCGAAGGATAGCATGTTTTCCGTATTAAGATCAAGAAGAAATTTCCAATAATAATGTAGGATTCTTTATAATTCAAATTTGTCTAAATGGGAATGATTGGAAGGTACATAGTAAAATGCTGTATTACTTTGTATTTACGTTCACTAGAAATATATGGTAACATGTTTTCTGTGTATTCCAGCTGCTGAACTTGTCGCCCTTTTAGATGGTTTCTAAACTATTGACGCAGATTACTCAAAATCTTGCTCAACTTTATCTTCGAACTTATACTAGACTTATTAATGGCGACGTCTACCGATCTCTAACTCTCGACTCTACTCTATCTCTTCTCAATGTCGATTTCGTCTATCTGTTGAGTTTACTTTATCTCTGACGTTTTCTCACTCTATGAATTTTCTCGGCTCTATTCTTACTCTGTCGTTTTCTCATTCTCTGAGTTTCCTCTACTTTACTTACTCTGAGATTTGCCGTTTTCTCTAACTCATTACTCAAGTTCGTTGCGTCTCATCCATTCCTCACTCAAGTCAAGGGCGTACTACAACCCTTAAAACTCTACCTGAAGTGACTTCATTGGTCCACTCTCAGAACGATTTAAATGCGGTGGCAGGATCTTAGTACCAATGAGAATCGCCTTGTGAAAGACCGTCATCGGAGCCAAACGAGGGGGTGAATAGCTAAGAATTATTAGATCAGGTAAAAACAAAAAGGGGCTGAGTTACAACTTCGAAAAATTCAATTATATTCAATATTGAACTGTAATTGTTGACTGGTTAAAAGAGTCTCCATTAAAAAATTTAAATTTGTTCAAATAATGCGAAGATTGAAATTGTTTCGAAAAACTAAAGCTTTTTTTTACATTACAGAGTTACGACTACAGAAATAGAAGCAGACTTCCAACCCCTAGTCCAGAGCCTCAAAAAAATGGATATTCCAATGGGCACTCAAATGGTCACATTTCTGATTCCAATACATCCCACAATGGTTGGTTCAAATCGTTGGACAGATTGTCGAAGAAGAAAAACAGAAAGGTATGTTTTTCACCAATAGTAACTTTTCATTGATATAAGTTTATTTCCCATGAAGAAAAATCTGTACCTATAGTTGATCATTTGCAAAGAATTCCTTAAATATTTCTCTACTTCCAAAAAAACTATCAAAATACTTGAACGGTCTTAAAAACTAGCGAATTTTTCCATTCTTAAATTTTTCATCATTTCGCTGAAGATACCATGTTTAACCTTGCAGGATGAAATTGATGGCGCTTTAACCAGTGCCGAGGAAGAATCAACTACAAAATCTCCCCCAACAAAAAGTTTGAGATTCTTTGGAGATAGCTTACGCCAAAGGACAACCAACCGTTCGCGGACTGACATTTCTGGAAAAGATAGAATAAAAAGTCAGTCCACCAGGGATCTGCATAATATCTCAGAAGAAACCAGACCTTCTCGACAGGTAAAGCAAACTCCAACGATAAAAAATTCCAATTAACCACCAAGTCCTCTTTTCAGGAGAATGGCATCCGAAAGACACACAACCACAAATCTATGTTGAACATATCAGAGTCGGACCGAGAAACTAGCAGATCACAAAAACCTACATTGAAACCACCAGCGTCTCCTAGTCACAGATCGAGGGAGCCTATAAGAAGAGACGAAAGAAATAGGAGAAATAAAAACGAAGTTAGTTCTCTAGAAAGTTCTACAGAAGGCGACAGCAGTCAGCAATCACAACAGTCGCAAAGGAGTATCGTATATCTGCATGCAGCAACAGGTGGGTCATCGTTTCTCTTCTTCGCTCTAGTAAAATCAGCAAAACTAAATTTAGGCACCTGAACTTCGAAGTTTCAGTACCAAAACTCCTGTAACGAAGGGGCAGTTCTATTTGCCTGATTGATTGAAGAAATCACTTCACTCCGACTGACTCGACCAATAAAATCACTGAACATGACATATTCAAAAAATTGGAGGTTATTAGTTTCTGATGATTTCGTCATATGCTTTTAGTCCACTACCAATGTTGTATTGACAAAAACGTTTGTTTTTGACAAAAACGTTTGTTTTTTCTAGTGGGAGATATACCAGGACCAGGTTATCTGAAGAACAGCTCCAGAGCTGCATCCAGGGAGGAACTTGCATCCAACAGTAGCAACAAGATGCAACCCCGAGTGAAGACTCTGAGCCGCTCCTTCTCCATGCTTGCCCCATGGAAACCTCGTCATTACAGAGAGTCCATGGACATTGATTATAGTCAATACCCAAAACCCGCACCTGTCACCAAAAATGGCAAGTACGAACAACGGGTATCCAGAAACGGGACGAGCAGAAATTCCAGTTCATCCACTCTGAAGAAGAAAGCTCATGAAACCAGAAGGTCGAACCAAAACATATCAACGCTTGGCAACCAACGCAGTAGGAGTAAGGAGAACATTTCCTCGTCCCAAACTTTGAAGAGAAGCAAGGATGAGTCGTCGAGGAATTCGATGTCCACTTTATACAAAAAGAAAGACAGGTTACCTAGGGAAAATTCAAGATATAACAAAGAAAAAGACGACCGAAAAATGTCATCGAAAAGCGCTTCCGTTGAGTCTTTGGGAGGTCAAAGCAGAACCAGCAGAGGCCGTGAGGACTCAAGAGAAGTGTCCAGATCTATTTCGATGCCAAGAGACCCAGAAAAATCAGCGGGATGGTTCAAAATGGGGAAAAAAAGCAATAAAAATGTGACATCTCATCGACTCTAACTTTTCAACTCATTTTTTTGAATTAAGACTATTTTTCTACACAAAATAACTAACCTCCTGTGTCATTAGAGACATTCACCTAATTTTAAACACATTAGAAACATGTGCAAATAGTCTCATTTCCTGAAATACATAGATATATTAATAACCGTGCCATCAAGCTTCTCTAGCACATTTAATAACTTGTTAAATTGCATCAGAGAAAAGCAATATAATTTTTGTTTGTTTTGTGAATTGTTGAGTTAATGTTGTTTATACAGGGTTTTTTCGGGAATTGAATCCTAGTTACCTTCAAAAATTCACCAAGTTTCTATGATAAGGTGTTATTTCTGAACATTCCTTCAATAAACTCACTAAGAAATCTGAAATACTAATACAGAAAGACTTCTAATATCGTGAAGTTATTGTTATACTGCTGCTTTTTCATTCCCCTTTACGGAATTTCTCTGAAAAATTCCCAAAATACCCTGGTTTCCATGTGCCTTACACTAGATTTAAGTTTTTAAAAGGATTCTTTTTCTTTTTCATTACGTTTGAGGGCCTAGTGAAAAGGAACTTGAATTATATTGCGGAATCCACTAATATTTTTTTTAAGAAATTGATCTAACATTTTAAGATTTTATTGGGGTATTAAAGGTTAATGAATTTCGAAATGTTGTCAAACTCAAGAGTTTTTAGGTAAACCCCATTGAAAACATATTATAATTAGTTTTACCATTTCATGAATCATTTTGTTTTCGATCGGATCTAATCGGACTATCTATCATTACCTCATGTTCACACACATTTCGAATGGTGCTATATTAGTGTTTAGTTTTATTTTTGTAAAAGATGTAAATAACCTCGGTTTTGACTGTAAATTTTGGTTAATATTATTTTGATGCAAGTTATGCAATGATTATTCACTTTGTTACCAAATGTTACACTCAAAATTTGAATTTTGTATTATATTGTTCATTAATTTTTTTAATTTGAATTTCATTGTAGAGTTTTATTTTTAAGTAACTAAACAAAATATTTGTAATTATTGTGCTATAATGAAATAAAACATTAATAATAGTTGGGTTTTTTCTACTATTAGAATTTAAGATTCGATAAAGTAATTAGGAAAATTTTGGGCTGAATGTGGTCTCAATCGACTGCTTAAAACTATCACTTCCTACTCTGGATGAACTACCCATATTTGTAGTTCAAATTTTTTTTGCACAAGACAGAGCTCAGTCAAAATAATTTATTCAATATTAAGTACAGGTATAGAGGTAAAATCAGGAACCATTTAAAATTATAGATTCAGTACAAATAAATAAAAACCTTAAACACATTTAATTTTAACATCACTATATAAAATCTCACCTTCAACATTAATAGATACTCTAGAGCAGGCTGAAACTTGGGAAATATCTTCAATTTGTAACTGAAGTACCAGTGTAGCGTGTGGCCTCAATGTTCCAGACATGATGTTCACTAGTATTCCTTTAGGTGCTTCAACTTTGAAGGATAAAACAGAATCACTTTCTGAACTTAAAAAAAGAATATCTCTAGACTTAGCAGGAGGATTCAGTAATACAAGTGAGGGTTCCAGTTTGCAATTATTTTTGGGTGATTCTTCAGTAAAAGTACTTTCTTGATATAAACTTTGAAACATAGAAGTATCGTCACTTAAAACAGGCACCAATGTTGCGTCCAAATCTTTTTCAACAACCATAACTACTTCTTTCTGTGCCAATCCTAGAAGAAGAGATTTGAGACTTGTAATAGATTCTCTACATTTGATAACATCGGCTGGTATAGCCTCTCCTGGGATATCCTTCATAAGCTTTTTGCCTAAACAATCCAGTTCTAAATTTCTATCCATTACAAGTTTACACAGACGTTTTATTCTTCCTCTAGTTGCTTCCGTTCCGGATATAATTTTAACTGTGCCAATTTCAAGAGCAGGATTATTAATATTATTGTGCACATATTTCAAGTCTTCCTTGTTAACTTCAAATTTATATCAACTTTTCTTTCTTCATGAGGTCCTAATATTAAGATTTCTGGAGAAATAGACATTTTTGAGAAAGCAAGATCCTTCGATGTATATTGAAAGAAAGCAAAAGCTGGCAAACTTCCCCTATTCATTACTGTTAAACTTTCTCCAACAATAGATTGGCCAAGAATACTTCCCAAACTTAACCAATGTCTTCCTGAGCCATCTTTCAATAACCTGTTTTTAAATTCTACAGATCCAAATCCTCCATAACCAAATAACTTGATGGACTGCTTCTTAGTTTGTTGCAAGCTGACATTGCAAGGTGAAAAGACTATCTCATCTGAAGCTGCTCCTTCGCTTAGAGGATTGAAAATTACAGTTATACATTTAGTCTCATGTGCACGAAGTAGAATCCTGATGGAGTTTGAGGTATCTTCACCACGATCCTGCATGATCCTGAACATAGGACTCGATATGCTGCACTGAATCTGTACTTTACTCTGGGATTTGTTTCGAATAGTAAACTGTCTGGTATCACTTTTACCTATTTTTACACATCCCCAAACAAGTTCGCAATGCGTAGTTTCTATTGGGAGTTTTCCTCCTGGTAGAGTACTCAAACTGCTGGTACTTCTTAGGGATGTGAGAGATTTAGAGATACTAAGCATTTTACCTAATGTAGACTGTTGAGGGGTATTAGAACAGTCAAAGTTTCTTTATTAGGAGTCAGAGTACTTGGATCGTAATTTCCACTATCATGGTCTGTTTTCTCTTGTATGGAAGATAATAATGTTTTATGAGTGTCTTTAGTATCACTAGAAGCCAGTTGTTTCTGATTTTCCATGTTTCCTACTTCAGTACAATGTTTCATTAAGTATTTGAGAACTTTGGACGGAGTTTCTTCAGATTGTTGTAAAAGCTGAGCAATTTTAGAAATGCTTAAACTCTCCCTGGATTCAGAAGGTTGGGGAGTAGAGGGCACTTCATCTTCATTGCATTCAGATGAAGCATAGCCCAGTTCACCATCAGAAGATGCAGTCATATTCAAAATGGAAATACTGGATGGCATACTGGCAACAGAACTCTTTCGGGAATCAAAAATAGTATTCCTTATTTCAGAATCTCTTCCCGGTTTAGATGGAATAATGTGTGATAAATCTTCAGTTCCCTGTTTGAAATATGCACTCATTGATGAAATTTTAGAAGTATCAAAATTATTGAGAGAAAATTCTACTTTCTCAGCAGGTAAGTCTTTTTCTCTTCTCCATGAAGCCTCATCTGCAAGCAATTGTTGTTCAGCCTCTTCAGCAGGTTTGAACATGTCACTTTTGATTGATAATGATTGATGAATTTTTCATACTCTTCGTGCATTTTATTCAAAGCGGTAGACAAACTCATATTTGGATCTTCTGCAAAAAAAAATTTGGTTACTATATAGTTAGTTAAAATATAAATAAAAATGTTCAAGTAAAATAAAACTTGGCTGTTGACATAAGAGAATTATGCTCTATTCTTCAAGGAAAGAACTAAAAAATTACTTTCTCACAAGAAAGCTGAGATTAGAATTAGAAGTAGCACTTACTCAACTCCAAACTCATACGAGCCAAAGTTCCAGCAATATCTAAGGTATCCATATCCCCAGAAAAAGAATGTCTAGGTGTTGAGCAAGAATTATTTGCCAACAAATCACTTTCACTCACAGTACTGCTGTTTGACAACAAGCCCAACCGGGATCCAGTAGAAAAGTCTGATGGTCTAGCAGGTCTGCTTGGCAGCCCTAGAACTCTTGATTCTCTCTTTTGCAACATCTTATTAGCAAGTTCTCTCTGTTCTCTAGCATAAGCTTTGATTTCACTACTTGTTTCTTTCAATTGAACATCCTCGATGTATGGCCCAATATGGTCACTCGATATGGATATTAATCCTAAGGACTCATCAGAATCTGCTGATCCATTCAAATGGAACAACTGCTCACTTGTTTTCGGTTGATGACGTTTTCTCAGTTCTGTAGATGTAGCCGATGGTTGAGGAGTTGAAATAATGGTTTCATCATACACTTTTCTACAACCTTTATCCATGTTGAAGTATTTTTGGGAAAAAAAGGCCGTTACTTATGCATCAATGGCAATAGCTCAAAGCACGTTGAAAGAAGTCAAAAAATATTTTTATCTAGTAGATTGGAAAATAGGAACTTGAGTTTGTTATTTTTTCAAACGGTAAAATCACTAAAATCAGACAAAAACGTTAAATTTCAAATCAAACAAAGGTCAAGTAGTTCAATTCACAATTCACTGAAGTGAATTAACTACAGTCACAGATTTTCGGTCTTTTTGTTCGCAATGGTTCAATCAGACTTTTTCTTCTGCAATGGTTTATTATGTATCTAAAAATAACCAAAATTATACTTTCAGAAAGTAAAAAGCTGCAAAAAACATTATTTTATAAGTTATTTGAAATTGTCCTGCCAATGTGCCAAGAACATGAAGTAATTTATGTTCTGTACGCTGTACGCTGACGTATGTCAAACTAGTATGAAAACAAAACATAACCTACATTGTAGTTGTCAAATTCCTAGAAGTTCAAGCTGCTTGTTTTTGTGAAAATAATATCAGCTTTCTTCACTTTAGAAGGAAATTTTGTATAAATGATCTTTATTATTAGTACTTCATCATGGACCATATATTTACTCTTAGTAAATGTAGTAGCAAAATAAGCCCCCACAAACAAAATATTTTCAATTGGTGAGCTAGTTTTAAAATAGATGTGAATTCAAATATTTCTAAATTAACGATTTTCAGGTTAACTAAGTCTATAAGATGTTCAATTTCTCCGACAAACGTTATAGCCTTCAGTACTGAAAGTGATTTAGAAAACTCTAAATCATTATGTTGGTCTTCAAATGTTTACGTTGCTGATTTGAACAGCCCATGGTTGATTTGCAAGTAAGGATAATCATTCGTCATTAAGTATTTAAAATTATTCAATTATTTTGCTCATTTCAGAGTCCTTTCAAATTCATCAACAATATCTGTCCTCCAATGGGATTCTACAGGAGAATTATTGCTGGTAGCAGATCAAAGTGGTTGTGCTCGAATCTATAGAGAAAAGGATCATCTATTAAATGAATGGTCAATTGTGGCTCAGACTACCTTAGATGGGGAAAATATTATAGCTGCATCTTTCTTCCATACAGGAAAGAAGGTATATATCTGAAAATATGAACGAGACAAGATCAAAGATAATTATTTTCCAGATCTGTATCAACCCTGAAAAGAAAGATAGTTCAGTGTATACTGATAAATTTACACATGTCAAATTTGCTTGCTCAGTGAAACAATTTGGTGGTAGACCATGCAATGGAGTGTTATTATTAACTTCAACGGGTATGCTTTGTTCGATGATTTTCCCACAAACTACAAGTCAAACTTCTGTTATTATCTCCACTGAAAGCTTAGCACCTATAAGAATACTAATTAAGACTGCAGATATTTGTTATGGAAAGAGTAAGTAATGAATTTTAAGTTATATGATTAGAGAAAATATATTCATAAAACTGGGAATTGTGTACAGTGGAACTTCCCTACAACTAAAGTGCTAAATCCGCAAAAATATTTAATATTGTTAATTCTAGAGTTTTACTTGTAATGATGAAGAAATCTTTTCAATTTTATTATGATTAGTATGTACAAAATTTCCTCTATTGTGAACACTGAATTTTTGAAAAATTTCATGATAATAAATCAAAGAATTTAGATCATATAATTTGTAATTTTTAGATGGACATTTCTTAGTAGCTGTAAGTAGTGGAGATCCTGTTCTTCCAATACTTTGTTACAAGGTTTCAGTTGTGAAATCAGGTGAAAAATGTGTTATCACTAGTAAATCACTCCTCAGTTTCTTCTTGTCTGAAGCTCCTCCGGAAACAGGAAGTAAGTAAATATCAAAGTGTATGTGTCTTGTTGTATTATAATTTATTAATTTTTTTCAGTACAAAACTTGCTGGGTAAGAAAGGTGGAACTGTTTCTAATGTCAAATGGATGATGAGAGAGGATGCAGATTCATTGGTTGTTTCTGCTGGAAATGACACAATGACAACCCTTCAGGTCTGGGAGTTGCTGGAAGTATCAATGCCTGTTCATAGTGTTTTGGGTAAAAGTGATAGTGCTCAAAATCATCACACTGTGGTATGTATTAACTGTATTTTTGGAACTTCTCAGTTCATAAAAATTTAAAAGGGACTAATTGAACATCTATAAATTATATTATTTCCTATTGTTCTACCCGAAAGTTTCAATGAGCATTTGCCAGAGTTCTTTTTCGAACTCTTGTGAGAATTTTTTGTATATAAACAGTTCTCTTTGTTTAAACTTTGCCAATAATTTTTAAAAGTATTCTGGACACTTAAAATAGATCTAGAAAGCTCTTTATTTCATTTCTCGGTTACTTTTTTGATATCTTGAAAACTTTTCAGGCAAGTGGTACATCGTCAGATTAAAAAACCCATTGAAATTATACTATTGATTTGATTTACTGAAAAATAATATACTTATAAGTTTAAGGGAGATTATAGAACGATAGAAGAAGTGAAATATCGAAATATTCAATTTTTCATTATTTTGAACGCATGACTGACAAAATTGTCATTGCCATTGGTATCTCATGATAACTTTTCAAAATTTTTCCAGCTGTGGCAATACCACTGTCATTTTCAATATCCGCATAAAGTTTCATCATTGACTATCAGTAAGCTTGCTCTGATGAACAATGTGTCAAGTGGATATGTTGTTGTAGCCTTTGAAGATAACTCAATCCATTGTTTGTATCGTGACACTCTCAAACCTGTCGTTAATACGAATCTGATGATTAAACCCAAATACATGGGAGAGCCACATGCTAAATACCAGAAAATCAGGTGAGTAAATGTTAATTTTGTAATACTCCAAACATTTATATTCTTGGAAATCCCTAAGAGATTTGTGAAATCAGGGTTAATATTCCTATAAGAATTGTTTGATTGGTCATTTATTTTTGGAGTTCAATGAGAATTCCTGAATTTTTGGGATATACTTATTTAAGTTTCATATTTGTTTTTGGGAATTACTCCTCTAGCCCATTAGGTGGAAACGCCCCTGATAAATATTGTACTTTTCCTCTAAAAATTATTTACTAGGTTCCATACCATCTCTCAGAGTAAGAAGTAAATATAGAGATGCCCCTAGGCGTGAATAGACTGCATTGTAATCAAACAAGCTTTAGAGTGAGATGAAAAGCATTTCACTGCCGCACTGGGGTGAAGTAAACAATAGGTTAGATTTTTATTTCTACAGTTTCAGAATGTGAAACAAAATTTTCATGATTTCGCCATAGCTGTAATTACCGAAATAACCTAAAGCAACAATAAACTGCCACAAAATCAGTAAAATAATTTAGTTTATGAATATTTTTTTAATTATTCATTTTTTACATATTTCATTTTCTGAACAATTTCCGGAATATAATTCCGATTGGGATGAAATTGTATATTTATATATTTGGTATCAATCTCAAGTACCATATATTTCGAAATAATGGTCTTATTGCTCCTCCAATGAACGAGCGCTCAAAAGCTCCTGCTCAGGTTTCCTTAAATTTTACTCTGAGCTTTATCCCAACCTGTAGATATTGATTGGACTGAAAAGTATTGCTAGTTTCCAATAAAAGCATCAGTTTTTTTTTATATAGCTGCTGTTCTCTGTAAGGTGATGAATGTGTCAACCAAAACTTATGAAAATATCTTCATTTCAGCGTGAATATTGTTACAATGGATATGTCTTGGCTTGGAAATATACTCATAGTGATTGATTCTGATGATACTATGTACCTGTTCAAGTTACCTCCTCAAATTGATAGTTCAACGCCACTGAGTGTTCCTTATTGTACCACTATTCTAGAATATTGTTTGGTAACTGGAATGGACTGGCTAGATCTCCTTCTGGTACTCCGACCAAGCATGCTAGAACCCTTATGTGATAGATTGACTGAAAGTTTCAACAGACAACCACAGGCTTTACAGCAGTATTATTATGTGGAGTATCTATGCATGAAGACATCATTATATGGGTAAATTTAACTACTGTATTCATTACTTCATCATATAAATCATCATCATTTTAATGTTTGTTTGGAAAAATTACCATTCAAAAAGGTTAGGTTAGGTTGTGATTTGAATAGGTTAGGTTATCAACCCTTTAAATCAAAGGTTTATTCAGATGAGTTTATATTTCACCAGATGAAGTATTGATTCAAGAAAAATGTATCTAAATTCCTATGTAGATTTTCATTCGATAAAAACCAAAGTTATGTATGACTTTCTGAAGCAAAATTTTTTCAGACTAAGTTCTCAGGGACAATCAAGAGCAAGTGATCTGACATACTTTTCAATGCTTCATAGCATTTCTACTGCTTTCAAAAGTCTTCTGCGACCAAGCGAGATGAGTAGCCATGAGAAGAGTCCTGCAGACTCTCTGTCAAGTATGTTACATTTTATATTAAGCAAGTAGACAGCTCACATCAACATTATTTTCAGATGTGATCAATGAAGGACAATGTGATGTTGATAAACTACTTATGCACTTGGAAGCGAAAGAATTCACAGTGGAACCCACTACCCTGCAAAGTCTCCAACAATTGATTCAGTGGGTTGGGGATTTGGCTGTAAATTTACTACTGAAAATACCAGAGAGTAGACCATCTCAATCTAAAGGTACGAGTAACATTGCAAAAACCCAACTCAGAAATGAACTGTTAACGGTTAGTTGGGATGAATATAAAATTTTTGGTATTATTAATATTGAAATTCAACTTCTTAGCTCACATATTTTTAAAAATATGTCCATATTTAAAAGGCAGTATGTAATTTTTTCAAATCATCTATGCCTTTAATCTATTCATTTAGTGTCCTTGATTGTGCTCATATCATCAACAAATAAAAAGTAATGGAAGAATAATCGTTTTGTGTATAGTCCACTTTTTTACGCCTTCATCAACAAATTATTTATCTCCCGTTTTTTATTTCTAGATTAGGTTATTTAGCTCTTACTCTCTATTTCTAGGTTATGAACTGGTCAGAGATGTGAAAGCCCTCAATATGTTAAGGGAAATGCTCATTCTCATAAGAATATGGGGCCTTCTTCGACCAGCTTGCCTTCCTTGTTTCGTCAAATCAGATGCCAATTTGGATATATTGGCGTTAGTGTTCAGGTTACTAAGTAGATTAGTACAAAATGTAAATGAGCCTGATGAGAGTTTAATTGGTAAGTGGAATATTAATTTCTTGATCACATTATTTTATATTACATAACTTTGCCTCCTTCTTTTTCTTTCTTCATTGATTAATGTAATTTTCAATACAAGGGATCACAAAAATATTTATTCTCAATTCTTTTCAGGTTAATTAGTTTTCTTATCTACTATAATTTGATTTTGGAGTACAAAATTTTCATCATTTCGTTGAAACACATGATTCATATTTTACTTCATAATATGGCAACAACTCATACTAACGTGCGTTGAAAGAAATTCGTGGTCAAGTAGGCTGTGGATTCTATTTTTCCCCTCATAGACTCTTAGAAAAAATATAATCCACAGCTTACTTGACCACGAATTTTTTTGAACGCACGATATTATTTCAATAGTTGCATCAGTTTCACTAAGTCAATACATAAGTTGAATTGTGAAATTTAAATAAATTCACAGATTACCTATGCAGTTTATATTTCCAGCTGAATGTCTGATCCTAAATATCGATGTATTTTTGCAAATCTGAAATATTGATGGTTATTTCTGAGATGTTTAAAAGTAAGTCAATTTCCATGAATAATTGGAGGTTTCAACATCTTAAGATAATATTATTCTATTTCATATTATTCTGTAAGCCCGTTCGGCAATGACCTCCGCGAGCAGACGGATTTTTTAGTCACGTGACCACAGATCGTTCAGATTCGTCTGTAATATCTGTGAATAAACGAACGGTACAGAGCATCTGCCACAGAACATACTGCTCTGTTCTACTTGCATAGATTACTACTATATTTCAAAGATCACTATTTTGGGAAATATGTTCATCTTTTAACGATACTTTCACCCTATACGCAGATCTACCGAAAAATCTTAATTAATTAATTAGGTGCAAAGGCACTGAACGCAAAGGAAATGGGAAGGTAATATCCCCTTCTGGTCGTTCACTACGACGTTGTACCGAAAGATCCTGGTTTATTAATTAATTACAGGCAAAACAAACGAGGAAGCTATATCTCCTCCTGCCCGTTCAAAACTTTATCGAAAAATCTCTATTAATGGTGGATAAATGAAAACAGAAGAATAAAACAACATAAAACACAAAAAAATATAAAAACATAAAAAGACGTAAACTCTATCGATAAAATCGCTTTGATCCGTGGAAATATACTGAGCGAAAATATTGTCATCCGATTGATCAGGTTTCTTTGCCGAACGGTCCAGATGTGTACTCCCGTCAATACGGTTGTAATAAACGAACAGTTCAGAGCGATCCGACCAGTTCGATATAATTGCCGAACGCAATCTTTCCACCTGATCTGAGAGGATAAAATAAATATTCATGTAACAGGATCATTATGTAAAAGAAATTAATCAAATTATGGAAATAATGAGTTGTACCTACTTTCGCGTGAAGAGATTATCAGATTATTCAGAGCATCCTTTAATAAATTATTTCAGTTCAGGTTGAGGTAATTACATTTTTTCTCAAAACAAAGATGGCTAAAGGTAAAGAATTATAGTACATATTTTCTTGAAAATAATAAAAAGAATTAGAATTTTTGTGCCAGAATATGGATGTCCAATCCAAGAAAATCTTCATTCCTTCACTTTTACTTGGCAATGATCAAATTACTTTAGTACACCATATTTTTTGCCTCAATCTGAATGCCATTGGGAACAAATTACACTCAAAAATTCCTCTGTTATCTAGCACATATTAAGAAAAAATTTTAATTTTCGAAATAATCTAGTCCATTCCACTGTGCGCCCACTTAAAATTCAATTTGAGATTAACCTGCTAATTGCTTATTTCACATTAATATTTCATTGATTCAGCCTCTGAACCTGGTTTCGAGTATTACTGTCCCACAAACACCTTTGGTCACTTCCCAATTTATTTCCTGTTCTGTCCATATAAATTATCTTCCAAGGAAGCAGAACTTCCTGACTCGAATTCATTATCAGGAACTTTACCACAAACGCTTCACAACTCAATAACGCAACAGTTAATCGCTAGTTTCCGTCGTACAATTACAAAAATTAAGAAAATGACGGAAAAAAGTAAAAATTTTTCCTATAAACTATGGTCTCTACCATTCAGATTCATCTTCCTACCGTGGATATTGGTGTTTTTTAGTGATTTTTTTCTGGTTTTCCTTCGTGCCACTTTCGTTCGCGTATTTCATCAAAACGTCTAGTCCTTCTTCTATATCAAGATGCATATTCCTAGCACTTCTACTTTTGATATTCGTAATAATATTGCTCCTTTGATATACTTCTGGAGGAAACGTCCAAAAAAACTCAAAAACAACTTTTGCACTGCCACTGTAATGGAAAAAGACTTGGAGGCTTGTGATGATTGTGTGGATACACCTGAAACTGCTGAAAAACGACAATGTTGACACTGGACCTAAGGAATCATATTCAAGAAGATACCGAAGAAGTTTGTATTCGTTCTCGCCCTCAAAATGATGATAATAGGCCGTTGTCACAAAATTTGGAAGTGGCTCTGACACCCAGAGAATTATTCTTCAGGGATTTATATGAAAGTGTGCATGAAACTGATAGTAGTATAACTCGGGACTTCATACAAAGAGAGAGACAATACAGTTCTAAGGATCTCGAAAGCACAATTGGGAGCATTTCTAGTTCAGTTTCTTGGGAACTACGTTTTAAGACTTCGCTGCATGATAGCCCAAGAAAGTCAGTTAGTTTTCATCGTCAATCATACAAAAATTCAGATTCTGATGTTGAAAATAAATTGGGTAGAAGTAGTGAAGTGGCCGAATTTTTTGTCGCGAATGTTCCACAAAAAAAGAGCGTTACTAGTGAAGCTTTTCTTATGTGAGTGGAGAAAGTGAAAAAAACAAAAAGTTGTTGGAAGGGTTGTTAGTATTTATTCAGAAGATGATGATGTGTTCCAAAAATAAATTTTACGACGATTTTGTAGATGTAAATTTTAAATTGAATTTTGTACTTTTATATTTTATTCAGATGTTCCTTTTCGTCTAAAAATAAAGAATTTTCAATTTGATCGGCTAATTTTCCTTCCTTCTATTTTGAATGTGAGCAGGCAGTTCAAAGAATGATTCATTTTCCATGTTTCTCAAATAACGACATTATTAATAAGAAAGTTTTAGAATTTTCGGCTGAGTCGAATGTTGTAAATTTAATTTTTTTATGTTTCTGATATTATCCATACAGATTTTTGTGTGAAGTATTTATGTATTTCAGCTGAACTAAGTGATTTCTATCTTGTTTCAAATAACAAGGATAAATGAACATCCTAAGTTTAAATTTCAAATAGCTCAGAATCATTATCATCACATTATATTTTCGACCGTAACGTACTGATAATACATCATCATGGAAATGTTTCAGATCTAGACTGAAATCCATATTTTTGTTTTCAGATGATTGTTGTCAACTTTCAAGTCAGGTAATGGTTCAACCGATGCAGCTTTCTTCCATCAAGTCAGCTTTAGTTTCACCACAGTTAGCCCAGCAAATTCTCCATTACAGGTTAATAATTTTGAATATTTTACTTGTGTTCAACTATTGTTATATATCAAATCACAATAATATTGAAAAATACAGCACCACTCTATTTCAGATTCAATAATCTTGCCGTTATTGAATCTATACAATTATGTTATTCTACTGAGTGCACTATATGTTGCTAGTTCTTAAAAAACAACCTTCATCAAATATATTAGGTGTACAAATAAGTTTCCGCGGTTTTTTATGGAAAATTAGGAATTTATTGTAAAGGAAAAGTACATTACGTTTTATTCAAAGTATTTTCCATCATTTGCCACTACTTTTCCCCATCTTTCTGGCAACATTCGGATACCCCGTCGAAAAAACTCTTCATATTTTGACGCTATCCACAAATCTACCCAATTTTTGGTGTCTTCATATGATGTGAAGCGCTGCTCAGACAGACCATGTGCCATCGACCGGAACAGGTGATAATCAGAAGGGGCTAAGTCTGGTGAATACGGCGGGTGGGGTAAAACTTCCCAGTTGAGTGTTTCCAAGTATGTTTTTTACCGGCGCCGCAACATGTGACGAGCATTATCGTGTAAAAGAATAATTTTGTCGTGTCTGGAGTAGTAATGGGCGCGTTTTTCCTTAAGTGCCCGACTCAATCTCATCAATTGTGTTCGGTAGAGAGCTCCAGTAATGGTTTCGCTTGGTTTCAGCAATTCATAATACACGACACCAAGCTGATCCCACCAAATACACAGCATGAGTTTTTTCCATGATTATTCGGCTTAACTGTCGATGTTGATGGTTCGCCGGGCTTAACCCATGACTTTCTCTTCTTTGGATTATCGTAGTGAATCCATTTTTCGTCACCAGTGACTATACGATGCAAAAAACTCTTTTTTTTATTCCTGGCAAGCAGCATTTCACTCATGCATAATCGGCGTTCAACGTCTCTCGGCTTTAGTTCATATGGAACCCAATTTCCTTGTTTTTGAATCATTCCTAACGATTTTAAACGATGTGAAATTGCTTGTTGAGTCACTTGTAGAGTAAGTGCAAGTTCTTTTTGCGTTTGGGACGAATCTTCCTCCAATAGTGCTTCTAATTCCATGTCTTCGTACACTTTCGGCCTTCCACTGCGTTCTTTGTCTTTAACGTCAAACTCACCGTTCTCAAACTTTTGTAACCATTCCTGACAACTTCTCTCACTTAAAGCAGCTTCACCATATGCTTCTAGAAGCAATCGATGCGCCTCAGCTGCAGATTTTTTCACATTAAAGAAGTAAATCAAAAGTTCCCGCAAATGATGCTTATTCGGAATAAAACTTGACATTTTTGCACGAAAAAAATTACGTGATGCTGATACGGAATCACTAGTACTTTAAGGTTATGGTGTTGCCAGATGACTAAACTTGGGATATTACGTTTTACATCTGACAATTTCTCCATAACCTTCTGGTGGGGCCATCTTTTGACAAACCGCGGAAACTTATTTGTACACCTAATATTATAATATATAATATAATCCTAGAAACAAGCAAATATTTTTAACGGTATTTCAGTTGGAGTACGGTTGTGAGCCAGAATATCTGCTCGGAAAAGAAGAATCGAATCCAGGACAAACTGTGGACTCAATTCGTCACCTGTATTTGGGAAAGACTCCTCGCATAATCAAGCAGTGTGTGAGGTGCGGAAGTTCTGCAGGAATAGTTTCAGTTACAAGAACAGCAGCTATCAGAGCTTGGGATCAAAGATGGTTAAAATCTTGCCAGTGAGTATTAGTAGATTAGATAAAGAAGAATAAAGGCACAGATAAGACACTGAGTGACCTTTGAGAATTCCGATTTTGCTACTATCCCGAATACATAAGAGAATTCCTTTTTTCTACCTTTGTCTAAACTTTAAATCTGTCAGGTAATTTCTCATGCTTTATTCCCATACGTTTCAAATAACAAAGCAACCAACAGAAATATCAAATCAAGATATTTCGGCTTCAAATTTTCACTATATAACTTTTGGAGACGCCATAAACACAGATAAAATAATGTGATCTTATCCCTTGATCTCATTTTCACTCCTATTACATTCAAGTGAATGGAAAAAAACAATCATTCATTATTTTTCTAAGTAAACAATGAAAATTAGGTCGTGATTATTATGCAAGAGTGAATAAATAGTCAGGATGAAATGAAAAACATAAAATAAGAAGAATGAAACAATTTCAAAGCTAACTGCAATGTTAGGTTTGTTCCAACAGCTGACTTTTGTACGGTAATTTGACGGTCACGAAACTGTTAGTAATCGATCTTATGCGCATGTCTAAACTTTGACCGTACAAGAACCGTCCAAACAGTACTTGCTTCAGACCAGGGATCGAAATGACGATCACAAAACCGTTCCACTCACGGTTCCGAAGCAGGATGGAACAAAAACGAAACCGTTCTCAAACGATACATTTTCAGTTGGAACACATTTTTATCTATTGCGCAGAATTCGACGATCATTGTACGGTCAATTCTTGAGCTGGAACAAGCCTGTTATGAATCTTTCATAAATAGCTTGTAGTGGTATCTAAAAACCATCTATTAATTCTATACAAACGTCTTGTGGGATACATCATTTCATTCTTTTAATATAAGAGTGTCTGTTAAAAAGTCCTAAACAACCTTATATTTATTGCCCTATCAAATCTTACTCTCTACTCTTCTCATCTTATTCATCCAATTATGATTCAACAAAAATAAGGTTATTAAGTATATCTTCATCATCTAATGTGAATCAATAGATAATAACCTGACCTATACAGTTCTAAAAATAGACTTCCAAATAAGTTTCACATAGTCAATTGTTTATTTATTTCAGATGTGGTGTTTATGGAGAAAACAAACAAGTTCATGAGCAGCATTCAAGATATGTATTGTGAATATATTTTATATAATTTTTATTTAATTATAGCTGATATAAAATTATAAATTGTTTCTCCCATTTTTTATTTCACAATATCCATCTATCACTACTTTTCAAATTTTAATTTCCCAATAATATTTACTACATACTACATTCTTATACACTACATCCACAAATTGACTTAAATCAAAAGAGAACTTGAATCGTTTACATTAACAACCTTCTATTATTATTCTGTTATGATGGTTCATATTCCTTTTCAACTGTATTAATTAGCAATAATCTAAAATGAACACAATAATATTTGCTTCAGACGCAGTAGGTAACCCTATTTTACTCATCGAAAATTTCATGAAGTAGGTAAAGTTTTGGTAAAATGCATTTTAGTGTATTATATGCATTATCACCATCACTTTCGGTTTGTTCAAGCTCTCCACAGACGTCCAAAATTTCAAATCCTCTTCTTTATAGTACTTTGTCAAAAATTTCCTTATATTTTGAAACTGAATTTCACCTCTAGCATTCATATATTTCTGCTTCTTGTAGCTGCAGGCTAGAAATTCTTATATTTCGGATCTGTTGGATATCTGGTAAATCATAACCATATCAAGAAGTTTCTTATCAGTTTTTGTTTCTTCCATGCATATTTTATTTATTCGTTGAATTGTTTCCATAGTTTGGACTTGTTTGTCGAAACATAAGATTCTGTATGGAATTTAGCAGAAATATGTTCCTCAACTCCATTGTAATCTCCATCATTGTGGTTCTATAAAAACCCATTGATGAAAGATGAGGATATTTCCATTTAAATGTGTGTGCAACTCACCTCTAATGATTTTACATCTTCATCTATTGCTGGTGCAGCAAAAATTGCTGCTATAAAAAGAGTAATTGTCACTATTACTTTCATCATGTATCACTTGAATATTATAGTATATTGAGTAGAATGAAATATCGAGTTTTTTCATTGAACTCTGTCAGAGTTCAGGAGATCAAAATAAATATGATAAATATTATTAATGTTTATGTTTGATAGAAAAGCGTGAATCTAGTTCATTGCAAAAGAGATTTTAATATGAAATTGAAACCAATTTTCAAGGACAATTTGAATATCACAATATTTAATGAAGTAAATACTGAGGTATAATAAATCTGTTGTTTATGGAGAAATATTTGTATCACAAAGTTAAGAAGAATAGTTATTCTTTCCCTAAATATTATTTTTCATATTTGTTCATATTGAATTAACTTGAAGCCCAAACAGACAAATGGACTTGGTAGTTTGAAATGACAGTAATATTTTCTGTATAGGTACCCAAACAAAATTCGTTAGAGTACATTTCAATCAATTTCACATAGAAAAATGATTTACAGGGTGTTCCCAAATTCATGCGATATGCCATGGAAATGCCATTTGGACTTTTCTATTTGACTGAAGAAATCACTTCACTTAGACCGATCGACCAATAGGAACGTTTGGAGTGATGCAGCGTCAAATAGTAAAGTCGGATTGTTTCCAATATATAGGAAAGCAAAGTTTTTCTCAGAAACTGACTGAAAAAATTGGTAGGCCATTCAGTTATTCAGTAACACTTATATTATTGAATTCTTCGATAATTTTGTGACGAAAAACCTTTTCTGCCTTTTCTCTTGTGGGGTGCCGTTATCATGTAAAAAACTGAAAAATAAAACATCTTAACTTAGCCTCGCTAACTGCATAATGTCGACGAATACGCGTTGTTGAAAGTTTTATTTTCTCACATAAAAACGGCGCCACAACGGAAAAAAGGCAGAAGAGATTTTTTGTCACAAATGAATGAAGAATTCGAATATAATTGTTACTTAAAATATCTCACTGGCAGACTGGCTTACCAATTATTTCAGTCGGTTTTTAAGTAAAACTTTAACGCCCTTTATCTTGTATACAATTCATTTCCGGACCTATATTTATAGGAAGTTTTTTTACATAAAATGATCTGAGAAATTGCCTTCTGAAGTTTTCACATGAATTTTAAAACACGAAATAGGCATTTGAGGATAAATTTGAATAGTGGAATGCTTTTCCTCTGTTTCAAATAGAAACTTGTTGACTATACTGGAGTAAGGCAATAGTGAATAGTAATTAGCATGTTGTATGTCTTAGTGTTTGTTTGATAACTGAAATGTTTCAAACTCCTCAAACTCTGTAAAATTTTAAAGCTTGAATATCAAAAATTGTTTACTTTAATATTGCCTAATATGAGTTGATACTAATCAAAGGCATAGAATAAGGATAAGGATACCAAGAAAAAAGTATTTATTGAATATTCCTTATGATTTCCAATCGATATTCTTATAGCAGTTTTATAAAACAATTCATTAACCAATAAAATTCATTACAACTAAGTGCAACACTATGTGTGCGAATATGAAATCTGCATATCCTCTTTCTGGGCTCACATCTTGGAACTGATTCTTGTTTTCGGGATTGACTTGTAACCGCAAACATACTGAAAAAGTTACATTTTGAATTATCAATAGTGTTAAGACTTAAATTGAAAGTAGGATTGGAATGGATTTACAATATGAAATAAATCTCACCAGCCAAAACGAGCAACTAACTGTTGAAATGAAACCACTCAAAAAAGAATTGAAGGGAAATGTTCCTACAAGTAGACAGTAAACAAATTGAACGATGCCGGTTAAGAAATATATAATAATATGCATCTATTATCTTGAGCTTCTTGGGAGTTTTAGTAGTGTATTCTGTATAAAATTTGGAGATAACCGTTCCTATGCTTGCCATTTTTTCGTGTTTTCTTTTTAAGAGTATCCGACACAGAACACAAATATATCCGAATTTTGATTGCTTTGATTTGAATGTCACACGTCACCTAACCTAACCTATTCAATCAAAACGTCATCCGCAGTCCGCACGCCACTGACAGGGATGAAAATTACCTACCCCGGATTATTTATAAAATCAGTAAATTAGTAGTTTAATAGGTGAAATGCATAATTATCGCAAGAATAAAATTATGGGTCTTTAATTTAGTGTAAATATAATGCGTAGAATATGTTTAATACCTCAAATGAGTCGTTTGGCATTTCTCTCCACAATAGTTCAAAAATGGTAGATGTAACATACAGTTTTCGTACGTGAAAATAATCAACATAAACATTTTACAAAAGATTTGAATAATTGTATGAGTTGTTCGATAAGAAACTTATATTTGCAATGTGCATTTTCTTCTCATTTCCTTTTCAGTTACTCATTAATAGGTTTGTTTTCTTTGTGTTCTATAATTCAGCTAGATTTGAACTTCTTGTGAATGATGCTTGTTAAAAAGAACTTGATGTCCCAAACTACGGTCTTAAATTGAAATTAAATCATGAATATCCCGAAATAAGGTCCCAAAATTATGTTCCGTCTTGGCGAACACTTTGGACCTTGTTACCTTTAATAATCAGGTAATATCTTATATGTAGATCAAAAACTTAACCTCTGAATTAAATATCTTTCTTAGGTACGTAATTTTCTATCTGAAATGTAAGCTTACTGGGAAGTCCATTATAATGGACTATATACATGTACAGAAGTCAAAATGTATTTATGGTAAGTGCATTTAATTTGAGGTTTTCTTTCATAATGATATATTCTCAGGAGTATAATTGTATTTATATTTATAGAAGAAATTATTAAAGGAATGATTACAAGTTTCATAACTCTATTGTTTCATCTGGAGTTAATTTGGCTTCAATATCGCTGAAGTGAAAATGAAACGGTTACTTCAAAATATATTTTTTCAAGGTGTGCCTATTGGAGGTATAGGAGCAGGTAGCATTGGAAGAGGCTATAAGGGGAATTCTGCCGATTCCAGATGAAACCAGGTCTCTATGAATGGACAACTGTTGATGCAAATCAATTCATAGTCCACAATAAAAGATGAACATCAAAGAACAATATTTCACAGCCTATTATCAACATTCCAGTGAGTGTTCTCAGAATTTTTCTAACAAACACATTTAGAGGATAATATTATCAAGTGCTTTCATATAATGTTATCAACTCCATTATGTTTCTCTTAATCATGCACAATTTTCGTACCTCGTAGAAAACACTGTCTTGTGGATATAATATAAATAAGCATTCTTATTAATATTCATCTCTGAAAAAAAATTTCTTTGCATTTGCCACAGTTTCGGTGTGTTACCTACATATTTGAAAGAATTTGTCATCAATATCATATTTAGAAAACAGAGTCATAATATTTTATGTTGATAATATCAGATAAAACAATTGAACTTTGATATCTCCATGATCCAAATGGAATTCCTGAATATCTAGGTGAAAATTAGATTGAGTCATCCTCAGAGGAGAAGTAACTTTTTACTCCGAGGAGTAAAATCATAACTATTTTAAAATGAAATATATCAACTTCATATACTTTTACTTTAAAGTGAAGTTTTTCAAGGCAAAACCAAAATATTTTTTCATAATTTACCAAAAATCTTTTAAAAAGTCATAAGAACAGAGTCAACCGAACCCCACATAAGCAGACTGCTTCCATATTTTGTCACCCCTCTATGAACATTTGTAAAACTTCCATTGTAGCTTGTGTACTAATTTTCATTTATTCATAAATGGCCGCAGTTATTCTGAATCAGTGTTTTCAGATATAAACACTTCATTGGTAGCAGAACCTTTCCTTCCCTTCCAATGTTTTTGTAGGATTCTTGACTATGTTCTTCAACCACCCTAGACATAAAACTGTTTGTTGACTAAACAGGGAATGATATCTGTTACCCTATGACTAAAAATTTATTTTCTACTTTAAAATTGAGAGCTCACAATTCCAGATAGCACTAAGATAACAGCTTATTGGCGTTTTCGGAAACCTACTCTATCACTAACCCGGGTTACAAATGACAGCAATTGAACTGTTTATCCGTCAATTTGTAACCCGGTTAGTGATCGAGTAGGTTTCCGAAAACGCCATATGTTTTTAACTATTGGATGCAGAAATTTTTGCATAGTTATTATGTAAAACCGCGTACCCTAGTTTTGCCCAAATGTTTAAAGTTTAGAATGAAGTTTTCCCATTTTGAACATACGCACAAAGATTCAGAC
>CM024241.1:23656495-23713180 GCA_013421045.1 Propylea japonica | reverse complement strand
AAAAATATTTTTAAAAGAATGGAGTATATTAACGGATAATTGAGGAAACCTTTTTTCCAATAGAAATCACCAGAATTTCGTACATCTGAACGAAAAGGTTATATGTTCAAAAATGAGTTCGCTAAATTGAGACTTCCAAATTGTTTAATTTTTCGCCTGTTAATTTTTTTGGTATGTAGGTAGGTATATAGTGGAACAGAGGAACTTGTTCAAATATCGACTTAATTAGTTTTTCTTTTTCTAAATATGTAGTTCAGCATTTGAAGTTTTTTTCGGATTTCGGAAACGTACAACTCAGTCGAGCATTCGCTGGATATTCAGCGATAGCCAAATGAATGTTGTTCCTCAAGTAGGCCAGAGTCTTGGAACGATCGTTATAAACATGTGATTTTAGATTTCCCCATAAAAAAATAGCAGAGGGTCAAATCAAGCGAATGATGCGTTGGAGCACTGAAAACTCCAGGAAGGAAAAACTCCTGAATCTAACACCCTGCTTACACTCATCTCACTTCCACGACAGGGAACAGGGAATTGAGCAGGAAAGTGAGCAGCGTGAGAATGTAATCACTACACTTCCCTGCTACCTTACGCTGCTCCTCGTTCTACCTCATGTTCGCTAAATTGGTAGTTTTTCGGACGGTAGTTAAAGGACCAACAGTACGAGCGGCAACGAGTGATTACATTCAGCTAGGTTGTTTGGCTGCGCTGACAACAGAATCGCCAAAAGCTCTTACGAAATATGTAATGTTTTCGAAAATATTGTTATTATTATTGTCGAGAAAATGTCCACGATGGAGTGGAGTGACACCTCAATTTGGAAATAATTTTTCAGTATTATGTTCCTTTTATTTCCTATCCCAAAACAGGTAATTTTACAACTAACAATTCTGACGAATGTTTATATTTTCCATCAGTGGTGGGACCGAAATTATTGCAGAAATCACACTTGAAAGAAGTAAAATAATTTTTAGATCGGGATTCTATGATTTTTAGCCAACCGAATTCCAAGGCCGATTACAACAAAAAAAGTCGAATCAAGTAACTTTTTTTCCAATGACTTTTGTAGCTTGGGAATCCGCGAACTTTTCAAATGTAGTCTTAAACCTGGCTTACACGGTCAATATATTGAAGCAATATTATTGACGGCAATACATTTTATTCTATTTATTGTTTCAATGCACTCCTTATACGTTCAGTATATTGATCAATATTCGTTATTGCTTCAATATTATTGACCGTGTAAGGTGGCCCAAACGCTTAAAAGGCAATTTTTTGTATTTCTAAACCGGAAATGAAGGTTTGAGTACTGAAAACTAAATTTCTAAGCTTTTAAGTTTTTTTGGGTAACTTGCTGATACTTTATAAAGCTGAATATTTTTTATTATTGAATCAGAATCCAGGACGATCATGTCAAAAAAATAAAACTGCAAAATACATTTAAAAAACATTCAAAGATTTATAACTCGAGAACTACAAAAATCGCATAATATACATGGGGTATTTTTGGATAGCCATCGGTTTGAGGAATCTAAAAAAAAATTATTGACTGATCTCAACGAGACAAAGCGCTGAGGCTGCAATTTCTTCGTCCGTCATTGCCGTTTGGTGTCGGGAGAGCATTGCCGCGGCAGAGAGTGAATGCTCACTGCCTTCGATACTGCTGCAGACTATCTGGACCATGTTTTTCTACAACGTTAAGTTGCTAAATGTACGCAACATAAATCTTATGATTGAATTTTGTGGATGAACGATCATCTAATTTAGCAGTATGAAAACCCCTTCAAATCGTTATTGGCATATAATTTCAAGGTTATAGGTAATCATGGACAAAATACAAAATGGAGAGCATCAGTCATCGAGTTTTCGATTTATAAGAATATCATATTAAACATTCAATGGTAAATGAGCACAGTCTCATCAGCGGCAAACCCTAACCTGCCCAAGTAATAACAGACTAAGCAAAGGTGGTCCGATAAGACAGTGTGCGAAGAAGATAAAGCTTATGATAAGTTACCTATAATAATTTGCACTTAGACATAATAAATAAGCCCCCATGAAACACCGAAGTACTACTGTAACGATCATGCAGAGGTGATCAACTAATAACTCTTTGTAATAATACCTTCATATATAACCCTCGAAGCGACCCATATAATGAGTGCTGTTGTATAGTAGGTGCTTACTTACTTCAAAAGGGGACATAAAGAGATATCGAAAAATTCAAGAAGTTAATTACACAAAAATATAACTTACCTCGCGTAAATACTCCAAGCTGATTTTCACATACAGGGTGGGATATACATAACTTTCCACCCCGAATTTGGGCTTTGGGATGGAATAACGAAAAAACGCACGGACAGGTCAAATTTTGCTGAAAGGGGGACAAATAAAGGTGTTCAAATGAGTTTGATATCACTACTCCTCTAGCCTCAACCCCTAAAGGCTCTCATTTTTTAATAGGAAAAGAGGACGAGCAGCACCTTGTTGGAAAGGCAAGTCATTTTCCTGCATGAGTGTATTTTTTCATCGCTTAAATATTATACAAAGTGTCGCCATTACTCCCAGACTTTACGTCGGCCGTATTGCTTCGCAGACACCCTAAAACAACAAAAGTAATAACTTAACTTCGCGTGAATTCTGATGATTCATTTTATGATAATGTCCTCCAAACACTATCTTGCAATATTTAGTGTTCTGGTCGACATGTATCATCATAATTCACCTGAAGTTGAGTTATTATTTTGGAGTTTCAAAGCGTCTGCAAAGCAATACGGCCGAGGTATATAAGTGTATGGTTGTACTGGCGACTTATTTTTGGGATATTGCCTTGAATATACATGAAAATCAGTCTAGAAAACTCACGTGAGGTTAATAATGGTTTTGTACCTTCACATTTCATTAGTCAGAAAATACGTGACGTGCTTGTTTTCTATGGTCTAGAGGGCCTAGGATCTTGGACTTTTGCTCAGTTGCAGGAACGTCCATTAAAATTTAAAGGTCCATTAAACCCTTAATCCTCCATTAGTTCCTTGTAATAATGGAGGATTAAGAGTTTAATGGACCTTTAAATTTTAATGGACGTTCCTGCAACTGACACTTTAACAGATAAAGTACACAATCCATAATCTGAACAAAGCTTTTCTGTACTGAATATTCCTGGGACAGAAACTCGTCCGTGGAGTAGAATGCACCATGGACGAGTTCCTGTCCTGGAAATATTAGTGTTCAGATTGATAGCAGACCATTAAAAAATATTTTGGTGTCAACAACCTCCAATTTTTATTCACGACATAGTTTCCGAGGTAATCTGAGCCCAGATCACAAATTTAACTCCACTTCATGACGCACAACTATTTTCTTCGAGCAGTAAAACAACTCAGAACTAAAATGCTGGTGAATCACGAACTGTGCAGCCTACCCAATATGTAAAATTATAAATCATACATCTTCGGAATCCGTTTTCACCTCACCTAGAATGTTACTTTTACCTCGTCAGATTTCCAAGAACTAGAGACGTTTTTGCAAAAAACGCTTTCGAAACGACTTACTAGTTGTCACCTGACTTATATAAACAAATGACAATAATTGCAGTTGTCGGTGATTAACCCAAATTGGCCAGTATGAGTCAATAAACGGCCGGTCATTACCGTTTTCAGAGAAGAATTGCTTTCTTCGTAGCTTCTTCTGTAGTAAGAAAGATAATTCAAGCATGTGTTTGACGCTGTAAAAAGGTCTTTATCTACATACCGCTTGAATATTCAAGAAATATCTGAGTATTTTCTTTTACTCCTTACGCTCTCACAAATAGATAGTGATTTCTTCGAACGATAGTTGACTTCATATTTTGTTGTTCCATTGATATGATACATAAGAAAATATGTAAAAAAATTTCAATGTACTGCAATGCTGATACTTGGTATTTCCACCTCTTGCGTTAATTACAGCTCGGCAACGACGGTTCATACTCAAAATGAGTGATCTTAAAATGTTCTGATCTAATCCTTCCTAGATTTCTCTGAATTGGATTTCTAAGTCATTAAGAGTAGCTGGATGATTTTCTGAACTTCTCAGCCTTCTATTGAGGTTGTCCCAAACCTGCTCAATCGGATTGAGATCTGGACTTCTTGCTGGCCATTCCATTCGAGAGACTTCAACCTCTTAAAGGTACTCCTGAACGATGCGCGCACGATAGGGTCTGGCATTATCGTCCATAAAAATGAAATTTTCACCAGTGTATGGGGCAAATGGCACTACATGCTCTTCAAAAATGTTCCTTATATACCTATCAGCATCATAGCTCCATTATCAACGATTACTAGGTCTGTGCGAGTAGTCAAAGATATTCCATCCCATACCATAATCGATCCTACCCCGAAACCAGTAGTATTCAGTATGCACTGAGCATATCTTTCATGTGGACGTCTGTATACAAGGGAACGTCGATCACAATGGTAGAGGCAGAATCTAGACTCATCTGTGAAGAGAACTCTTTCCCAATCAGCCTCTTCCCAATGGATATGCTCTCTCGCAAAATCCAAACGCGCCCTTCGATGGGCTGGGGTAAAAGCTGGGCCTCTTGCCGCGACACGAGGCCTTAAATCATATTCTCTGAGGCGATTTCTTATTGTCTGAGTGCTAATTTGCACCCCATGAGTTTTCTCAAGCTGATTTTGAAGGAGGCGAGCGGTTGCAAACCGTTGTCTCAACGAAGAAACTCTCAAGTAACGTTCTTGAATGGCAGTCTTCGGACATACATACTGTCCCCCTGCATCGCTGCAACATTCTGAACACACTGGTATGGGAAACTCCAAACATTTCCGCAATTCTTGTGTATGTCCACCCTTCTTCTTGCAAAACTACCGCTTGGGCACATTCCTCTTGGGTTAAATTGCGTGTTTCGCGTTGCATAGCGATCGAGTGTAGAAAATCAAATGAAAGAAAAAACTATTGATCACTATAATTGATCGAAAACAACTGATTTCAGAATGGAGCCAATACATTCAAAATCTGATAATCTCATCTTTTTTATTCCTGCTGGGAAAAAACATATGTACTGAAGAAAAACGTTGAAAGTAGATAACATATGCATGCATAATTCTGATAAAAATAATTATCATTGAGAACCACCTTCAGTTGTAGAATAAATTTGAGATTTCCATAATGTGCGTTAATTTTTTTGCGCAGTGTGTATTCATGGAAACATTTCACTAATTTCAATATAAATCAGAAAAATGACGTATAACCTAAAGAGAATTCCACTTCGTCAATCGTTTAATTTTGAATTGAATATCATTATGTATTCTGCCCCTATATTACCTTAGGCCGATTCACTCGTTGTTCTATCTGCGATCGCTAAGATTCTTTGCTGAAGAGAGTTTGCACTAAAAGATCATTGAAGAACGTTCTTGTTTTAGCTCTTGAAAATGACGGGTGAACCGAATTAGATATCAATTGTATTTGATCTTTTCTAATTCCAACTACCTCGAGTTAGGGTGCTTCTTTTCGATTGGCATTAGATCGAACGTTAACGTTATTGAAAAATGAGCACTGAAACCTAACCTGTGAAAAGGAAAAATGCCTATAATCTGTATAAGTGTCTTAATTTGTAAAATAATTTCCTCTACCTAGAACTGACAGCAAAACTTATATTTTGGTGTCAAAACTTGTCCCGATTGTTTCTTCACAAGCTTACGAGAAAATACAAGAACTCCTCCAAAACAATCCGAATATTTTGCGTGGTCGCCATTTCAAGTTGTTGAGGGAACCATTTAGATCATCGCCAGGTCAGATGTTCCTCCTGTTTTCGAAGCTTCAAACCAGTTCAAGAATAAACTGGACGAAAAGCGTTTACATTAACATTTAGAGTCTTTCAATATTTCCCTCGATATACGGATGAGAGCAAAACTTCCGTCGTGATGTCAATTTTTTTTTCGGTTTTTTTCTCCACAAGCTAACCATCGAACATGAGAGAAAATATAAGCCCTTCTCCAACTCAATCTGAATATTTTGCGTGGCCACCATTTAAAGTTTTTGTCCCAAACAACTGTCAACGCATTCAAGAATATACTAGATGAATGGAGTTGACATCAACCTTTGAGATTCTTTCATTACTTTGCTAAGGTATTACCGTATCAATTAATCTGAATGTTCATTTCGATATCCAAATTTTCTCCTCTTGGGTTTATAGGCTTTACATCAATCCTTATTCTTTTTTTTCTCCACAGAACCTCGCCATATTGGCGATACAAGCAGATCCCTCGCCAGAAAAGTCATCTAGCAATACGATAACTGGTTCTAGTTCAGAAGAACCACCTGAAGGGTATTATGCGTTCGTAGAAGCCCCAAATGCAGAGCCTCCTACAGTAAGGCCGCCGCCATACACATTCGCTAGCATGGACTGTAAAGAAGACAGCGACAAGACCCCACACATGTCTCACAACAACCTGTGTGGAGATCTAAACAAGGGTTCATCCCTAGAAATCCAATGGGTCAGAATATTCTAGGATCAGCATATCCATTGTGAGTATTTTAGATTAAGCATGTTGATGTCGCCTTGATGAGGCCAGCATACTCAATATTACTGAATATTAGTTTGTATCATCTGGTCCTAGGTTGTAAGATGATATCGTTAACTGATCGGCCAACTAATTGGAGTTTCCTCCTATTCCTCATAGAATCTACAATCGTTCGTATCTGTTGAGACAATTTTCATCATATGCTTTTTAAGTTATTCTTACCGAGATCCAAAAACTTTTTTGATCTTGCAATTTAAAGTTTTAGGAATTATCCTTTTCCGAAAGCCTTTTCCAGAGTGCTCCTCTTTCAGATTCTTCCTTGTCCAAAAACGCATTTGACTATGCTATAGAAGGTTCTGTGCCGGTAAATGGCATTTGTGCTCCCTTTCTGGCTAGTGTGTTAGCCTCTTCGTTACTTTTGATTCCTGAATTACCAGGATACCAGACTGAAGAGGCCTTGTTATTCCTGACTATTTCATGGAGTTTTCTCCCACAATCCCATATTAGCTTTGAGTCGATGACATAGGAGCTCAGAGACTTAATAATAGCTTTTGACTATCAGAATGGATAGCCTTGATAATTTCTTTCCTGTTTTCTATCTATTTATCCTTCGATTGCAGGTATGTCTGCCTGAAAACTCTAGAATATGAGCCTAACGATAGTGTATACTTGATATTTGACCCGTGTGCTCCAAAGGTGATTTTTGGGTCCATTTTAGGAAAAAAACTTCTTATTAATATATGTCCTAAACCAGTGGTTCTCAACCTTTTCACCACTGAGGACCACTTGTACCTTTTCAGAATTCTTGGCGGACCACTTAGATATATTACTATTGGTGAAGGAATGGTGAATGAACCTGTGTTCAGGCAGGTTTGGTCGTCTGGCTCTAGTAAACACAATAGTGCAAACGTTTTGAGTTTAAAAAAAATAGACAGACGCATTAATTTACGTCTCAAGAGCCAAGATTTGAATTGATTATTTTATGACTGTTCATTTCGCGGACCACAGGTGGTCCGCGGACCACAGGTTTAGAATCACTGTCCTAAACGTCTTACCTTTTGAGTTAAAGGGTGGTAAAGTTTTCAAAAATAAATAATTGATGTGTGTACTGCTAACCGATTGAAAGCACTCCGAGATAAGCTTTAAAAAATGGTAAGAGACTCCTGCTAATTGTTGGGTGTTGAAAAGCTCTCAATTATCTGATTCGCGAAGTGAAGACACTGACTGGTTACTTGGGCTTTATATTTTAGCAATTGCTCAATTAAATTTTATTGGGGTCCAGGTTATACAAAATGCTTTAACACTCTCCACGTTTACTACCGTTTACCATCATCTTGGTAGCCCAGATGTTAGTCACGCCAACGTTGTCTAGTCTCTTCAAACTTTTTAACCCTTATTTGAATGGCAGGTGTGCTATCAGCATTATTCAAGCGGCAAAAACCTAGAATACTGCAAAATATTTCATGAAACTGAACTGAACTGAAACTGAATTTCCAAGAGGCTGGTTACAGATTGACAGTGCCCCTGCACCCCTCGAATTCGTTTGCTTTCACGCAGTAAACTATATAAATATGAACTTTTTTGAAACACTTTGTATTCGATTCTACGAAATCATTTTCGAGAGAGTTCAGTAATTCCATGCAATTTTATTTAATTATAATGAAGTTCATTCATTATAATAAGTAAGTAATATTGAATTGAGTTTCAAAACATGATACGATCCGAGTTTTTGATATCGTCGATTGAAATAATGTATTGCACTATTCTAATCATGTACTCTCAATTTCCAGTGAACTGATAAGGAATATGACCCTGAAGTATTTAAGCAGGACATTACCCATTCTCAAGGCGGATGAAACCTTACCAAAAGTTGCTCAACTACAGGACGACTTTATTTCGCAGAACACGTGAGTAAAATTTCAAAAGGAATACTCGTATGTAGAACATAGTAAATTGCGATTTTTCACGATTAAAAGGTGGAGTTGAATGAAATTTTCATTTGAAAGTGATTGATACATTATCATCTTCCTAGTAATCTCGAAACAACTATTTTGTATGTCTAATATGTTGCGCTAATTACTTCAAAGTGATAATGAAATTACTTCATTGTCGCTAATTGAAGCCATAACTCTTATTTTCTATCAAGGATGATAGTTATAAAGTTCATTCAGCATTGGAAAGTGAGCTGATAAAAGGAATTGTTCAAGGAATAATCTTACAAAGCGGCCATTGATAAGTATTAAGTTCTCATTAGAGTAGGTATATATTTTTTCATAAAATAAAGAAAACTCCCTTCATATAAAAGATTATTTTATCGAATCAACTAAACGAGAACACCTAGACACTATTTCTGATCGTCTGAATGCCAGGATTTATTTTTCCGCATTTTCAACAATTCAATTTTCGAGAAATTCATCACAGAAAAGAAATTTTTTCTAAAATCCAATATTCCAACAAACATTTTTCTGACACCGTCTTTTTGACCAGTCAAAGCTGAGAATATTTTGACCACTTAAGTTCTTAATCAACAAATTCTTTCTTAGATTAGGGGAGGGGCGACAGATCAAAACCGACCTTGTGAGCACCTTTATCTCAAGATCTATTGTGCATCCCCGCGCTGTTTACCAGTCAGGCGGCAAGTCTCAATTAACTTCACCACATTTCTGGGGGCCACATCCATTACTTGTTCAGGCTTTAGGAACCAGGAGCCAAGATGCCGTAACCGTTTCTGGTGAACAGCTTCACACTCACATAGCAGGTGTCTCGGTGGCTTCCTGACAGAAGCTACATATACTATCGGGCGCCTTTTTCCCATGTTTTTTAAGTAATACCTCACGGGACAGTACCCAGTGAGAGCGCCCGTCAGTTTCCTCAGTTCCTATTTTCTGAGTGAGAGGACTTTCTTGGTCCAGCTCTTCGAGTGAGAGAGATAAGTGACCTAGCTTGCCTTTGGCCATTGGTCGTACGCCAGGATATAAGCTTCCTCTTTTGTTCCCAGTCCTTAATAGCCATTGCCTGATGGCTGGCTGAGAAGCCGCAAAATGGTTCTGGTTCAGTGAAGGGGGTTGTCCTCCCTTCCCTGGCCAGTTGGTCTGTCGCTTCATTGCCGTGAATCCCGGAGTGACCAGGCACCCAGATGAGATTGACCTGGTTCTTTTCTCCGAGTAGGTTAAGTGACGTTTTGAATTCCCAGACTAACTTTGACTTCACTTGTGGAGAGTCAAGCGCTAGCAGGTCTGCTCTGCTGTCAGGTGCTATATATTTCCTTTCTTTGGTAGTTGTGGACAGAGACCCATTGGTATGACTAATTGGATTGAGGGACCGTAAACACCGGCTCCGACTCGTCCATCCTCAGTTTTCGAACCATCAGTATAAAATACCGTAGACCCTCTGGGGGAAAACTAATTCTTTATTAACCCATTGGTCACGACTTGGGAATGTCGTGGTAAAGTTTTTCTGTAACTCGTGTCTCAAAGGGAGATTATCTGTGACCACATCCTGAAGCTCCTTACACTCATTTAGAATGCGAAGGTGCCCTGAGTAGTCACCAGTTTTCAGGTCCCGCGAATATTCTGACCACTTATGTATGTTCTTAATCGCCAGAATTCTTTCTTACCAACAACCCATTTTTTTCAGAATATCCGGCAGTAGCGGAAGTAACGACCGCATGAAAAGAGAAATCAAACCAGAAATAAAAAATGCAACATCACCCTCTAACAAAACTTCCGAGCAGCCTAGGCAGGCACGCAAATTCTGCGACCAAGGTGGTGTTTCTGCATGCTCTACAAGGCTATAAATGGTGAATCCTATCCCCAATCTACCACGGTAGTGCAAAACGGAGGCCACCTTCCCCTGGAAAGAAGAGATGAGAGTGCAGGTCCACCTCCGAGATACGAAGGACCACCTACTCCTTGTCCTGCCAAAGTAGAATATGCTACCCCCGTGTTCGCAAAAAATTATCAAGGAGTATGGAGATATGTTGTTCAGATCCCTTATGAGGGATATTTCACTCAGACGATAGAAGTAACTAGGTAAGTTTAATACTTATTCTTTGTTAAAGCCTTCAACTCAAAATTATGATGTAGGAAATTTAACAGATATACACACAGACTGAAAGTCTGATAAAACCAGAAGCCTAAAATTCCTGAGATAATATATAAATAATATATAGAATATAAGTGCATTTTCATCTTTGCTTAGGAAGATTATTGAAAGTTGGTCAAGTAGGAACAGATGAATCAATGTTTTTTTTTTTCCTCTAAATTATGCGTAACAGTTGATTTGAATCCAAATACGGGGTCTTTATTAATGATTGTAACATCGTAGGTTGCTTTGGAAATATTTCATCTCATCTTTTCTCCCAAATTCTCCACAAATTTATAATTCCAGTCACATTATTCAATTTATTTCAAAATTACCAGCCTAAACTCACAGTATCGTTTATATAAATTAAAGTTTCCATCAGGATATAAAAATTTTATAATATGTAGTACAACGCCAACTGCGCTGTTATAACAACTCATAGAGACCCTGTATATCTATCTACAACAGAAATACGAGTATACATATCTCTCAATTACCCAATACATTTTTCGAATTTTTTAATGTTTCTTCGCTTTTCATCACTTGATTGACTTGTTCACGGAAATATCTAAAGCTGGAATATTCCATTATAGAAAACCGAAACGAGAAATCGTTGGTTTTAGATCAATGGAACATGAAAGCCATCCAAAAAGTCTTTTTAGATAGGTAGCTACAAACCAGAAATTGTTCTCCAAAATTGATATGGTACCATGAATATCCAGTGAATAATGAAAAGCTCAGAGCCCAAAAACTTAAGATCATAATAGATAATTCTTTCAATATTTTTATAGATGCTTACAATCAAGGTGTCACTATTTAGATGGTGGTTGCTTATCTTCTCCGAGATGGTCCAGCTTATTAGTTGCAGAAATATTTTATCCTGATACTGTTCTCAGCAGTAGTGATACGACAAATCCACAAAGAAGTCCAGTAGCAGCTTCACAGCCACCTTCTGTTCAAGATTTTCAGGTAACAATTAAACGTTTATGTTAATGTTTTGGAGGGTCCCTACTTTCTTTCTAGGTAAAGACATTATTTACCTGTGTCACAATATGCATTGCTTGAAAACTTCCACGAATCCGGGGCAGTCTCCTTGACTGACACACATCACTTCAGGCGTTTTCGGAAACTTACTCAGGGTTACTAACTAGATCCATTGGGTCACGTGACGGATATACTCGGATCACGGATCCGGGATTTAAGTTTACGAACACATCAGGTTTAGGATTTGAAGTGACAGTCGTATCAATAACATAACCAAATATTTTATGGATTTATTTTTTCAGACACAGTTTATTTACTGATTGTCGCTAGCTTTGCTTGGATTTATTGGCTTCTGTAAAATCTTTCTTATAATTTCTGGTGTGCCCTCGCATGTTCAATTTTATCTTTGAGTACCTATATTGAAGAAGTAAAGAAGGCTTTAGCTTTAACGCAGAAAGATCTGCATACAAAGTCATGAAGAATTTATTTTACATTATTTTCTCGGCTCATGGAACCACACATTTCACACTGAGCCAAATTCTCTTCTCGTTCCATAATTTTTAGGCATAGAATATATGAAATTACTGATAAAAGAGTAGACGACTTATTTCCGCCTTTTCCAAATAGAAAATTGAACTACAGTACGATTGTGGTGACTCTACGACCCTGCTCTCGTGTAGGGTCACGATAGATCAACCTGAGTCAGTGATCGAGTTAATAGCACCGTACTCTCCGAACACGGGTTTGATGTTCGGGTTAGGTAATGAACGCGAAGGTTAGGGATCGAGTTAGTATCCGAAAACGCCTATATATAGTGATCCATTCTGATAGTCAAGCTACTATTAAAGCACTGAACTCCTATGTCTTCGACTCAAAGCGAAGAAAACTCAATGAAGAAGACAAGAACAAGACAGAATCTTTAGTATTGGTTAATGGTCACTCAGAGATTCGAGGAAACGAAGAAGCTACTACACTAGCCAGAAAGGAAGCACAAACGCCATCTATACTGGCCCAGAACCCCTATGAGGTATAGACAAATGCACCCATAAGAAATGCCTCGCCATTGGACAGGCAAATTATAAGAGAATGCGGATAAAACCTTCTTGAATCCCTCTCAGACACCGGAGGTCTTTTGAGCTCTAGAACTGTAGGGCGTGCTGTATGCAGTTGCGAAAACAGCTCTATTGGGAGCACAATCAATGTCATCTTGAAAACAGACCTCACTCTTTTTTAAAGTTGGCATTGACACAACAGACCTAAAAGTGCACATAAGATGCAAAATATTCGCGACGCAGCGTTAGAATTCAGAGCACCTAAAGAGAACTAAGCCAAATGGGAGTATGTTAACGATACACAGATGTCTTTCAGTTACTCTGATGCTATCACTATGGGTATCGAAGATGACGCATAATAGGGGAAGAAACTTGAGTCAGCTCAGATACCTATCGCGATTGCTCTAGAGTCTAGGGTATCTGATATCTATCTTCGTCCATGTACATGCTTCCATATGGCGTAGTGAATCTTTTCAGCCAGCACGCTCGAGGCTTGGATTCTATCGATATTCGCTGCGTCGTGCTGTAGTGCAGTTGCGAAAACAGCTCTAATGGGGGCACAATAGACCTTAAAGAGCATATAAGAAGCAAAATAATAGCGACGCAGCTTTCGAATTCAGGGCATCTAAAGAGAACTAAGCCAAATGGGAGCATGTTAACGACATACAGATGTCTTTCAGATATACTGATGCTATCGCGTTGTGTATCGAAGGTGACGCATAATAGGGGAAAAAACTTGAGACAACTCGGATACCTATCGCGATAGCTCTAGGGTATGGGATATCTATCTGCGTGCATGTGCATGCTTCCATTATGGTTTAGTGAATCTCTTCAGCCAGCACGCTAGAGGCTTGGATTCTATCGCTACGTCTCGATTACTTTGCATTATCAGGTGCACCAGGGACCCATTCCACCAAATACTTTGCAATTTTTCACTTTGCACTTTTCAAATTTCAAATGAATTACGTTCCACGAAACGCATTCATAATTGAAATGTGCAATGTGAAAAGTCAAGTGCAAATTGAAAAGCACTTCACAGAAACTAAAAGTTGGGAGAATGTTGGGTAACATAATTAATTTTCACTTTTGAAATTTGTCAGAATGCAATGTGCAAAATGCAAAGTGAAAAGTTGCAAATATTTTGGTGCAATAGACGCCAGGTCTACGATTAACTAGTTCATGTCTGGAAAACATCACACTATGTTCTGGTTTATGACTATCGTATTATCTGAATTCTTTGACCGAAAAAATGACCATTTTTTTTCATCATAACAGAGCTATACATCGGCATACCTCGCACGTTGTTCTGCTCAATGTGCAAGACTAATTTCATCTCAATGTCATACGCATTTCTGGCTAGCTATTAGTACATTCCGTTTCACTGCGACTTTGTGGAAATCACTTCAAAATACGAGTACTTCATAAATTGATTCTGATTAAATAATTCAACACATAATGTCGTTCCACAGAACTATCAGCAATATCTCCACAAGAGAGCAGGTCTTCAAGCAGCTCCCGCAGATCACACAACCACTGCAAGACCAACTCACTGCGATGGTGTTGACGCTTTAGGATGCTTCCAGGTCAGACTTTATTATGACTGGTTCCTCATCCCAGGATCCTGCAAATGTTGGCGACCAGACTACTTCAACAAATACGTCAGGAGAAAATCGCACAGTCAAGACTTGTAGACTAGAAAATCTAACTTAAGCTTATCTAATGAGCTCATGAGAGTTTCATGTTAAACACTACCTACGAGACTGTTCAATTTTTATGTATGTATTGTTTATTTACCGATTCAGAAGCAATAAATGTACATAGTATATTTTGTCATGATAATGTAAAGTAAAATATTTTGATAATTTGTCAATTGTTAAAATATTTCACTTTCAACTTGGGTAGCAAAGAGATACTATTATAGTTTTAGACATTTAAGATTAGATGATTATTTACTGAATGAAATAAATTTTAAGTGAACTGGTACATTTTTTATGTGAGACAATATCAAACATGAAGGTCAATGCTGAAAGGGTACCTAATACTGGATAAATTCTGAGTTTGCATCTACTAAACTGGACACATATCGCAGGCCACATTTGGAGAATCGAAAAAAGTGAGTAGAAGAAAAGTGAATAATTGAACTAGAGTGAACTACTAATTTGACGACCCATGTAATAAGAATCATTTTTGATGATTTTGAACTTGCCAATGCCAATCACGAGAAATTCAAAAATCTCGAAAAAGGGTAATTTATCATTCCCAAATTTCGATCTGAAATTCTGCATATCGAGTAAAAATGTGATTCTCAACAAAGTTTTCCTTGAGCATTTTTCGAATTTTCCATATTTCACTAAGTTTTGGGCTATTATTTCAAAACTGTAATGTCTGTCTGTCTGTGTTTCATTCTCGACCCAGAATTTCAAAAAATGTGCTCTTTGGTGCGGATTAGAGTAAGAAGTAAACATAGAGATGCCTCTACGAGTTAATAGTACTGCTTTAGAGTGATATGGAAAGCATTTCACTGCTACACTGGGGTGAAGTAAACAATAGGTAAGATTTTCATTTCTACAAATCCTGAATAAAATACAACATTTTCGTTTTTTGCTATAGCATTGTTTAAGCTTTAAACATGGCTATAGCTATAATTACCGGAATACCCTAAGGAAACAATAAACTGCTACGAAATCAGTAAAATAATTCAGTTTATGAACGTCAAATCGAAATGAAAATGTAAAAACGTAGCATCCAGAAACTAAACACTAACAGACGATGTTGCCTAACTGATAGATTTGTCTGAATCGGACACTAGCCGTTAGTATCAGCGTAGGAGGGCGGTAGACCAATTATCCCAATATGGAATAAAGTTACGGCACAAGTTCGCAACGCCGGAATATAGTTCGCGTGCATAAACAGATTCTACTTGGCTACATAACAAATGCGTGAAGGCATCTCTAGGTTACTTTTTACCACAGTATAGACACCATACTATACTGTGTTTTTACTCTGAGGTGCGGACTTTATGGGAAGCATTATCTTTGTATGTGGCCTAAATAAACCATTATGGTAGGCAACTTAAAGTACTCGAATCGAGTATTACTCGCAGACTGACGCATTGACTCAATGCGTCGAGCTGTCCATGTTATTCGATTTAAAAAAGACAACTATATTATCGTTCATTGGACCATACATCGCGTCAGAAACAGGACACTTAAATCTGTTGAGTATACCACTGTTCAACTAGTTGTCAAAATACTCAATATGTTTTCGATGTGAATTTCCGAACCTGTATAACATTTGTCATTTTGACATAAGTTTGTCACAAGTTTTTTATCATTATTCCGAAATTGAATTCGATATTTAGGTGAAATACCACTATTTAAATTTATGGGAGATGATTACCCTTCAGTATAGGATCCTGTAGCGGTCTTAGAAGAACGGAAGATTCGAAAATCATCACTTGGAACGCCAGATCTGGTTTAAAACACCCTCCTGGCCCAGAGCAATCATTAAGTGTTTTGTGTCTAAATATTGAAGGTATTTATTCGAATAGTTTTAAGTTTCAATTTTGTAAAAACGGCGAGGCAGGTTTTTTTCTACTGAGGTTTTTCAATGTGCTCTGGTATCATACGACAGAATAGTATGGATTACCCCGTTTTGCACCAACCTCACTAGAGGGACTTTTTTTGTTTCATGAATTTGTATTTTGTTAGCTCTCAATTCGAAAGAATATATAATAACCAACATACCTATAATGATGATTTTGAAAAAAAACAAATTAAAATATAGTATATATTCAATTGATAAAAATGTAGCACAAAAATTAAGGCACAACTAGACATTATTCAGATAATAGGGTAACGTAAAAATATTATCAAAATTCTTTAAATACAAACCTAAGAAAATAATCTTCTTCGACATTACTACAATTAAGAGTTTATTATAGGTATTAGACCTAACATACCTAATATACAAAAATCTAAACATTCGACAAGTGGTTTCAAGGAAGTACTGTAATGTGAAGGTACTCTATATCACATATTATAATGTCATATTGACGAATACTATATTTAAATGGACGGCTATATCAAATATGATCTATTGAAATTTTTGCCAGAACAATATAAATCACATAGGCACCCTAATTTATTATTTTCTGGTATTGTACTGTAAATTGCTTCCTTGAAGATCATCTTCAAAACGTCTAGATTTATACATATCATCAGGGATCATTGATAATTCAAATGTTTGTCATGATTATTTCCAAATGTACTGACTTCTCCAAGCAATAAGAGAAAATGCCTCCAATTTTTACGAGATTCATACAACCATTGTATATTGGGGCTTTTCTATTTGACTGAAGAAATCATTTCACTTTCCACTGAATCGACCAATAGGGATGCTGCATTACTGGATCTGTATCAGTTTGGAAGTGATGCAGCGTCAAATAGAAAAGTCCTATTATGTGTACCTTATGCAAAGCTACTGATGTCCTGTAGCTTCATAATATGAAGGGGGCTCTGAACTTTCTTGAGTTGGAGCCGATGGCTGAATCAGAGAAGTAGTCACAGGACTAGGGAAAGCACTAGACTTCACAACAGGATACGGTGGCTGGACTCGTGCAGGGTATGTGGTATGTCCACGTCCACAAGAATGGACACCAGGTGCTGCTCCTACTGGGGCGTAGGCTGTGACGGTCCTAAAAAAGTTTCAATAATTGCTTGGACTGATTAATTAGAAGGAGGTTGAAATATAAACCGGAATGTTTAAAATGAAAGCTAGAAAAATTTGTGTCGTTAAAGTGACTACACTGGATGGTACGAACCGTAGAGAGCAGCAGGGAAGGCGAAACCTCGCTTGTTATTGTAGTTAGGTCCATGAATGAGAAGGATAATAATAATAACCATGTTTATTTCAGAAGAATCGTCAAAAGTCAATGAGATGAAAACAAGTCTTAATTATACATAATGAAAAATAATTAATATACCAGTAAATGTTGCGCAACGCATCATTTTTCGTTGTTGGTCGAAGATAACATAAAATGCGCGAAAATTTATCGAAAATTACTAGAGCAATCGGAGATGAGTGTATACTCCGTTCAAATATTATTGAGCGCAAAGTAGGCGTTTGTTTATTCATCTGAGATTGGCAGTATTTGCTGTCATAACAAAGTATATGTTGCCGCATGTACCCAGTCTCGTCCGACGAGCTTCCAAGTTATCAGAGAATTCTATGCAATATTGACAACATTGCGTCAATCTGACACAACCTAAAATTTTAATATACACAGTGGAATATGCCAAATTGTCATTTCCAACCGACAGCTCAAAGTTTCGTGAACGGATTATACCTCTCCAAGACTCAAAAATAGTGTTCGTTTTGTAGAGTTTCGAGCTCCTGAGCTGTTCCAGTGCTTGTGCACAACCAATGGCAAGCCGTATTTCGAGCTTTTGAGTTACTCAGGATCACGAAATATCTCAAAATGAATAGGCTAAAAGTGTGTATGGTATTCCGCTTTCCGAAAAGCAGTGGCGACGCAAGCTTCTGAAAATAGGGAGGCCGCCGTGAAGTATTGATCTGATCGAAAAGCTGTTAAGGCACTTTTTGTAGAGAATTCAAAAATCAAAAAAATGAGAGGTGACACGTCTCAAGCGGATAATTAGTTTCCGAGAAAAGTCTAAAAAACTGGAAAAAAACATCAATTTTTCGAAAATTCATAACTTGGTCAATTTCTGAGATGAAGCGTATTTGCTCTGAATTTAAGTAGTTTTTAACATATACTTTATTGGTCCCCAACACAAAGCTGTCGGATAAATAGTTTTTGCACAATCGCTGTTTTCCGAATTCGACGTGCTTTTTTCAAGAAGGTCGTGATACTCGGCTACTTGTCGGATTGAATTTTACAAAAAGCATTTTAAAGAAGAAATAAAATTCTTCAAATCGTTTATTCTCTCGATACCGACCGATAATAATTGTTTAGCTAACATTATTGGTGGGGTTCAAAAGGGCGTCTCAAAAACAGTTAGGGCGAAAAAAATACACTAACCCTTCAAAAGCTTCACAAATTAGGACCTGAGAGAAAAAAATCCGCAAGAAGTTAGCATATGATTAGAAGATGCTCACAAAATTTGTTTTCTGTGCCAACGATTTTTTTCAATTTCAATACTCTGTACCTATCTGGGAACCGTGTATTTTAGAGGGTAATGTTAATATAGTCGTTAAGTCGTTCACAAAAGTTTGAGCGCATAGTAGGCGTTTGTTTTTCATCTGAAGTTGGCAGTATTTGCTGTCATAACGTAAAATAAAGTCAACGTTGCCGAATGCACAGAACAGACACACACAGAACAGACTATATTTTCTTTATGGCCGAATGTACCTGGCCTCGTCCGACGAGCTTGCGAGTTATCAGAGAACTCTATCAGATCTGACAACATTGCGTATCAATCTGACAAGAAAAAAAACAACATAACCTAAAATTTTAATATGCACAGTGGAACATGCCAATTTGTCATGGCCAACCGACGGCTCTACCTTTCGTGAACTGACTATAGAATCCTTTGTCCATATTTAGCCTATTCGTTTTGATGAGTTTCGAGCTTGAAATACGGGTTGCCATAGGTTTGCACAAGCCCTGGGACAGCACGAAACACTTCAAAAGAATACTATAATAATATCTCAATGGCGTAATAACTTTTTCAATCAGTTTCTGAGTAAAACTTTAGTCTTTACCATCCTATATCTTGGAAACAATGGCATTTCCATCGCATTCGCATGTCGCGTATGAATTTGGGAACACCATGAATTTTATATGTATCGCTAGTTCGCTAGAAACAAGCGCGCAAGCGTTTTCATCATTCACGGGAAACTGGAATGCCGGCTGAATATTAATTTCGTAGAAGTGGTTAGATTACTAATGATTCTTTGAAACAAAGTAAAAAATCTTCTCAAAAATCGGAATATCGTCATCATATTTCATAGCCATCAAATTCGGATCCCTGATTAACCGCATGAAAATGATGAGCGAGTGCTGTAGGAATATAAATTGAATAACCAATTTTTAAATCAAACTTTGGTTATGAATGTATGAAACTTTCGTGAATGAATGTGTGTTATGTACATGTACGATCTCATGAAAGCTGAAAATCCACTAACATGGGAAACCTATGATTTAGCCTTCATGAAGCTATGTAGTTAACTACATAAATTAGTTGTTTCTTATTTACCTGCTTCATCTGTAATATTGAATCCGATATTATTGGGATTCGGATTTGGGGGAATAGCAGAGACTCTGGTATTAATAGGAGGATTAGTACTAAACTCATATGGACGAGTCGGATATGATCTATAACCCAATTCCCTGTTCTTTTTCCGTTCTAAAAAGATAATTTTGCATTAATTCAATAAATTTAGGTTAGTTACTGACCTTCTGAACCATAACAATAGATGAAAAGTGTGAATAAAATGAATATGAGCATAAGCAGCAGTATATTTAATTCTAACCTGAAACAACAACTTTTTATTTACTATATAACTATTAATGTACTATTTACTTACGTCATTATGATAACAAAGGGACTAAAATGATAACTTAATACCTCTCATTTGATTCGAAGTCAATCTTTATTTAAACATGACGTCACTAGTAACACTGGTTGCTTTGCTAAAGGGTTACACGGACTACCAGTCTACCGGATACATATAGTCCGTTCACGAAAGGTTGAGCCGTCGGATGGCCATGGAAATTTGGCATATTCCACTGTGATATTAAAATTTAGGTTATGTTCTTGTCAGATTGATACGCAATGTTGTCAATATTGCATAGAGTTGTCTGATAACTCGCAATCTCGTCAAACGAAGCCGTTACATTCGGCAACGTTGACTTTATTTTACGTTATGACAGCAAATACTGCCAATTTCAGATAAATAAAAAAACGCCTACTATGTGCTCAACCTTTCGTGAACGGACTATAGTCACTGTTTAAACAATGAAAGCTCCGAAATGAATACTTAGGCCCTATCTCACCACTTGCTATAGAGTTATTGATAGCAATCCATATCCGTATAGTATATCTTCTATGTCCGGCATATATTGTTGAAATAATTGTATGTGTATTCATTACCTACATTGAAATACTTTCGGATTTTCAATTTTGAATACTATAATTCTGAGAGGTTCAATTTAAATCAATGATAGATATTGCAATGATATCTGCTAAATAGCTATCAGCAACGGTAACAAGTAGTGAAACAGGACCAAAGAGTTCTGCTGCAAATTTATTGTATTGTAAGCAGTTTCGAGGAGAACACTTTAATTCCAAACAATTTTCATAAAAGTACAAGAGTGATTTTGAGTCCTGTAATCTAAATAAAATTTACAATCCCCATTCAAATCAGCTTATGTGTTTAAATGCAAGTATAAGTTGAATCCCTGCTAGCAACTTGTTTTATATGTCAAAAAGTAATATTCTCCTAGTTTTGGATTCGAAAAAGGAGGTCACCTCCTGAGAAAACGACAATATTTCAAATTGAACTGGAAGCTCCATGCTTTCAATTCTCTCCCTTGGTTATGAATAGATATAGCGTAAGATATTTCTTTTCCCAATTCTTACATCTACAAATAAGAACACACTATTACTAGAGTCTAACAAAGCAAAACGTATATTTAATTCTCTTTATTTTTAGTCTTAGAATAGAAAACTATCCAAACATTTGACACATCAAGGAACACATTGTTGAAATAAATAAATATCGATAAATTAATACAAATATCACCTTTCATTCTATAAAAATATAATAAAAAACAAGATTCAGAAAATGAATACGAAAACAAATAATTGAACTACGTGAATTAAAAAAAAAAGAACTAAAACAGGTCCTCTAAATTATATCCAAAGGTTCTTTGAGAAATATAACTATATTGTGTAAAATTTGAGATCTTTAAAAAATGGCATCGCAAAAATAACTCTAGAAAAGTTTGTTTCTATATGCATAAGAAAAAAAGATCATTTTAATTTGATATCTAAAGCAACGATTCTTATGCATCCAGCAAGTTCATATTAAAATTGGCCTACTTACTAGCTATACTGAAAGATTATAACAATAGGTAAACTAGCTGCAAACTTTTCAGTTACATAAAAAAGGGACTCCATAAACCGATATGGAAATTCACATCAGAAACATCCCATATTCAATGCATCAGAAAAAGAACTTTGTTGTCGAGTTGAACAGTGGTACATTGAAAAGATTTACGTGCTACACTCATGACAAAATAAATGATCAGATACGAATAATGTTGTCTGTTCTCGAATCAAGATTCACGGCAGCCTGTGTAAATATACAAGGCTGTTTATAATACTTGATTTGAGTACTTCAAGTTGCCTATCATACTGTTTGAATTAAGTCACTTACAATGATAAGAAGATAGCAATATTATTCTCAGTTGATCATTCATTTTGCCATAAACAAAGCACGTTAATCTTTTGAATATACCACTAAAAACTGGGCAGCAAAGTTGTCTCTCTGGTTTATTGTCATGTGTGTTATCAGATGTTACTGATGTGAATTTCGAAAGAGGTATAAGTGAATGCCAGCAATTTCTCTTAAACTTCAAGGTAAGCATGTATTTACAAAAAAGTGTACCACCTGAACCACAATAACATCATTAAGTTACATACATATTCCATTCAAACTATTTGTTTCTGAAAGGTGTAAACCATATTGCTATACATTTACATATTTCCTCATTCTGCATTTTTCAACAACATACCACAGCAATAAATCTAAGTAGCCAATAAATATTTGATCTTGAAACAAGCTGATGAAAATAGAAAGGAACATACTGGAGTCATAATTTTTGCAAAAATTCTACAATTATTCGTTCATTTGAAGTAGCTTCAACTGAGCTTGTTGTTTGGCTCTTTGTTCTGCAACTTCTAATTGTTCCAAATGAAAACTTTGTCGTTCAGTTATCAACTGCTGCTTTTGATATTCCAGTGTTTCTTTTTCTTGACAAGCATCAATTCTAGTTCTTTGAATTGTTGCAATTTCAACTCAAACTTCTTCATTTGTGTCTCGATAAGGAGCTGAATAAGTCCTTTCATTTTTTGCTCTTCGACATCTGCCAATTTTTTTGCTTTCAGTGCAGCTGCTACAAGAGCTTGAACTGCTGCTTTTTCTACATCTTTTTGGGTGTTACCGTCTACCTTTATAACAGGAGCATCTTCATTTTCTTTTTTCATATTCGTATTTTCATCTGTATCCATTTCTGTGCTGTCATTTGGACCTGTTCCGTATATACCTGTTTCTTCCAGTCGAAAAGTTGGGTCAAAGTCACCCTCGATTTTTGACTCTCTTATTCTTTTCAGGTGGTCTTCTACAACTTGGTGGGGAATTTCTTCATCTTTCATTTTATTATACAATTTTATTGCACTTTCTGTTGCAACTGATACTACTTTAGGATCTACAATCGATGCTAAAAGTGCTATTATAGATAAAACAGGGTTACCTGACCTGCTAAATGGTATAGGCTGGAAATTCAATGGCCCTGAAGGAAGTTTGTCCAGAAATGAATCTTCAATTGGAAGCCTCAAGAAATGCAATATGCATTCATCTTGGGTTCTAGAGCCTACATGCTCAGCTACTTTGTTCCAATCATCTTTGAACATCTCAATAGCTTCAAGAAGTAACAGTGTTTCTTGCTCTGTCCAACATCTCATGGCTTCTCGTGCAGCTTTGCTGTGTTTTTTAGATTTTCCGGCGTATTGATCAAGCTTTAAACCAAATTGACTGATATTGAAGTTCTTATCCGAGGAATGGCTGTCAAGATCAAGCATTATTTCTTGGAGTCACCAAGGGATGATTTTGGAGTGGCAACACATTGCAATCCAGCTGCACTTTCTGATAAAATATGAAAATGAGCAGTCGGTGGAGGACCCATTTCTGAGGGTTTATTGTTAGATTCTAATTGATAATTAATCAAGCCCCATTGTTCTAAAAAGGCATGCATTCTCATGATGGCACACACATCTCCTGCTAAGGTTCTTCTACAAGCAGTACTTGTAAGGTATTCAGTAGGGTTTAATCGATATGTATCAATCATAAAATTCCTGAAAAGATACATAATAATAACTATGCATATTCAAAATTACATTCTATTATTTACCTGTATGCTAAATAAACCTCTGGAGTTTTGGACTTATTTCGACTATTGAAAAATTCTGGTAAACTCCTCTTTTCTAATTCATTTATAGCATCATAATCGAACCAGGTGGAATAAGAAGGAATGATAATATGATGTGTTTGCTCGATAACTTTATCATCATCATCAAAAAATAATCCTTCGTTCAACTTAGGAGGCAATTTGTTCTCCTCTGTTTCATTTTCACGAAGCTTTTCAGTGTCTGTAGGTTCTTTACTATCTTCAAGTTCATTTTTTACATCAGAATTTGTTTTGTCTTCTGGTGAATCCTCAGATTTCTCTACAAGATTATCTGGTTGTTTCTCTGGTATGCTGCATTCTTCTTTTTTAATTTCTGGTAGTGTTGTCTCCATTTCAGGAATATCATTTTGTTCGACTGATGTTTTCAATTTTTTTGGATTAGGATTGGATGGAGTTCTTGGATTTTTTCTTCTCGTGGGTTTGATTATCGCTTTAGACTAGAAATATTGAATAATAACCCATTATTACAGTTGATAGGACCAAATTGAATGTACTCACCATTTGACTAGAGAAATTCAGCATACAGGAGGGCTCAATATTTTTATTTTAATTGTGGCTTTCATTTATTCTCTACATAGAAATCGGTTCCATTTACAGAAATTCATAAAAATTGTTTCTGTTTTGAATAATTCGTTTGCAAACAAATTTTGCCGCTAATGCCGCCTTCTATCTTTTTCTATTGATTTTCATTTCTATTTTCTATGACTCAACGTCAAGTGTCAAACTTTCTGTGGTTTCAGTTTCACAAAAAAAATATTTAAGTTTTTTTCTCTGCATCTTATCTTTTCTCCCCCATAACATTGTTTTAGGAGAACAATGCCCATAAATAATAATTGATCTCAGAAATTCAGATCTAAAATTTACCGATCTGATTGGCAGCCTAAAAAACCCATGGAGGTACCTCCATGAAAAAACCCGAATCGAATGATTGATTCAATGCGTTAGGCTGCCCGTAATACTCGATTCGAGTACTTCAGGTTGTCATATCCTTGAGCGTGAATTCAGCAGGATTTTTTGTCGTTACTTTGGAATAACCCGGGATAATTTCTGGCACTTCATCTTCTGAGGAATCCACTTCCTCTTCATTCTCGTTCAATATATTCAGGAGTCACAGACCCATGAGAACTTTCCACTTTTTAGCTGTTTAATCTTATGCCGGCACTACCTTACTTCCTCCCTAATCTTTGCTTACCACCATTGTCTTCTCAATTTTAATACCTTACTACCTCTTCTAGTAAAGTAGTGATCCCTGCAAAATTCCTTCTATGCGAATAGCTTTGACAATTATAATTAGCATTGTTTAAGGAGAAGCGAGCTTATAAAACAATGTAATTAGGTATACCGGCATTACATTACTTAATCATTGCGGTAGATAATTCACATTAAATCATATTATCGATCAAATTTTACCTTCATTAGAATTTCATTGTAACAATTAACAGATAACAGTTATCTCAAGAGCAATTATTGAATTGAAGTATACTGCCTTCAAACCAATCACACCCGCATTCTTTCAAATTATTCAATATGTATTAATTAATTATTTGATCAGGTCTGTCACTTAAGGGATCCATTCATCTAAACTTTTGAATATTCCAATTGGAGTCTCAATTTCAATACTTTCCTGCTGCCTGGCTAATTCAGTCGTTTTCTTCCCGCTACTAGGTACTTAAGTACTTAGCTATAAAAAATTCAAGGTCCTCTAATATAACCTGCAATTCCTGCAAGAAGATAAGTGATAAATCTTTTGATCATCCTTTGGAAAAGTTAATCATTTTAACTTTGCAATCATTACAAGTTTCTGCGAATTGTGTAAAAAAATAAACTAAAATGGCTAGCTTGATAAAGGTGAGGAATTTCTAATTTCTTTATTTTATTATTGCCGACAAATCCGGCTACGACACCTACATTATAATAATAATTTAAGTTTTTGGTATTTTTTTCTTGTATTAATATACGAGGATCTTTATGGCATTTTGCACTTTTGTTTTACATACATTATGAAATGTAATAGGTTTGAAATTAAAAAAACATCATTGTAAAAATGGGTAGTGTTTTTGGATACACCGAATTATTATTATCGATGATAATACCAATTTTGTATATCAAGGTCGGGATAATCGGCGGAACGGAAAGGTATGGACAACCCTGATATCCTCAAAAATCGAACTGAAAAAGAGGTGACTACACCTTTTGGTCCTCCTTCCGATAAACTGATTTTGGGAGAAATAAGTGGAGTCCCTTGTGTGTTGCTAGCCAGGCATGGTAGAGACCACAGCATTTTACCACATCAAGTAAATTACAGAGCAATATTTGGGCTCTAAAGCAAGAAGGATGTACGCAAGTTATTATTTCAACAGCTACAGGATTCTTACGTGAAGATTATAAGCCTGGAGACTTGGCAATTTTGGATAATTTTATCATAGTAAGGAATTCACAAGTATGCTTTTAACCCACATATTGTTTTGGTTGAGTGTAGCACTTTTATACTCTTTTTGATTGAAATCTCCATTATTTCCAATTATAAATGTTTGCAGTACACATGGAAGGCACAAACTTTCTATGACGGCTCTTCCAAAGAATTCGAAGGCATTTGTCATATTCCGATGGAACCTCCTTATTGTGATAAACTTAGACAAGTAATAATCAGGACAGCTGAACAGTTGGATATATTTGTTCACCCTTCAGGTACAATTATTACTGTGAACGGTCCCAGATTCTCCAGCAAAGCTGAAAGTCTCATGTTCCGTCAATGGGGGGCAGATGTTATTTCAATGACCACATGTCCAGAGGTACAAAAAAATTAGAATTTTTCTGTTGAATCTCCTAACGACGAAAATTTCAGGTTGTCTTAGCCAAAGAAGCAGGTATGAGTTATGCGGGTATAGCACTTGTTACTGATTATGATTGTTGGAAACCCAATACCGAGCATGTTTCCCATGAATTAGTTTTGAAAATTTTCAAGGAAAACATTGGCAAGGTCATAAAACTCATATGTGCAGTTGTTGAGAATATGAAAAAAGAAGATTGGTCAGAAAAAATCAAAGAAAATGAAGTAAGTAACAAGTCTGATATCAAAGTTGGAAACATACACTACATAATAAGTAATGAAACACTTCCTAATAAATAAAAATCTCCAAATTGTAGTGTTATTATTATGCAGTTTATGAAATGAATTTTGATCAAGTCGACGAAAATAATATTTTTAATAAAAATGTTAACTTGAAATGAAACGAATATTTAACACAATATGAGGACCTTATTAATTTGTTTTTTTTTCAGGAGTTTGTCAAGAAAAGTATTTGGAAATGATCTATTTATCATATTATCATAAAAATTTTCTTCCTGATGAATCATCTCATATACAATAAAAAATTAAAATAAATGATAATTGTGATACATTTAGGAAATTAAGTGTTTTTAAATCGTATCTTGATTTTATTGAATTCATTTCTTTTTCTTGAGGAAAAAAACTTTTGTTTGATATCATTTAAGTATATTGTAACTTTGATGTAGTGATTGAATAGGTATAGTGAACTATTGCAGTTTTATGTTTATATGATTGCTATCACTAATATGAAATACTTATCTGTCTTCCATACTTTATGTATATGCATTATTGAAGTTGTTGAGTTTGACGCATATGAAATATGTATTTTTATAGGATATTTCCATTGTTTCGATTAAACATATATGAAATGGTATTATTCGTATCAATTCACTCTTCATCATCATCATGTATGCTTGTTTGTGGGCAGAAAGGTTTTCCAATCACTTCCTGAATATTATGTAATGAATTGGTTGAAATTGCACTCTAATCAAGGGAATATTATTATTTCCAAAGATTAAAGAGAGATCTCTTTGATGTTTTTTTTAGACCTATTCAAACTCCCGCCAACCGCCGATAATGCAGATTGCATCTTGTCATGGTAATGAATAGTTTCCTTTAATTGGTAGCCCGTTCGTTTTATATGTGAAGTGATTATGCTATATATATTCTCTCTTGGATTGAAAATTTTTAATTTTCAGAAGAATAATTTCAGCTACTCTCGAAAATTAAGCGGACACTACTGACCTCAGAACGAATAAGATACATGGTTTTCTATGTGCGTAGAGAATGAATTTTGTGTTCTGTGATTAATTTTAATGGCGTTCAGGATAGTTTGTATTCAACAAATGTTGTAAATATATGTTAAATTTGCGAATTACTGAAAAACAGCATTTGATATTTGAATAAACCTACCATGAGAGGTTTTCAATTATTCACAAAATAAGAATTTTGGAGAGGAATTGTTTGTCATGTAAGTCTTGATCATATTTTTTACAAAAAATGATTGTTATTGTATAGGTTCTTCTATGAACGTTTTATCATGGAAATTATTATTATCACTTCTGAAAAAATAAGAATTCCTTTTTCTAAGAAAAACCGTTTTATATTACTTCATAGCGTGATTTTCAGATTATCTCATTTTCGCCTAATTCAACTATTATTGATAGGTCTCTCATGTAGTCATCTTTGTGTTGGTTTAATATGTTATCTTTCTTTAATTAATTATTGAAAATATGTGATAGTTCTGTCAAGCAAATGTTTGTTGTTAACTATAAAGATAGTGCATATAAAGTTTTAGATATATCTTAGTAGCATGTGGTGTTATATTGTAAAGAAATATGATAAGACTGTAGAAATTATAATTCCACTTATAATGGGTTTATTGGATAAATATTCTGAGTAACTCAAGAACTTATTACATTTGAATATTATATTTCAACAATTCACATTCTTCATTTCCCTCTCTCTATATTGTAGATATAAACATCAAACAAAATGTCTGGAATTGGAACAAATGCACCATCTTCTGCAGATGCATGTCTAAGTATTGTCCACAGTTTAATGTGTCATAGACAAGGGGGTGAAAACGAAGGTTTCGCTAAGAGAGCTGTAGAGTCTCTCGTCAAAAAATTGAAAGAAAAGAGGGACGAACTCGACTCTCTCATCACTGCTATCACAACAAGTGGTGCTCATCCAAGCAAATGTGTAACCATTCAAAGAACTTTGGATGGAAGACTTCAGGTGAGATGATTATTTCGGTTTAAATATGTAGGTTAGAACTGTGATTTTATCCACGACTATTGAATAATCTACCAATTATACCTCTGTAAGCACAGCCATAATAATACCCATTAATCACAAGTGAATAATAAACTATTAAAAGATAAGATGACAAAATACCCAAAATAATTATCGTTGTTAACACCTAATACATATTGTGTCAAGAAATGTGAAGCTATTTGTTTCTATGATCGACTCAATATGACCGTTCTTGGAATAACTTCAAAAAATTCAATTAATAAATGTTTATTTATTTGATTTCATGGTTCCTTTTTATTTCATCTAGGTGGCTGGAAGGAAAGGTTTTCCCCATGTGATATATGCAAGAATTTGGAGATGGAGTGACTTGCATAAAAATGAATTGAAGCATGTTAAACATTGTCAGTTCGCGTTTGACCTAAAATGTGACTCAGTGTGCGTGAATCCTTATCACTATGAGAGGGTAGTTTCGCCAGGGATAGACTTGTGTGGCCTAACTCTACAGTCAGGTTAGTTTTCTCTTATAATTTTTGTGTGACATAGATTCTCACTTATAAGTGAGAATCTATGCTTTGAAATGCAGATAGAATTGATTATAATTAATTTTATCTGCATTTCAAAGCAAAAATTAGATAGGAGGAAATATATTTACTCTCACTGCCCAAAAAACTGTGTCACCAGAAGTTTGTTGTCTAAGAACTTCTGTAATTTTTCACCGATATCAATTGAAGAGTGCAAATTCAAAAGGGTCTAAGTGCCAAAAAATTTTACCTTAGATATTCCATAAAACATGACTAGCACATATGAAAATAATTTAAAAGAAAATTAATTGTTGATCAGAAATTATGACTGTCTGTAGCAGATGGCACATAGACTGTTTTTGTACGCAATTGACCTTGGCAAATAGATCCCATAAAGAATGAAATCTAAAATTTCGTGAAAGTGGCACTTAGACCCTTTTGGATTTCTACTCTTCAATTGTCTCTATGAGAAATTGTAGATAAATTCTTCGGTATTAAAACAAACTTCAGAAAAGTTTTTTCAAAAATGTTGATAACAAATTCATAGAGGGTGAGAAGAAACCATGTATTTGTGGCTTAATTTCTTAACTCCTTGTGGAACAGTTTAGGAAATTTGTTGATTCAAGGGTCAGTTTATTAAGAAGACCATTTTTTTCGCCATGTTTCAGTTTTTATTTCATCTTGATATCTGGGTTTGTTTTGAAGATACACCTATTCACATAAAAGCCTGGTATTTTATGAAAACGCCAAGCTCTATTAAGGGGAATTATCAGATTTTTCGTCTCCTCAAGAACTGCACATACTAATTCACCATTTACTTTTCCAATTTTTCACTTACAGACTTAATTTTTGTTTTGAAATGATGCTGAAGAACATCTTAATTTGTCCATGCAAAATTTTCGGCAAAAACTTTCAATTTCATGAAGTGAGCTTGGCGTGTTTATAAAATCCTAGGCTTTTTCTGAATACGTGTCTTCGTAAGAAATCAAGATACCAAGGTAAAATAAAAACTGAAAGAACTGAGCATCAAATATACAAATTTCTCGAATTGTTCTACAGGGTGTTAAGAAATTAGGCCACAAATACATGGCTTCTTTTCACCTGTATAAAGGTTGACGCTCACTTGGACGAGACGAGATGAAGCGAAGAGTTGTTTTCCGCAGGCCACGATTTGCACTGAATCAAATGGGTAGACGCTCACTTAGGAGGCGCGAAGCGAAGATCAGAATGCGTCAGTGTAAATCGCAAAGTGTGTAACTCCATTCGGAGAAATTTTACAGGAGACTCGAAAAACTGCTCAGCATTGTTGGAGCGGAATGCGTATCTCCTAATATGAACACATAACCTCCTATCAAACAATGCTACTGGCGGGACATACGCATTTTGTCCATTCACAATTTGAAGAGTGGAGATAGGCAATATTCTAAATCAGCTTTCCTTCAAAAACGGTTGATCTTCTGGACTTAGTCTTCTTTCAGACTGTAGATATTATATTTTAGCGTTAGATGGCGTAATAATACGTATTTCAGAAAAATTGGAGTTACGCAGTTTGCGATTTACACTGACGAATGGTCCCAGGTGAACTAACCGTTGCTTTGTCTCGACCAAGTGAGCGTCAACCTTTAATATCAAAGAATTTATCTACATCTTGATGTTAAAACAATTGAAATCGATGAATTATGAATAATGAGTGTAGAATTGAGATATGTATCAATTTATTTAATAGCTCAACTTCATAAAAACTAGGCCATTTCATTATTAACATCTTTCTATTTCAAAATCTAAATTTATTTCAAATTGATGAGAAAATTTTGCTAAATTAGAATGTTGCAAACTGCTACTACTTAAAGACCTGATTTAATTAATATCTCAGTGCAGCTTTGAACTTCAGAGTAGTCTTTGTAGATCGCTAGGTCTAGTTTCGATAAACCAGGGCAAACGTATGGTTCTAGATATTGAAATATATTGAAATTAACTTTTTTCAGGAGCTCCTCGCATGGTGAAGGATGAATACACGGTGGGTCCCGTTCCTGGTTCAAGCATGGAGGTTGATAATGAAATAAACAAGAATGCTCCTCAGACCATTCAACACCATCCATTCCAGCAGAATTTCCAGATGAACGCTCTTCCAGCGCCCCCCACATCAGACACAAATCAAATTTACAACTCCCCGACTCGTACTTTGCAAGGGAATAAAATGGAGAAAAATACGGACAACAGAAATAACCAGTGGCTGCCTCATATGCAGATGGGACATATGGGTGGTACAGTTTTCACACAGATCAACACCTCACAACAAAATTCTCCTGGGTCAACAACGTTGCATTTGGTCTCTGGTCATAATAATCACCAGATTTATACAACTGCAGATACGACTATAGCCCCAGAGAATAAACCTCCAATGGTTCAGAATATGACAGGTGGGTTGAATATTTTAGAAGGTGTTACGTTTATTTCGTCGATTTGAATTTGGAAATAAACCGATGTGCAAAATGAATCTTACCAGATCTGATAATTCTTAGAATTCACGCCGTGTTTAGCAATGATAACGTTTTTTCACACGTCGATTCCCATTGGTTAAAGTTCCTACCACCAAACTTAAGTTGTTGTGAGAGTATAATGAGATTAGGTTTGGTTAGGATTTAATGGTCAAATTAAGTCGACGAGGATCAAAGAACTTTGGCAATGAGTGAGTGAGAAAACGGCAGAGCTCAGAAAAGAGTCGGGAGATCTAAATGTGAATACCATCGAGCTCAGAGTAACGTCTAAAGATCTAAGTATGAAAACGCGCTAGTAAAGTCGAAAGAGCTATTAATTATGATTACTATTATTAAAAAAAAATATACAATGCATCAGACTGAGAATTTTTTCCTCCAGTTGAACAGGTGTATAGTAGAGATATTCATGTAATTGAGTGAATCCCGTTGTCTGATTTCAATAGTGTAGTGTTGTCTCTCTCTTATTGTTGAGAGTGACTTAATTCAAACAGTTCATCTGATACATTGTATATTGTATGTTTCCGATGTGTATTTCCAAAGCTGTGAATAGAAATCAATGAAAGAGACAAGAAGTTGAGGAGCTGGAATACACAGTAAAAGTGTAACTGTATATTTCGAGTTGGTGTGTAAATAAACTGTAAATAATAATAGTGTTTCACAGAGACAAACTTCCAATCATACTCTTTTAGACAACATTGAATTATAAAAATCCTCTATGTACATATACAGGGTGTCCCAAAACTCGACGTCAACCCGGAACCGGGTGAAAAGGCAAGTAATGCTGGTTGTCAGAAAAACATAAAAAAAGTCTAAGTTGCATGATTTTAAAATTATGGGCATTTAAAAAAACACGCAAAATTCCACACCCTGTCTTTTCCCAGTAAAAAAGTCCAATGGATTCAAGTCCGGTGAACGGGCCATGAGATTGGACCAGAACCTCCGATCCATCTTACGGGAAAAAATGTTACCAAAAAAAAAAATTTCCAGAGAAATTTCTCCGGAAAATTTTTTTCCGGAAGATGGATCGGACGTTCTGGTCCAATCTCGTGGCCGGCCTGTCCACCGGACATGAATCCATTGGACTTTTTTACTGGGAAGCAGTTTAAGAAAAAGTGTATTCAAAGGCAATCGAAAATAAATTTGAACTACGGCAGCTACAATTTAACAAGTATTATACCATTTTGGAATCCTTACTAAATGCGCCAACTTTTGACAAAACATGCCAAACTTGCGTAGTACATTTTTTTTCAATACAGTCAGTTGAAACTAGGCAATTGTTTATTTTGAATTTTTTTCTGAGAAGCAAGCCCTATTTTTATGAAACCTAGAGCAGCTGGTATCCAAATTTTGATTACAGTTTAGACAAGCATTATTCAAGGTTACACAGCAAAAAAAAAAGTTGGAAAAAGTTGATATTTGTGGCAACAGGAGCGAAAAGACTGTCACAGGGTGTGGAATTTTGCGTGTTTTTTTAAATGCCCATTATTTTGAAATCATGCAACCAGCATTACTTGCCTTTTCAACCGGTTCCGGGTTGACGTCGAGTTTGGGACACCCTGTATATTTAACGCTACTCTTAATGCTGTCACATGCATAAACCTTATATTTCAACATAATAAAAATGCCTGTTATTGATACTCTACTTTTTAAACAATTTCTACTCAAATAGCCATGTCGAATTATTTGTGGTCTTTTTTCAGGAAACAATTCTCCAATCGTTCCTTCCAGGATCAACCATGATGGCAACTCGAACAATTCTCCCATCCAGGTAGGAAACATGGGTAATGTCCAGGACAATCAGCAACAACAGAATGTCTCGATGGCACAGCCGGGCACAGAGAACAACTGGAGCGGTGGCACCAATACGCTGATATACACACAATCGATGCAACCGCCCGACAAGAGAACCAACTTCTGGACCAACGGCCAGATGGAGAATGGAGTCAACATGGGCGGACTCCTGTCTAGCCAGCCTCCTCCAGAATACTGGTGTTCTGTCGCCTATTTCGAGCTGGATATACAGGTTGGAGAGACATTCAAGGTAAGTTTATGATTGTAGTAGTTTGTAGTATCTACACTATCTACCGGATAATAGGTTCAAAATCGATTGGGGTAGGGTACCATTGTTTTTATAAGAAGGTTGCTTACCAATAGTTTCTATTACTATCAATTGAATAATTGCACTAGGTCAACTTATAATCTGTTCAAAACGACAATTTTTCATCTTGTTTCCCTGACAGATTAGACTTCTACTCGTAACACATGCTGGGAAGTCTTCAAAGGTGATGGCAAGTGATAGAACTCACCAAAAATCGTTTTTATGAAATATTTCGCTTCAAGAAATTTACTTTTCTGAATAACTTATGAATCTTCAAAATTTTAAGTTTGAACCTGCTCACGTATAAAGAATTCCAGCCATAAAGCAAGAATGTATAGTCCGTCCAGGAAAGTTTGAGCGCATAGTAGGCGTTTGTTTATTTATCTGAAGTTGGCAGTATTTGCTGTCATAACGTAAAATAAAGTGAACGTTGCCTCGTCCGACGAGTTTGCTAGTAAACAGAGAACTCTATGCAATATTTTCAACATTGCATATCAATCTGACAAGAAAATAAACAACCTAATCTAAAATTTTAATATACAGAGCGGAACATGCCAAATTTCCATGGCCAACCAATGGCTCAACCTTTTTGTAACCGGACTATAGCTTATGTGTGAGTCATATTCGATCATTTTCAGTATTACTTTAATCATTATAACTAAAATGCTGCACGCTTTATTCAAACAGAATTAGGAAAAAAGAGACTGATCCTACCTTCAAAAGAGGCTCGTCAAGCTCTATCTTTGTCAAAAAACTAGTTAATTCTCACAAGTCACTCTTTCGTTAGATGTCGCCTGCACAAGATAGTATGGAAAACTCAAAAATCTGTAGGTTATGTGGATCGGCCACAGAAACCACAAGCACATATTATGTCAATGCTATCTATTGGCGCAAACCAGACTTACTCTATAGAGTACTATAGGATCTTGACGCTAGCCGACAGAATAGCGAAAGTATCCTAGGAAAATAATCAACTTTGCAAAAGAACTTCAACATTGCTGGGCAAAATAAAGGGTTTTCCAATAAAAAGTGTTATTTTGATATCAGGCAAATGACCACCATGACCACGCTTACAGGACCATATCCTTTTAATGATATTTTCCATAACCAAATCGCAAAGTGGCTGCCATATGTCCTCGATAGCCTAACGAATTCCATCTTTGAGGTCTTGGCTATTGGCGTAGACTTTCTCTTTCACGTGGCCCAAAGGAAGAAGTCACAAGGTGTTAAATCGCAAGATCTTGGTGGCCAATTGTGATCACCTTTTCGAGAGATAACACGGTCCGGAAACTTTTCCCGCAAAAGATCAATGGTTTCACTGCTTGTGTGGCACGCAGGGCCGTCTTGTTGAAAGCAAACGTTGTCCACATCAATAGTATCCAATTTCGGCCATAAAAAAATCATTAATCATCTCCCGATAGCGCAATCCATTCACCATAACTGTTGCTCCACTTTCAGCTACAGCAGCAATATTCTCGGCTGTTCTCGAGCGACGTGCATGGGTTTTATTCTTCACATCACTAACTTGTCCCAAAAGCTCGAATTTTTCCACCAATTTCTTTATTGCGGTCCGATAAGTTGCTTCACGACTACTCAAAAATGTTCGAACGGTCTCTGCCAAATTTTGACCATTTTTATAGTGAATTAATAATTTCAATGCGTTCTTGAAGCGTGTATCGTTCCATTTTTAATAATGGCGTAGTTTCTACTTGTCAAATGTTAAAAAATGACAGCTTCTAACGTGACATCTACCGAAATAGCGGGCTATTCAAAAGAACACCTCTTTATATAGCTCTAGTAAGATAACTCACAGAAGACCTCATTGGCCGCAGTAGACAAAAGGAGTCATAGTACCAATCCAATCAGCAACATTCGTTAAAATGATCTATTTCGATGAGTTCTACTACCTGTCAAAAAATAGCCTATACCAAAGAAGACATCCAGTATGCCAAATATCATTGTATCCAAAAAGGATTGTGAAATTATTTCAATACCAAATTTCAGGTACTCTCTAGCTGCCCTAGCGTGACAACTGACGGCTATGTAGACCCTTCCGGGGGTAACAGATTCTGCTTGGGTGCGCTAAGCAACGTTCACAGAACTGAACAGAGCGAGCGCGCGCGTCTCCACATCGGCAAGGGTGTCCAACTCGATCTCAGGGGAGAGGGCGACGTTTGGTTACGGTGTCTTAGTGACCACCCTGTCTTTGTTCAAAGTTATTACCTGGATAGAGAGGCCGGCAGGCAGCCCGGAGATGCTGTTCATAAAATATTCCCCTCGGCCTACATCAAAGTGTTCGACCTGAGGCAGTGCCACCACCAGATGACGTCTCAGGCAGCGACAGCTAGAGCAGCAGCTGCAGCACAAGCTGCCGCCGTTGCGGGACATATACCAGGTATGATTATACTGAATTAGGCTCGTTGCACATGCGCTACGAAGTAATAGCAGGGTTAGAATAGAGGAGAACTACCTAAGTTAACTTCGCCAAAAGGGAGATGTAAACGGGACGCCTCCGGATACTCTAGACCTATTGCGATAGCTATCGGATCTCACTAAGCTTAGGGGGAGAAACTTGGGTCAGTTCCGATAGCTATTGTGATGGCTTTTGAAGCTGACAAAAGATGGGGGTTGAAACTTACGTCAGTCCCGATACTTATCGCGATAGCTATCAAAGCTGACGTAAGATAGGGCGAAACTTGCATTAGCTCCGATAGCTATCGGATATCTATCGCTAAATTAACTTGCGTCAGCTCCGATAGTTATTGGAGGTGACGAAAGATGAGAAGAGAAATTGCGTCAGCTCTGATACTTATTGCGATAGCTGTCGGAGTTGACGCATGTTTCTCCCCCTATCTCACGTCAGCTCTGATAGCTATCGCGATCATTTTCGCAGCTTTATTTGCTTCAGATGGGAGAAATCTAGTGTCATCTCCTATACTTATATCAAAAGCTATTGGAACTGACAAAAGACGTGGGGAGAAACTTCCGTCAACTCTGATAGCTATCGCGATAGCTCTTGTGTACCCGCAAGCTATCTGCGTCCCGTTTACACGCTCGCATTTGACGTAGTTAGCCTAGGGGGAGTTCCTTGAATTCACGCTGCGTCGCTATTACTTTATAACATATTCAATAATATAATATAATGTTTTCAATACTTTTCCACTATCAAAGATTAAGACTTACTTAGCAGATAGCAGTGGGTTTCCGAATGAATTATTCGCTCCAATAACAAAATTATTCGTCCTGGATAATCAAGAATAAAAATTCTAATCCCAAAAAGCGTGTTTTGTTCTTGTCTTCGACTGAAAGTGATTATCTAGGATCATTTCATGATTCATAGTTTATATCAAATGGAACAGAGTCACTTGCTTTGGTTTGGCACTGATTTTGAAAGATTAAGCCCTTTTATAATACTGTATTACTATTCAGCTCAGCCCTCAAAACTGCCAAGAAAATATTTTCTCTTGTGGTTTCGTTTTCCTGATAAAAAATATTTGAGAATTTTGAATTTTTTCCGAAGATCTTTCAAAATTTTTAATGTCCGATTGGGGCAATTGTTAGTCAGCTCATCAAATGAAATGAAATAAATATAACTTCAAACAATTTCTCTCAAGAGGTAAATAGGTGCATAAGGTATTTACAACTGAGAGTTTAGATCGCTCAATCCTGGTTGTTATTTTCAAATCGAGTGCACGGAGTGATGAAAGTAGTGTTTGTTTATAACCTCAGCGATCGCCCGGACATTACTCGAAAAACTTCGAGAAAATCGGCCGAGCAAATCACGCTATCAAGAAAATATAACCTAGAAACATCAAACGAATTATTCAAATTGCCGATGATCAAGTCAAAAATAATTTGCCAATGATTTATGAATGCGAAATTTGCCAAGGAACAATTGACAATATTTCTGTCTTGAAAATACGTATTTTAATTTCGAAATTGACGAGAACCATCTATAGTCCGTTCACGAAAGGTTGAGCCGTCGGTTGGCCATGGAAATTTGGCATATTCCACTGTGTATATTAAAATTTAGGTTATGTTCTTGTCAGATTGATACGCAATGTTGTCAATATTGCATAGAGTTGTCTGATAACTCGCAATCTCGTCGAACGAGGCCGGTTACATTCGGCAACGTTGACTTTATTTTACGTTATGACAGCAAATACTGCCAATTTCAGATAAATAAAAAAACGCTACTATGTGCTCAACCTTTCGTGAACGGACTATATAGTCCGTTCACGAAAGATTAAGCGCATAGTATGCGTTTGTTTATTTATCTGAAATTGGCAGTATTTGCTGTCATAACGTGAAATAAAGTCAACGTTGCCGAATGTACCCGTCCTCGTCCGATGAGCTTTGGAATTATCGGAGAACTCTATGTAATATTGACAACATTGCATATCAATCTGACAGTAAAATAAACAACACAAACTAAAATTTTAATATACACAGTGGAATATGCCAAATTGTCATGGCCAACAGATGACTCAACCTTTCTTGAACGGACTATGTTTAGGTTAGAATTTAAAACTCAGAATTATTGATTGCGTTTGGTTATTCCTTAACCCTCTAAAGACTCGAAAATCACGTGATCATAAAATCCGCTCGATCTTCTCGGCTCAATGATGCAATTACCAAATGCACCATATGTAGTGTACTTTTACGTTGTTTGCCGTTGTCAACTTCAAAAATTGAGTTATAATTTTTTTGCGTTAGGCCCCCATTCCGTTGGTGGTATTGCACCGGCCATAAGCTTGTCCGCAGCTACAGGAATTGGCGTCGATGACCTGAGAAAACTCTGCATTCTTAGATTAAGCTTCGTAAAAGGATGGGGTCCTGACTACCCTAGAACGTCGATCAAAGAAACACCCTGCTGGATCGAAGTACACCTGCACAGGGCGCTGCAATTGTTAGATGAGGTGCTACATACGATGCCCATAGATGGTCCCAGAGGAATCGAATGAATATGAGTTGTTTGAATTATGTTGATGTGAGTTGAGAAACTGCTACCGACAACTGTTTATGTTCCTTTCTTTCTATTGGACGATTTTTAACCCATTCTTAAAGTCTTCTTTAGATTAATTTTATGTGATTTTAGTGATGGGAATTCTTAGTCTTTTTAGTCTTCCTCCACCTTTTCTTGAACTTGCATTGATGTATTATTTACCAGATACTCTAGTTCAATTATGATTCTCTTTATTTTTGAGAACAAAATTATTGTTTTGTCTTCATTATATTTCCTAATGACCTAACATGATGAAGACATAATGATAGCAATAGAACACGTTAAAAATCGTTCATTATTTTCTTTTACTTTAAACAATGAAGAAGACTGAAAAACGTGGTGTTTGAAAATCTGTAGTGCCATTTCCACAACCTTTTGACATTGACAAGTTTCCATCTATGATGGGATACAAACATATTTTCACATTAACCCAAAGGTTTATTTTTAACATCAAATATGCAACTTGAGATGCTATAAAAATAGTTAACATATTTTCAGATTAAGTATAGAATCTTTTTTACACTACCACTATAGATAACTTTGTCTGTGTTTACATGCTTGTTGATTGACGAAATTTCCCGAAAGTTTTAATTGATTTGATTTTGTGTTTGAAAGTTTAGGTTTTGTTGTTTGAAAATTGAATCTATAAAGTGTTGGGATAATTTGTTCAACTTTTGTTTTGGATTGTGCAAAATATTGAAATTTACAATTGAAAGTATATTGAAACTATTTTGAGAGAGGTAATTAGATATTTATGTGAAATGGAGAATATAAATTATTATGAAAAGTGTTTCTATAACGGCAGGGTATTTATGTTGATGAAAAATTTTATTCTATTCATGTATATGAATGAGCTTTTATGAATTGTTTTGTCTAAATGTTTTGTACTTGTATTGAATCATACCAAAGATTTCTGATGGTTTTCCAATGATTATGTATGCAAATCAATGAATTTCAATAGCAAACTTAAAGAAGTGTCCTTGAAATTATTTTGTTATCATTCATACACAAAATGCCTTGCCGGGTAAAAATTTTCAGTTTGATACGAGAATTACTATTTTGATGACGATTGATATGCTTATAGTATAGAATTAAAATTGTTCTCAATATTTTCGAGTAGAACAAAGAGCATGTGATATTGTGAATTGTAGTGAAGAGAGAAATGAGTGCACAAATTGAGTGCTGGAAGTCTTTGATCATAACTCATTATTTATTTTCTATAATTGAAAAATTTAGAATTATTGGACGAAGAAGATGATATTAACCATCTTGTGAATATTCACTCGTTCATTTATTGCTTCTAATTATGATTATTGTGTAATCCTTGGCTCCTTCTGAAGAATTTTGCCTTGGCTCCTTCTGAAGAATTTTGCCTATTCGTCTAAATTTTATCATGTATATTTGTATATTTATTTATGTCCAATTTTCATATTGAGATATATCGAGATGTTTTATTGATATATTCTGTGTTTAATTCTCTTAACTGTTATGATAAAAATATTTTCCAATTTTTTCCTGAAAATATGTGTCATGAGTTATCCTACATAATGTTTTATTATGAATTGATTTTATTCAAATAAATATTATTTCAATACATCTGTTTTTTATACTGAGACCTTGTAAACCAATATGAAAAATATACATGACAACAGTGCTGTGGGCATAGGAGATCAGAATAATTTGAAATTTGATGAGGTTGGTTAAAAACCAAACCATAAATCTAACTGGAAAGTTGATCCAATGTGCTGCGCATTTATTTAGAGCGAGAGGCGCGGGGGTTATGCCAAAAGTTATCATGGCTCTCGGGAATTCAGTCGCTATGGAGCATTTCTCGGGAGCAGGCTGTTATGCGATTTCCTAGATGTCACGAGGGAGAACTCGAAAAAGAGTTTTACAGGGGATTGTTCTACTATTTAAAATTTCTCAGGCATATTGATTGCATATGATATGTTATGAGCACTTGACTAATAATGAACATTTGAGTTCTTTGTTCTGTCGAAAATAAGGGAAAGCGCGGTATTATATTATATCTACAGCTTCGGTACCGATGATTATTGCCGTCATTCCAATTATGATGCTTCTCAATGAAAAACTTCATGCATAATCCATACAATCTTTAATTTCATCAGACAAGAGTTGAATTATTTACATAATTAATCGTCAACTTCATTAATTTTTTTAGTCCAAATTTAAATTTTATGATACCATAATGAGGTATATTTACACTATTTACAGTGGGTACTGTTAATTAAAATATACATACAGATTTTCACAGATAATTCATTATTCTCACAAATTTCCAAGCAGATGACAGTTGCACACAAAATATAGAATTTTACAATTTTCCAACAAATTTTGTTTTGCAGCAATGAATCTCGCAACCTATAAAAATATTTATTTTATCTTGATTCGAATATATTCTTTGTATCACAATCGAAAAATTTAATTTCAACAACAATTATCTTAATGAAAACAAATCGGGGAATAATTGCCAAATATTCGTTGTAAAGTGAGAGATGAAATATGCGGTCAACGTGAAATAATCATTTCTTTCATACCTGCATATTTCACTCCTACATAGTCATATTCAGGAACAGTGAATTCTAAATAGTGTAGAAATCATGATAGCAAAATATTATTTTCTCAGGAAGTATACACAGTACATGATTGAATTATTATCATGATAATAATTGTTATACTACGACCAAGTTTTGCAGAAGTTGGTGCGAGTTAGGAGGAACAGTTGTATTCTGTAAAGATCTTTGTACCATTACTTCTGTTACTTGACACAAATGAATGAGCATTTCCAGAAAAAAATATTTCGGAAATAATGGATCCTCAGAAAATTATAGCGATAATCCGTTTTTTATTTCGTTAAAAATGAAACGATCAGAATTGGCCAGTGAGTGTGACGTTTGCGTGAGCATTCATTTCATTGGTTGAATGTTGAAACACAGTTTACGATGCCAACTATAGGCGAATTTTGGCGAGCTGTGGTTACATGTAACTATCTTTGACAGAAAATACGTGTACCTATTAACTATGGTAAGCTGTAGTTACATAGTTGACAGTTAAAATACACGTATTTCCTATCAAATGCAGTAAGATGTAACCACAGCTCGCCAAAATTCGCCTTATATATAGCCATTCTGTATGGAGCGACATTTGAACTTAAGAATAAAGAAATTGCATTTTCAATATTAAATTAATATAATTAAATACTTGAAATTTTGAGTGAACATCAATTGAATAGGTAATATGTATAATTAGGGGAGACCGGGGATAGTTGGCCATAGGGGTAAGTCGGCCCACCGGGTTTAATTCCTATTCCAATCGTCTGATAACTCCAAGTAGTCACAAGAGACGCTTTCGGCAATTATTGAAAGATGAAAATCTCGTAAATAAAAAGGAGCGAAGTGCGAACACTTTTATAGAGGCGATGTCGAATGGGGCAAGTTGGCCAAAGAACACAGGGGCAAATTGGCCATATGGCGAGTTTACCCCGAAATGTCTCATTAAATTTTCAATTTTTCAGACAAAATGCTTCAAGCGGTGTGTGCAGTTGTGAATGGAGGACAATCAGTAAGAATAAGAACAGCCCTTGATTACAAAAACATTCCAAGGAAAACCCCTGCGAGGTATGGTATATTGATAAATATACAGAAAAGAGAGGAGGAAATGTACAGGGAGAAGAAATTGAAGTCGGATATGCTGAATATTGGCAGTCAAATCGAAGAGAAAACATTTAGAGATATATATGCATAAGGTACTTATCACAAATGAAATATCCAACAGCATAAAGGCTATAAACTTTTTGATTACAGGTATTTCATCGGCAACAAGAAGAGATTTCATGTTATGGGAAGAATATTGGTTTAGTTTTTGAATTTTTATTATGTCGAGTTTATTTTGTGTTCTTTGTTTTGTTATCGGTTTATTTCGTCTCTCAAATTTATTTGCTGTTTTGTTTGAAATCAAGACTGATATTACAACCATTATACATAAGCCTTTGTAGTTTGTGATGCCAAAGAAAAAAGTATATGTTATTCGAATAATTCCTTGATTTTTCCTATTTATTTCGGGATATACCTTGGCCAACTTACGCCAAACCTGGGGTTGGTTGGCCCATTCGACATTATCGCATAAAACGCATTATTACTTTGAAACTATTTGGGGTATGATTTGTTCTGATGTATTTTAGAGAAGCCGAAACCCGAAGATTTGTAACTAACTTTTGCTCACCACGCTTATGCAATTCATATAATAAAAAAAATGAAGTTAAAAAAATGAGCCAACTAGCCCTGAACTCCCCTACACTACCCTATGCTTTCACATGAAAGAACGTATATTTAAAACATACTGAAAATACCATTCACTTGAAATTACAATCTTGGCCTTTCATTGAAGCGTTACATTTTTTTTGAAACAGAACGAAGTGAAAACTGTACAGAACTTTTGATTTCATATACTGCAAGTGGAAGACCTACTCCACTTGCAGTGCAGCCCTTTTTCTGCATTGCTTATAAATACAGCTTATATACATTGCACATGTTTGATACCATTTTAGTGAAATATTTCTTTATTTTATTATCTTCTGCCAAAAAAGACTACCTTCGAAAGCACCCTGTTATCCAGCGTTTCAACAACATCAGTTTAGGACCAATAGGATAGAAAACTTGAGCCAGCATTTTATTTAAATATTTGTTCAAAATATTTGCAATGTTAGCAATATGTGACTATATTATAATCATTTATTCAGAAAGAGCGAGTAAGTGTACCAAGAAAAAATTGTATTTTGTCGAATTATTAAATTCAACTTGAAAAATAAGTATTTCTTTATGAGGCTTTAGAAAATTAAAACCTTAGTTGGATAAGGAATCACCACTAATATTCAGGATGGTCCAAATTCGATACATTTCAAAGGAAAGTTATATTTCTAACAAGGATAGACGCAACTGATGCCGGTGTCTGAGGTCTACTTTTGAGCGCTCGTTCTATTAGAACGAGTGCAAAATTTTGATACCATAGCTTTAACAGAACCATAAAAAAATCAATTGGAATATTGATAAGAAGAACCCTCATCTTTCCATAACAAAATATCCGATTCGAGTGAAATTTATCTTGTGAATGAAGATTGATATACTGAATGTTCATGCAAAATTTCAAGAGGATCGCATCATCAGAACCAAAGAATTTCATTTTTTTCTAATTTTTTACATTTTTGAATAATTTACAGAATATACCTAATCCCGATCGTGCTGAAATTTTGCATTCATATACATAGCATGAATCTCATCAAGTCCTATACAACATTTTGAGGTAATAGCATTATTGATCCGCCAATTAAGCGGCGCTCAGAATCACTAGCTTAGGCTTTTCTAATTTTTTTTTATAAAAATTCAATGGGGATCCGTAAGTGAATTTCTTTGACCCTTCCATAGTTATCGGGAGTTTCTCGAAAATGTTCATATTGAAAGACTCCAGTAACTTTTCTTCTGAAGCAAATTTTCTGTTTCTGTGAAAACGTTATTTTAGCAAATTTTCATCGAATATGTTTTCCGCAAATCGACATTACAACAGATTTTTTCTTGAACTTTTTTTTTATTAAAATGGGATGGGAATGAATAATGTTGCACGAAACGCATTCATAACTGAAAAGTGCATTGTGGAAACCCAAGTGCAGAGTGAAAAACCCTTCGCAAGAATTAAATCTTGGGAGAAATGTTATGCAACGTAATTAATTTTCACTTTGAACACTTGTCAGAATGCAATGTGCAAAGTGAAACGTTTAGTTTGGTGCAATAAGCCCCAGGTTACTGTATGAAACGGTCATATACAGTGTGTTTGGTCATGACTTAGCGATAATTTAGGGCGTCAAATATACCTAATTTTATCGACAAAAACCCCCACATTGGGGAGTTTTGGAGTAGCCCCCATTTAAATTTTACTTTTTTATTTTAGTCGACCCTTCCAAATAACATCGATTTCTTTTGATATAAAGGTCCTACAGATGTGAAAAAAATTATTTTTGAAACATGATACTACCATCTTTTATTGAAGTGGAACAATATGGAAACATTTAACTTAGAAATGTCATAAATTTTTTTTAATTCTACTAAAAAAATTTACTGATTTTCTTAGTAAATCCGCAATAGTACAAGAACTAGCACATTGAAGTATGATTTTTTTAAATGAGCAAACACGCAAGGATATTAGCTACAAACGATACCAATATAATTTCTGTAAGTTACATAATCAGAAAGGAATTGCTGTTCGAACATGACCTTTATGAAAATTGATAAAATGAAATAAAACTCGGTACTGTACTTTCGATAATTTTTAATGATCAAACAAACAATTAATCAACAGCAGTTTTTGTCCTGCTCACTCACCACTACAACAACAATATTCCCAACCTCTTCACACGGCCGACTATTTGTAGCAACAAAAGAAAGTTTGGGGTGCTCGCGTAGTGGTCATGTTCGAACAGCAATAACTTTCAAATTATGTATCTTACAGAAATGATGTAGGTGTTTTTTTGTAGCTAATATCCATGCGTGTTGAATCATTGGAAAAAATTATACATCAATGAGCTAGTTCTTGTACTATTGCGGATTTACTAAGAAAATCAGTACATTTGTTAACTAAAATTTTTAAAATAACTTTTTTGGCATTTGTTTTGAATGTTTTCATATTGTTCTATTTTAATGAAAGGTTGTAGTATCATCTTTCAAAAACATTTTTTCACATCTGTATTAGGACCTTTAGGTAAACAAAGAAATCGATATCTATTATCTGGAAGGGTCAACTAAAATAAAAAAGTAAATTTGAAATGGGGGCTACTCCAAAACTAAGGGAGTAAACTTCCGAATGTGGGTGTTTTTGTCGATAATATTAGTTAGTCATGACCAAACACACTGTATATTTACGTGCGGTTTTCACCATTATCTTTTTCACGAAAATTCGTTCTCAGGCACCGATATCGTTTTGGGTTTATCTTTGTTTGGAATAAAACTATCCATTAAAAGTTTTCGAATTTGCCTATCCTGTACCTATGTTCCGCAGTATTCACTGCACTACTTTAGTGAGATTTTTCATTACTAAACCTAAATCACAGACTCTGTTAATTCTACTTCGAGCATCTCTGTCAGTTCTGATGTGAGCTCACTGAGCTCACCAAGGAAGAGGTTTGAGACGAAATCCAAGTTTTGACAGCCTTCTCCGAAATTAGCGAGGCCGTCCATACATGGATCTCAGGTGGCCGTGCTCATGGTATTCGGTGCTGCAACAACCCATCGTTGTGCTTTGTATTGGCAAGATATGGACGGGTTGATTTCTTCCATTGGTGAGTGGAGCCTTTGCTGATCTATTGCATATCGACCATCTCGAGAATGAACGTAGAGTTGTTGTCTGGACCCCAGACGAGTTGCTGCCACTTCGACCTGTAACGAATAGTTTCAGTTGAATAACAGTAATTTCAAAAATATGCACATTCAGAGCTGTACTGAAGTCTTAAGCGGCCTACATTTCTGTCTTCGTGTCTGAGGAGCTGAGTCTCTGTAGAATGATGCGGGTGAACAATGGGCCACTAGGCCTCAGTTCGGCCGGTAAGGCACCGCACAGAGAAAGAAGAAGCGGCCTACAGACGATCAACCTAGTTGAAGACTAAGTTGTAAACACGGCATGTTGACGACCAAGTTGAGCGTCTGTAGGCTGGTTGGTGGTTGATATTCCAGGTTGAAGACTAGGTTGATGCGAGATGGGGCGGAGCCCGTTGTGTGACGACTAAAGTCGAATTTTGGCGAGCTGTGGTTACATGTAACTATCTAACTATCACGTGATCATTTGACAGAAAAATACGTGTATTAACTGTCAACTATGTAACTATGGTAAGCTGTGGTAAGCTGTAGTTACATCGCCAAAATTCGACTTAAGTTGGAGCGTCTGTGTGGTAGTCATCAACTAGGTTGACACACCAGTTGGAATTTTAACTTGTAGAGTGAACATCGCATAGCATATTCAATATTCGTCGTACATATTCGAGGAAAGGTAGTGATTTAGGTAGACATTATGAGCAATATTCCAAACATTCAAGTTTGGGTAGATTTCTTTGATTGTTTAAAAGATCTAAACCTACTAACCGAATTATGGAAAGTAAAATCCGAGATATATAAAGAAAGCCCTGAGCTGAGGCTTTTAAGCTCTTGGGATCATTCATTGGTAGAGCAAAATGCTATTACCTCAAAATTTTGTATGGGACTTGAGATTCATGCTGGGTAAATGAATGGAAAATATCAGCATGATCAGAATTATATTATGAAAATCATTGAGAAAATGAAATATGTAAAAATCAATAATCAAAAAAAAATTGAATTTTATGCTTCAGATGATACGATTCCCTTGAAATTTTGCATGAACATTCAGTATATCAATCTTCATTTACAAAATGAATTCCACTCAAATCGGATATCTTGTTATGGAACTACAAAGATTCTTCTTTTCAAAATTCCAATCGAATTTTCAATGAATCTGGTGAATATTGCTTCATCAGTTTTCATTTTCAGAATTAATTTTACATCCAGAACAAAACTCTAACTAGAAAACTTCGTTTAGATTTCCTGCGTAGATTTCGCTTTCAACAGAATTGGCACGTTTTCTTTTGAAACCTCTCTAAACAGTACAAGGATTTAAGACAGACACTTAATGAAACAAATGCATGTCCTTGGGGGGGACAAAATAGTCTAAATGAGTTTTCATTTCACTCTCAGCAGTAAAATTTGAATTAATGAATATGTAATGACCAAGCTTGATATGATAGCATGCAATTGCAAGGGATACACTCTGAGCGTAATATGAACGTCAATACGTACCGGGTTTTTCACTATAATTTGACCCCCCCTTTAACTTTGTTACTGAAAGAGATACAAAAAAAATGTTTTCGTCTAAAAGTTTCACGAAATCATCTGAGGTTTTTTGGGATGAGTCCAGAAACTGAAATAATACAGGGTGACCACATATTGATGGCAACTTCATTTTTCAAATGGAACACCTGTATTTTTCCTTTTTGGTTAGCTCTTTTTCCCCTGATTTCGAATATGTAACATATGTTGGTCTATCTTTCTTATTCTGAGCACCACAGAGTTTCAAATTTCAATAACCATCTGGCATAGCGTTTTGGAAATTCGTGAATATTCAAGTGGCCAATTTGATCTTAGCCTTGGTAATGGCGCACCCATTTTATGGCCACCAAATAGTCCCGATTTAACACCTTAGAACACGTTTTTTATAGCAGTTTTCTAAGGAAAAATTTACTTCAGCAATAATGACATCAATGAAAGCAGAGAATAATATTAATGATTAAATCAACCAATATTAAACCCATATTCGGAACTAATCCCGTCAACACGCAAACAATAATGATAATATTGTAATGATTGAAACAAATTTGGAATCTTTAATTTCTGACTTGAATCAAAGCCATTATAATGCTATCAAAAATAGTCTAAACAACTTGAGACAACTATATGAACTATCATTTTGAGCTATTTCTTTAGTTGATGTTATTCTTACCATACTACCATAGTTTATCATTTTTCATAGGTTGAGTAATTGTTAAGTATTCATTCTAAAATAATACTTTTAAGTAGATTGTTTGGATATAAATCATTCCGTAGGTATTTCACATATTTTTTTTTCGGTGTCATCATTTCAAACTTTGAAATATCCTATCAAAAAAGGAAGAATATACAGGACAGGGTGTCTCATTTGAAAAAATATGGTTGCATTCAATGTTGTTCACCCTGTATATATCCCATTAACGCATTTTCAGTAAACGCACTCTGCACTTGTAAATGATTACAGATCTTGGCAGGTGGTCTTAAAATTTGAAACTCTGTTTTTCAGAATAAAAGAGATGACAACATATGTTACTATTCGAATCAGGGGAACAAGAGCTAGCCAAACATGAAAAATATAAAGGGTGTTCCTTTGAAAAATGAAGTTCCATCAATATGTTGCCACCCTGTATATATTTCAGTTTCTGGACTCATTTCAAAAAACCTCAGTTGATTTCGTGAAACTTTTATACGAAACATTTTTTTGTATCTCCTTTAGTAACAAAGTTAAAGGGGGGTCAAATTATAGTGAAAAACCCGGTACATCTGAAAATTTCAGTTTCAAGAGAATGGAAAATAACTTTGAACCAATGCATGAATGTGTGTTTTTGGTTCTTTTTAAAACGCTGTATTAGAGAAGTTTGAAATTTTTTATTCGATCTTGAAAAAAAAATAGTTCTCAAACTGATTCATCTGATGTATCAATTAAAATAATCTAATCCAGAGATTTTGACTCCCTTTTTCAAAAAAATAATTCAGGGGATTTCAGATTCAGAATTCATATTATGAAGCTAAAAATGGGTATTTTTTGCCGGTTAGAGCGGTTTCGTATTCTTCATTTAATTTGTGACTTATACAGGCTGTACCGTAATTAGACCGACAAACTTCTAGTGACATTATAGATCATATTTTAGACAGATTCGACCCAAATCATATAATGCAAATTGCTTCGTTAAGGAGCTAGTGCCCTTTGAAGATGACGTCCTGTCCACATTTTTGCCACATATTCGCAAAACAGAGTCACATAAGTGCTGAAAGTTTACACATTAGCTAATATGAAAATACACATCGATTAGATTGAGTACATTTGGAGGGGGGGCGGGGTATTTCTAGTTGAAACTTTTTTAACTTTCATTATTTCGCAAGATTTACATCATATTCAATAACTCTGATGTATTTCATGAAAAAGATGCCTAACCATTATCAAGTAAAATAAATTCAAAACAAAAGTGAACATTGAGTACTTAGTGAAAGAGAGAAAATTTCAAAACTATTTTTTTCAGAAATGGTGCATCTGGGCGTTATTATACAAGAGGTTTTTTTTTCAAGAAAAACATCAGAGTTTATGAATATGATGTAATCTCGCGAAATAATGAAAGTTCAAAAAGTTTCAACTAAAAATACCCTTCGCCCCCCCCACCCTAAATGATACGATTGTGCTTGACATGAAAGAAATGCACTCAATCTAATCGATGCGTATTTTATATTAGCCAATGTGTTAACTTTCAGCACTTTATGTAACTCCGTTTTGCGAATATGTGGCAAAAAGTGTGGACAGGACGTCATCTTCAAAGGGCACTAGCTCCTTAACGAAGCAATTTTGCATTATATGACTTGGGTCGAATCTGTCTACAATATGATCTATAATGTCCACTAGAAGTTTGTCGGTCTAATTACGGGACACCCTGTATATTACTTACAATAGAAAATATTATTCCACTTCGGAAGATTTATTTGAGATCGAATAAAGCTGACCAGATGGGTAGATTGTCCACCAGGACATCAGTTCTAGAATTGAAATTATGTGCATCTGTATGGTTATTCTTGAAATGAGTCTAAATATACCAGCAAACCGTTTACCTCTTCAAAATAAAGAGTTTCTCACTGAAATTTTCAAATTTTGAGAGGAAAATAGTCACAATGTATATCAAACTCAAACCCCAATTCTGATCGTTTTAAATCTTTTGCTCATTTGGGTGGTTTAAATAATTAATTTTTTCTCGAGAACACTATGATTTTCTAAGGGGCGATCATTTCTAAAATGATTTTTTCTGTCGATATCAAAATAGAAGATGATTTAATGTGATCGAAATTGATCATTAATGACCCATTTTAATGCTCAATTTATGCCATTTCAATGTACAATCCTCAAGTCAACCGTAAAACCGTAGTCAAGTATTCAAAAGCACGGCGAGAAATGTCGAAACTCTAGTGGAACGTAGATACATAAAAAAATTATTATGTCAAATGTAAGTCTTGTGCAAAATGAAAATGCATTTCAATCAAGAATTTATAGACAATTCTAGTTTGAGATCGTTGGAAAAATCTTGTAATTCAGTTATTAATCGAGCGACTAATGGTCTCGAATTATTAACGCATAAGTGGAGCTCACGCTTCGAATTTTCTTGACCATTAGTCGCTGTTTTTAATAACCTAGTTTTGAATAACTATTTCTGGAAACGTCGAAATACCTGTTGATTTGGTTTGATTGACTGATTACAAATCTATAATAGGAAATAACTTCTCAATATTTTTTCATACTGCAGCGTGTATGAACTAACTTTCATTTTCAGAAAGGATGCCCTATACTCTCCAAATAGCGTATGTTGAACCTTCCTGTTGGGTTTGAAAAGGCATGAATCATGATATGTGCCGCAGCTGCAGGAGCTCAGAGTTGTCTGTTGGCTAAATACATAATTTCGCTCTGGCATGATCAATCTGACGTTCAGCCATAAGTCATATTTGCGTCCAGATTCTAATCATGAATGATATTGAAGTGTATCAGTTGATATGTGCCTGATTACTAACCAATGATAACATTACAAATACATTCATTACATTCTGTTCATCAGAGAATGAATTTCCTATCATCATTTAAAATAACTAGGGATTGAGAATAATTTGATTTCTATATTTTTTACATAGATATCGTCTGAACTAGGGTATTTTGGATCGAACCTTTGTCAATATTTTTTTGTCATTATTCTGAAAATGACTTCGGAATTTATGGCTGATCATCGCTGTTCGAATCTATGGTATATGACCACTCAGTATTCTGGATCTGTAGACCTTCAACATCTGAGGTTCTGAAAGGAAGATGATCCCCAATTACTTTAGTTTTGTTTACAAAAAGGTTTACAGTTCACTGCGACCTCAAGTTTTAATATGCCCCCTTACAGAGCTGTTCTGACCACACCTTTTACAGCTAGCCTTTCAGTTCCAGAGATCTGATGAAATCCAATATCTGTGAAGGCCTCAACGAGGCTAGTTCCTCACTCTTACAAGTTTCTCTAGGCTAGCAATGCCAAAGCATTCCGTGACTAGGTGAATGGGGCTTCTTCCTTCTCCAAACAGAACCTACACTCATTAGTGTCCAGATATCTTTTGGATCTTGCTAATTTAAAGTTCCGAAGGAACTCAGAGAAATGATCCATCCCTGGAGATTCTCCCAGAATTTTTTCCTTCCGGCTTTCTCCTTCTCCTGAAGCTCCTTCTTATAGCCTATACCACAAAAGGGTTCTGGTCCTATGAGTGACATTTGTGCGCCCTCTTTGGCAAGTCAATTGTCCTCTTCGTTTCCTTTGATTCCTGAATGGCTTGGAACCCAGATTAAAGAAACCTTATTTTTCTTGCCTACCTCATTGAGTCTGTTCCGGCACTCCCAGTCATCTTTGAAACGATAACGTAGGAGCTCAGTGCTTTAATAGCAGCTTGACTATCTGAGTGTATGGCTATATTGCACTTCTGATAATTTCTTTCTAGATTTATATCTAGACATCTTTCAAAAGCTAAGATTCCGCTTGAAAGACGTTTTTACAAGAGCCTAGCGACAATGCACACTTAGTACTTGGCCCGTATATCCCAGCGCCAGCTCCTGTAGAGGTTTTGGAACCATCTATATACCATTTTACGGTATTTTTTTGAGGTCATAGTTGGTGTATTGTATTCCTGTTTCCATTCCTCCCTTTTACTTAGCAAAGTCCTGAAGATTTTCTCAGTGCTTACTTTCTTGATCTTTACATCACTAGGAAGGTTCGCAGATGAGATGTAGTAGTTCACAGAGGATGCAGACTGTCTGATTTGAAGTTTTTACTGAGTTTTTCTCTGAACTCTTGTATCATACTCAGAAATGTATGATGCTCCATCATAGAGAAATGCGCCTAAGTCTGTCGAGACAGAACTAGGGATGTTAGAATCTGAAAGTAAAATTGCACTAAGGCAACTGATGGCCGTTGATTGTAAATCAAATACCATTTGGAACTGTAAACAATGTCCAACAATACTGGCGAAGTATAAAAGGCAAGTTCAAGTATGGGTACCTGCCCACCAGAATATCGAGGTAAATGAGATAGCTGACTCTCTCGTAAAAAGGGGAGCAAACACACCCTTCACCGAATTCGTGCCCATAAATTGGGTATCACACATAATGATTAGGGCGGAGCTCAGCGGTTGGGAAAAAAGAGGATCAACACATCAGGTCAAAGACAAGCAAAGGGACTGACAACACAAAAAAGAAGGCTCAATAAGGTCTATCGTTGTCGAAAAACGAGTTAAGGCTGCTTACGGGTCACTGTTTTGTGACATCACCTGAGCAAGATCAGTAAGGAAAAATCCGATTTCTGTAGGTTATTTGGATCGGCCGCTGAAACCACCGAGCACAAATTTTGCCAATGCAATGTATTGGCGCAAACCACACTTACTTTACTGGGTGGCTTGACCTTGACGTCAACTGACATAAGAGCGAAGTCTCTTAGGATCACAATCAACTTTGCGGAGGTTAAATTCCTGGCTAAAATGTAGCTCTAGTATGGTAACGCACAGAAGACCTCATTGGTGGCAGGCCAGAATGGTGGTCACGGTGCAAATAGACATCATTCTAATCAATCAGTGGTGCTGCGTTAACATTGTTTTCTTCTAACACTGTGAAATGAACACATTATATATTTTTGATAGACCGTTTTCTTGTCAAAAGCTTCCAAATCTTTCAGGTCCGGTGCTGAACTTTCATATTTGAAGTAATCCATCAAGCTCTTCAACCCTAGAGTCATCAAGAGTGATTTGTCCGTTTCAGAAACCCAAACCAAAAATGTATACATACCTCCACTATTAGCGCGGGCTGTGTAATTTCTCTTGGAAGACAAACAGTGCCTCAGAAGCAATCTCGGAAGTTCCCTGTTGAAGGCCAGATAGATCCACGGGTTGAAACAGCTATTCAGACTGTACAGCAGGGTGAGGATAACAAATGACACTCCTGGAAGTAAGTTGTAAGTGTTATAAAAGAAACAGTTTAGTGAAGGGCTGTATTTCTATTAAGAATTCTACATTATACGCGAGAAGTTTATATTTTGCTGGATGTACTGAGAGAAGAGTTTTGGGAAGTGTATGAATTATGAGATATCATTAATTATCACGATATTTTTGTTTCATAATACTGGGATTTAAGATTTTACGAGCTTGTGGAGACCGTCGAAACTTTGAACGTGGGATACGAATAGATAACTTGAAGTAGAGTTTGTTGCTAGTAGAACTCTGTGGGATTGTTGCGAACAAAATTCTGGAATTTTTAGCAGGAATGACCTTAAACCAGTCAGTGCGTCTATATTCATATATAAACAAGAAACAAGATCAATAGCAGAACCAGAATAAATGCCTGAATATTTTTTATTCTATAGTGAGGTTGTAGGAAGAATATTGTTTCTATTTCGAGCGTGAAGAATTATCCCAGCACCCGATTGCTTTTGGAAATGTGAAACTTTCCGTTTTGAATAGAAGAGTATTTATTTTCGTCTGGAACCAAACTTTTCCAGCTCGAATTGATAGAGTAAAAGATAATGGAAAATTCAGAAGTATTCGTATCGAACTGTGATCTATTGCTATTGTCGGTTAAAATACTAAATCAGTAAAAAGTTCAAAAATATTCGATTAAATATCTTCGATAATCATTGGATGAAGAGAGAGAGTGGGTGTTATATTTAAATATCCAGGGACAAATTATACATTTTCGGTAGTCACTAGACTTTCTTATTCGAATGAATGGAATTGAAGATAGGCACTGGAAAATTTTGAAGTATGTATCGAACTGTGACGTATTGCTAAATTGGTAAAAGCCTAAGGCCGGGTTTTACAAAACTCCAATCACCTCGGTTTTTGAAAATTCATCATTTATATGCAATTTCAGTTAATTTTTGACATAAACCATCGACTAAATTCAAAATCAATTATTTGATTGCCCAATTAAGCTTTGTGAAACCCACGGTAAATCAGTAAAACAGCTTCAAAGTTACTTGAGGATTTCAGTTTTAACGAGCTTCCAGAGACCTTCGAAACTTCAACCGTAGTAGGTATACGAATAGATAACTTGAAGCAGCGTTTGTTCCTTCGGAAACTACGTGGGATTGTTGCGAACAAAAGTCTGAAAAATTGAAATTTCGAGAAATAATATTCCGAGGACAAAATTATTTTTTTTTCGTCGTCACCAACTATGTAATTTGAATGAATTGAGTTAAAGATACTGGAATATCTAAGTATACTTATTTCGAACTGTAATTTTTTGCTACATTTGTTTAAAGGCTGAATCAGTACAATAGCATGGTGACTCCATAAGAAATATTTTCGATACTTTCGATGAGATTTGTAGGAATTGCTCAAGTGTAAACATTTGAATAATAAATCTTTTCCGAAATCAGCCAGCAAAAATTTCTATTTCCTAAGGAATTTTCAGAGCAGGTTTACAGCCTAAAAATCTTGATTGAACTAATTGATGGCAAAATCGGTTGAACGGATATTCATACTGCACAGCAGGGTTAAAATAACAAATGACACTCTTGATAGTAAGTTGCTGTCATAAAAGAAACAGTAAGTGAAGGGCTGTATTTCTATTAAGAATTCTACTTTATACCGAGAAGTTTCTGCTTTTGCTGGATGTACAGAGAGAAGAGTTTTCGGAGTGTATAAGATATTAAGCGTAATTAGTATACGATATTTTTGTTATCATAATACGGTGGGATTTTAGATTTAACGAGCTTCCACCGTCGAAACTTTAAACGTGGGATAGGAATAGATAGATAGATTGTTCATAAAGGAACTCCGTTGTGTTTGTTACAAACAAAGCCTGGAATTTTTAAATTTTGAACAGAGAATGGCCTTAAACTAGTCAGTGGGTCTATATTCATAAATAAACAATAGTCAATTTATTTTTTTTCTACCCCCACAATTTTCGTCTTCGAAAGTATTATTTCGGAAAGTAAATATTTGTTGAGCTCGAGAATTGTTATGCTTTGAAACGAAATCAATAGCAGAAGCAGAATAAATTCTTGAATTTTTTTTATTTTATAATGAGGTGTAGGAAGAATATTGTTCCCAACTGGAGCTAAAAGAATCATTCTTGCACTCGATTCTTGCAGAATATCTTCTATACTCATTGGATGGACAGACAGAAGGTTGTAAGAATCGCTCAATTAGAAAAATTGAAAAAATAATTCTGTTTCACAATCTGCCAGGAAGAAGGTCTTTACCTATATACAGTTTTTGGTCATGACTAGGCGGTAATTTAAGGGCATGAAATATACCTAATATTATCGACAAAAACACCCACATAGCGAAGTTCACCCCCTTAGTTTTGAAGTAGCCCACATTTTAAATTTATTTGTTTATTTTCGTTGACCCTTCCAATTAATATCGATTTCTTTTGAACATAAAGGTCCTACAGATGTGAAAAAAATATGGAAACATTTAACTTGAAAAGGCAATTAAATTCCTTAAAAAAATTTTAGTAAAAAAATGTACTGATTTTCTTAGTGAATCCGCAATAGTACAAAAACTAGTACATTGAAGTATTTTTAAGATTCAAAACTCATTTATATTAGCTGCCAAACAACTTCTACATCATTTCTATAAGTTACATAATTTGAGAGTTATTGCAGTTCGAACATGATCACTACCTGAGCGCCCCAAACTTTTTGTTGTTGCTACAGGTCGTCGTGAAGGCCACTGCCTGTCTACAAAGCAGAAA